>PQFF01000031.1:550647-734184 GCA_003547095.1 Diversispora epigaea | reverse complement strand
GTGAGCTTATCACATTATATAGAGGATAAGCTGTGAGCTTATTTCATTATATAGAGGATAAGCCCTGTAGCATGTGATTTACAAAATGATCGTCTGCTCCAATTTCTGCGTGGTAGGTTATAACCTGTCTGCTTTTGTCAAAGCAGACAGGTTATAACCTAATAATTTCATGCGAATGTCCTGTAAAAAGGTAGACATCTCCCTTTTATGTCCATATGCAAACAAATATGCAATCAAGAATAATAAATGGAAAGCAACAAATTGTAGTACATTTTAAATGAAAAAATAATTTTAGAATATTTTGTTATTGCAGTTTTTTTTTCTACTCTCAATAATTTACGAAAAAAAATGGCTTTAAAATTTTTTGACAAGTTATCTCAAAACTTATTGAACTTCTTAACGATAAAGATGACTATAATGTAATCATTGAAGTCGAAAATAAGGAAAAATCTTTTACGGCACACTCTAGATCGTCTTATTTCCGTCAGGAAAGAAAATATTCAGCCAAATGAGAATAATATTAAAATAATTATCAAGCCAAGCATTTCTTCTAGAATTTTCGATGTTATGTTATTTTCAATATTGAAAATTTAATTTATTTATAATATTATTTTATAAATTTATTTATTAATTTTATGTAGATATGTTTATGGTGGGATTGTTAATTTAGAAAAGGTAGAAACTAGATTTATTTTTGACTTAATGTTAATAGCTAATGAATTTGAACTCACGGAATTATCCAACAAATTAGAAACCATTCTTATTGAAGATAAAGCTTCTTGGTTGAAAACTCATTTTTCTTTAGTCTACCGTTCTATTTTTATCAAAGAAACTTTAAAAATTTAGAAAATTTTTGTGATGATATTGTAGTCAAATACCCTAATCTTATTACGATAGTTCAGATTTCACTTCTCTTCCAGAATCTTCACTTGTATCTCTTCTCAAACGAGACGATTTACAAATGAAAGAAATTGAAATTTGGGACTACGTTATCAAGTGGGGAATTACTCAGAATCCTACTCTCCCTACAAATCTTAGAGACTGGACCAAGGAAAATTTTCTCACATTAAAAACTACTTTACAACAATGCCTACCACATATCCATTACTTTCATGTTACAATTATTGAAATTTATGATAAAATCAGGCCTTATAAAAAAATTCTTGATAAACAACTTTGGGAAGATATCAATCAACATTTAGCAGCTCCCGACCAACCAATAAAATAAAATAGTTTACCAGCAAGATCCTTTTTGGTTACAGAATTACCTCCTCGTACAAATGAACCGAAAAAGCCTTTTTCAACTATTATTTCTGAAGATCATATCGCAAAAATTTCTAGTTGGATTAACCGTAAAACAGCTACTTATTCAACAACAAATATTCCCTACAAATTTGAATTAATTTTGCGTGGAACTAGAGATGGGTTCGCGCCACAAACGTTTTGGAATATCTATCATGGTCACGCTCGTACAATTTTTGTGGCAAAAGTTAAAGGAACTGATGAAATTATTGGAGGTTATAATCCTTTAACATGGGATAATACTCTTAATGGTAATTCTAATATATGGATGGAAACAAATGATAGTTTCATTTTCTCATTGAAAAATGGGAATATTCAATCTTCAATTCTTAGCAGAGTAAGAATAGCCAAAAATGCAATTCTTAATGTATGCAAAAATAATCTAAGATTTTGGGGTCCATATTTTGGATATGGCATTGGTTTGTCTAGTGCAAAATTTAATTTTAATTTAGATAATGTTGTTCGTTGTGATAATTATTTGAATTGTAATAAAAAACATCATCAAATAGATTTTCTATTGATAATTATGAAGTATTTAAAGTTATTAGAAAATCTTAAATAATGTAAAAAAAAAATTTATTTTATTATATTATATTTCTATTTACTTTATCTTTTTCTATTGAATAAACATTACATTATTTGCTTAAATTTACCAGTAAGTTTTCTTTTATAGACATTCCATTAACATAGCATTTTCTGATTCTTAACATAAAGGATTAAATCATCAATAGCTTCATAACCTTGGTAAGGATTAGTAGATTCCAAAAAGTTCTTGGATCTTTTCGAAGAATTAATTGGAATTATTTCTTGTTGTTGATTACCAATCAAAGGTGATGAAATATTGCTAAATGACATGTTTTGTATCAATTAAAATTGAAAATGGTTCTTTTAAAATTATTCAAATTATTTGAGCCAAAAGTTTTATTTAGAATTTACAAGTATAATTCTAGCTTTTATTTATTTATTATTTAATCCTTCTGACAAATTGTAACATGAATACTTCTTTTGAACCTCAAATTTTAGCAATTGCTTTCGAAGGATTGTTAACAATTAATAATTTCTAAACTCAATACCATTACTTCAGAAAAGCATCAACATAACTGAGTTGGTCTGACAATTATTATTAATAAAGAAGCTGCATAATTAAATCAGATAACTTTTCACAAATTCTTCCGAAAAATAATTTTCAGGAAAACGACATTTTTTAAAAAATTAAAATGTACAGCAATTTATCGTATTCTAAAATATCCATTTCAGTCTAATTTATTAAAATACAATAATAATATTTAAAAAAAATTATTAAATTTTTTTAAAAAATAAAACTACTTGCATATATTAAAAAACAATGTGATTTTTTATTATATTTCATAAGAAATCCACTATAATAAATTTCTTAATTAATATATCCTTTGCGCGAATTATCCTCTGATATTGAACTATTGAACGTAATATCAGATATATAACAATTATTAAAAAAAAGATTGTAATTATTTTTCTGAGTCAGAGAACAACGAATAAAGGAAAACAAACACAATTATACAGAAGGATAGACAGGTTACTTAATAAATAAATAGTTAATTAATTTACTAATTCTATAGCATATATCTCTTATATTTGATCGCTTCACTTTTATTTTATTTTATTATAATTGCATTGTTGCACACGTACAAGGATAATCTTTATCTGTTAAATTTTGATAATTTATTATGATTAACGAAAAAAAAAGGTAAGGTAAAAGTTATCATACAATATTTTTAAAATTATATTATAAACTCAACCTTACAGATTAATAACGTGCTCTGGATTTAGGAATTTAACTTTTAAAAATATTTAAAATATTGTTTGGAGATGCATATTTTTATAATAAGGAGTAATAGGAGTAATTAAATAAGCAGCAAACATAACTATATTCCAAAGTTATTAAATTACACGTGTTATTTATTTTTTTAAAAAAAGTTTATTAAAATAATTAGTGTAAAATATAATACATTTAATAAACATGTTTTCTGGTTTTTTTATATTAAAAATATTAAAATATTTCCTATTAAATAACATAATAAACTTTGTTTGAATATTTAAATTTTTAAGATTATCAGCTAGGTAAAGTGAAATTTGTACTGTATATTTAATTATGCCTTATTCAACTTTATTTTCTCCTTAAGATGATTTTATGTACCAAAATATTGCTTTCTTTCTATCTTGGATAGTGCCGATCCCATAGAAATAACAATTCGCAAGACTATATTGTCCACTACTATTTCCCCCTTTAGCTGACTTTTCATACCATTGAAATGCTTTTTTATCATCCTTTGTGGTTCCAATACCAAGGAGATAACAATAACCAAGTTTATTCTGTCCATCGGTATTTCCTTCTTTAGCTGATTTTAAGTACCAGCAAAATATTTTCTCTTCATCATCTTTTGTCTTTTTACTTTCATTTACATTTCTAAGTGAAGTCTGGGCATAACTATTTCCTCCTTTAGCTGATATTGAGTACCAATGTATTGCTTTCTCATCATCTTTTATTGTTCCTATACCATATTTATAGCAATAGCCAAGATTATTCTGTCCCGAATGGTTTCCCCCTTCAGCTGATTTCAAGTACCATTGAAATGCTTTCTCTTCATCTTCTTCTGTTCCAATCCCATTACGATAACAATCTCCAAGATTATTCTGTCCCCAATAGTTTCCCCCTTCGGCTGATTTCCTGTACCACTGAAATGCTTTCTCTTCATCTTTTTTGGTTCCAATACCACCATGAAAACAATAACCAAGGTTATTCTCTCCCAAATGGTTTCCTTCTTCGGCGCATTTCTTGTACCATTGGAATGCTTGTTCTTTATTTTTTGTGGTTCCAATTCCATTTAAATAACAATATCCAAGATTGCCCTGTCCATAGCTACTCCCTCCTTCAGCTGATTTCAAGTACCATTGGAATGCTTGTTCTTCATTTTTTGTGGTTCCATCTCCATTCAAATAACAATTCCCAAGGTTATACTGTCCAATACTATTCCCCCCTCTAGCTGATTCCAAGTACAACTCGAATGCTTTCTTTTTATCTTTTGTGGTTCCAATCCCATTCAAATAACAATATCCAAGACCACACTGTCCGTTACTATTTCTTCCTTCAGCCGATTTCAGGTACAATTGAAATGCTTTCTCATTATCTTTTGTGGTTCCGATTCCATTTAAATAACAAGTTCCAAGTCCATACTGTCCATTACTATTCCCTCCTTCCGCTGATTTCAAGTACCATTTAAATGCCTTCTGTTCAACCTTTTTTGTACCAATCCCATTATTATAACACTTTCCAAGACTAAACTGTCCGATGCAATTTCCTCCTTCAGCTGATTTCAAGTACCACTGGAATGTTTTCTTTTCATTTTTTGTAGTTCCAATTCCGTTTTCATAGCAACATCCAAGACAAAACTGTCCATCACTATTCCCTCCTTTAGCTGATTTCAAGTACCATTGAAATGCTTTTTTTTCATCTTTTGTTGTCCCAATCTCAAAAAAATAGCAAGTAGCAAGATTAAACTGTCCATCACTGTTCCCTCCTTTAGCTGATTTCAAGTACCATTTAAATGCATTATCGTCATTTTTTGTTTTCCCAATTCCATATTTATAACAATTTCCAAGACTTAACTGTCCATTACTATTTTTTCCTTCGGCTGATTTCAAGTACCAATGAAATGCTTTCCCTTCATCTTTTGTTGTCCCAATTCCAAAAAAATAACAATCTCCAAGATTATACTGTCCAACATTATTCCCTCTTGCGGCTGATTTCAAGTACCGTTGAAATGCTTTCTTTTTATCTTTAGTGGTCCCATTTCCACTACTATATATATATTCCATTTATGCAGAGAAAATTAGTTTTTAAAAAGAATTATTTTAACAACTATATGATTTATATATGATTTAGAGCATGTAATTATAAGAGGGCAGGTAAAGTTGAAATTTCACAATTCTAACTTATTATTTACCATTTCTAAAATCGTTTCGTATTGAAAAGGTCATTAGGTATAGGATTTCATTTTAATTCTATTATAGAATTCAAATAAACGAAATTCATCTTGGAAATATTGGAATAGAAATCTTTTGTACAACCGATCTGCATTAATTTTTAGTACTTAATTGTTATGTTTAACTATAAATAGGAAACAAATTTTTGACTATTTTCGGTTACGTAAAAAAAAGCTACAAAGAATGATGGTAATTAATAAAAAGTGACTTATTCCATAATTGGTAATATTAGTCAATCAATAAATTTAATAAAAATTTCGTATTACCAGAAATTTTTTACCCACAAGATATTTCACTATGTCGCAGGGGTTGGATTATTGTGTGTCAGGGTAGAATAGTTATCACTGTGTGTCACACCCTTTGAATATCAACTTTTATACATATTCATCATCCAAAATCTATCACCCGTAAAAACAACACGTGAAATAATTTGATCACTTTCCAAATTATGGGCCAATCAGATTTAGAAAAAATGAAAAATTTAAATTACTAGGTTTAATTCCACAGAACTAATATTTATCATAGGAAGAGGAGCATATTAAATAAATTGATAGAATTAAATAATGATATTTTCACACATGAGCGAATTCGGTTAATTGATCATATATTTTTTATTTTATTTTTAAAATTAATTGAATTCGGGACTCGGGAGGTTAGTAAAATTAATTTATTATATTTTTGATTCAGAGGTAATAGATAAGGATATCTTCGAAATGATCTTTTTATTTTAATTATCTGATTTTTAATTAATTTAATTAATTAATTTTTTAATTATCCAATCTAATTTTAATAATTACAATTAATTACAATTAAATTATGATTTTATCGTAACTTATAGAGTGTTTGAAGTAAGCATTTAGAAATGTAGCATTTTATCAGTTGGAACAAATAAAATAATGGACATTTAGGAAAGCTATTGTATTGAGACGTAGCGTGTTTGATGAATGTCAAGGTGAAAGATAGTTCTATATACACAATATAACATTATAATTTAATACTATAACTTAATTTATATGATATATATACGATGCGAATCCATTCTACAATATTGAATGATTATTTTTATTTATTTTTGTTTATTTTTATTTATTTTTATTTATTTTTTAATTTTTTTCTTTAAAAGATTTGTATGTGTAATTTAAAAGTGGCGTTGAAACAAGACGTGATTATGAACAATGTAGTCAAAAATATCGATATTGATAAACTTTTTAAAAATTAATGATATTATATTTAATTTATAAATTAAATTAAATTAAAACGAAGCTGGGATTATTAAATTGGTTATAAAGGGATTAATTAAATTAAGACTTAATAATAAATTTATTATTTATTCTAATTTAATTAATCAAAATTAATCAATCAATCAATCAAGTATAAAAATCCAAGTTGATCACTTTTTAAAAGGAAATAGAGAAGTAAGAATATGTCAAGAATGATGGAAATAGCTGGTGAATTGGCACGAAATTCTGTCATTAATACATAGTTTATTATTGTAACAGTTATTTATGTTATTTATGAATGAATCAATGAATCGCATGTCTATATTGTTAGTAAGTCAATGTCTTCCATATATAATTGTCGTTTTGTTGTGTTGTACTATAAGGACAATAAGGCAGCAGAATGATTTAACTGTAATAATGTAGTAATAGAAGAATATAAAAAAGTAATACTTAATAATAATGATATATAAAAGAAGATATAATGATTAAAGCTTGAAAAGATGATTCTAATTGTTGTTCCTGAATTTTTGGTTCTTTTAATGACTAATCTTGTGTAATAAACAAAAGTTTCCTCACAGAAGACAATCTTTTAGCCGGATCATGTTTTACGCTCGAAATTGTACATTTTAATTTAGTTAAATAAATTCAATTAATTTTTTTAATTAATTGAATAAATTAAATAAATTAGAAATAATAATATAACATTATATAACAATATATTGGAATGCATACGCTTCATCAAACCATTCTTTAACACATTTTTTTATTTTCCGAAAATTGAGAAATTAAACATAACATTATAAAATTCATCATTATCACTGATGGAATAAATTATTTGTGCCAATAACAATTAATGTAATGTAGTCGTAAGTAATTGATTAATCCTAGTAAGAATAAAGTTAAAATTTTCGGATTTCTATTTTCTGATGAAAAGAATCCCAGAAAAAAATTGTTTTTTTGTTCATTTGCATGACAGCAAAAAAAACTATCATTTTGAAGAAATTTCTGCTGCAATGTTTCACTACCTATAGTAAATATTAATAATTTGAAAGTAATGCTTATTAATTGGCAATCCACAATGAATGAATGAGAATTAAATATATGTATAAGAAACTTCTATTGTGATTTTAAAATAACAAATAATTTTTTTTATTTTTTTACTAGTTGAGAACCCGTTGTGTAAACAACAGGAAATATTGTAAAATTTTGAAAAAATAAATACTCTACAATATCACATGATCGCCTAAACATTACACAATTGTAAATAATTTATACGGAGTAAACTAAACGTGACATGTTACACATACATTTTTTTATTATATTAGATATAGATATAGATATAGATATGATATATGTAACGTGATTTCGTTATTAAATAATAAATTTCCTGATCTCACCTGACGATTTACACAACTATAAAATAATTTATACGGANAAGAATCCCAGAAAAAAATTGTTTTTTTGTTCATTTGCATGACAGCAAAAAAAACTATCATTTTGAAGAAATTTCTGCTGCAATGTTTCACTACCTATAGTAAATATTAATAATTTGAAAGTAATGCTTATTAATTGGCAATCCACAATGAATGAATGAGAATTAAATATATGTATAAGAAACTTCTATTGTGATTTTAAAATAACAAATAATTTTTTTTATTTTTTTACTAGTTGAGAACCCGTTGTGTAAACAACAGGAAATATTGTAAAATTTTGAAAAAATAAATACTCTACAATATCACATGATCGCCTAAACATTACACAATTGTAAATAATTTATACGGAGTAAACTAAACGTGACATGTTACACATACATTTTTTTATTATATTAGATATAGATATAGATATAGATATGATATATGTAACGTGATTTCGTTATTAAATAATAAATTTCCTGATCTCACCTGACGATTTACACAACTATAAAATAATTTATACGGAGTAAACTAAACGTGACATGTCGCACAAGTATTTTTTTATTATATAGTATAGATGAAAAAACTATAATAAATTCCTTTATTAACGTATCATTATCAGATATATCAAATTTATATAAAATTTTTTTTTACAATTCTCTTTCCAAGACAACGAAAGAAAAATGGTCACGGTTATTTAGGTCCTGAAGTAAAGGAAAAAAAGTTGATCGTTTTTTATTCCACCATCGACAAATCAATTCAATTAATTCAATATTTAAATAAACTCACAAATATATACAGTATATATATTAAAAAAAATTAATTAACATGACAACAAATTGAGTATGAATTTGATGACGACGGCAAATACCGATAATTATTCATATTCTTATAAATGGGAAATTGTTCAAAATTTGAAACCGTGATTTTCTTTGGCAGCAAGTTGAAGCTTGCCATTTTATTGACGACGATGGTAATGATAATAAAATAATATTATTATTAACAATAGAATATAATATTTGATTTTTCTATTTTTATTTTTTTTATATTTTTATTTTTATTACTAACTAGATCGTAAAACTCATCAATTTTTTGAATATTTATTCATCCTAATCTGAATGTTATTAATCCCAGGACGTCATCATCACCGAATAATGATAGTAATAATAATATTATGGTTTTGGCAAGTGGTCAGGATTAAGATATGCCGTTAATACTACAGTTATTAATACTGAACTGTTATATATCAAATATATTTATGAAGTCAATAAAAGCAAATCAAAATATAAGTGCTTCACATCAATCAAACAAACGTCTCAACAAGTTTCTATACCAAGTTGTTCAAGCAGTTGCTCAACAACGAGCTACTCAACAACAGGTAGCGCTCATGTATGATGTTATTCCTCCAGCCACAATCCATTTAAATAAGAAAATCTTCGAAAAATTACCTTATCCCATGAGCAATCAAGGATATTGTCACGTTTGGACAGCACAGGAACAAATTAAACGACAATTAATCACCGATAGCTTACACTTCTTCGTGTATCGCTATCCTGTTTTGAATATAGTCTGAAGGTACGTGAGTAAGTGAAGTAGAGGTAGTTTTCCCTACGGATACTATCAGTGTTAGAATGAATTTATAAGAGGTAAAATGTTTATTTACAATCAAACAATAAAGAAAGTTTTATTAGAAGTTAAATAACAAAATATTACAATGGCGTGTTTCTATTCTGTTACTACTTCTACTATTTACATGAATGTTGTTATAAACGTTGTTATAACTATTTAATAAAATAAAATGAATAAAATAATATAAAAATAGAGAGATAAAATATTAAAATGTTGCTATCCTAAAATATGCCGCGAAAAGGAACTCTCTTTTTCTTTTTTTACTACTGCTGCTTTTATATTTCTCTCTCATCATTTACTTTCTCTCATCATTCCCATCATTCCCATCATTCCCATCATTTGTGCAACTCCATCATTTCCATCATTCTCACGCCACATGTTTTCTACACTATTTCCTTCGTACCACATTTCCAACCCCTCATTGTCACCACAATATAATAATTTTTGTGTAAACTGTGCAACTAACGGACAATCGGAATTATCACACAAATAAAGTATAAAAAAATGGACTGTATCTTAATTTTAACAAGATGTGCACGCTTTATTTTGGTAGTACCATTTTTGAAAAAAAAACTTTTTATAGTTCACAAGGAAAATACACATGACTACTTACATTTTGTATTACAGTTTTTTTTTTTCTACTCTCGATAATTTACGAAAAAAAATGTCTTTAAAATTTTTTGAAAAGTTATCTCAAAACTTTATTGAACTTCTTAACGACAAAGAAGATTACAATGTAATCATTGAAGTTGAAAATAAAGAAAAATCTTTTACGGCACACTCTAACGTATTGAAATATAGATCTTCTTATTTCCGTCAGGAATTAGAAAATATTCAGCCAAATGAGAAAAATATTAAAATAATTATCAAGTCAAGTATTTCTTCTAAAATTTTTGATGTTATTCTTAAGTAAGTTATTTTCAATTATTACTTTTATTAAAAATTCATTTATTTAAAATATTATCGTTTTATTAATTTATTTATTATTAATTATTATTAATTTTATGTAGATATATTTATGGTGGGATTGTTAATTTAGAAAAAGTTGAAACCAGATTTATTTTTGACTTAATGTTAATAGCTAATGAATTTAAACTTACGGAATTATCCAACAAATTAGAAACTATTTTTATTGAAGATAAAGCTTCTTGGTTGAAAACTCATTTTTCTTTAGTCTACCGTACTATTTTTGTCAAAGAAAACTTTAAAAATTTGGAAAATTTTTGTAATGATATTGTAGCCAAATACCCTAATCTTATTTTCGATAGTTTAGATTTCACTTCTCTTCCGGAATCTGCACTTGTATCTCTTCTCAAACGAGACGATTTACAAATGAAAGAAGTTGAAATTTGGGACTATGTCATCAAGTGGGGAATTACTCAGAATCCTACTCTCCCTACAAATCTTAGAGACTGGACCAAGGAAAATTTTCTCACATTAAAAACTACTTTACAACAATGCCTACCACATATCCGTTACTTTCATATTACAATTATTGAAATTTATGATAAAATCAGACCTTATAAAAAAATTCTTGATAAACAACTTTGGGAAGATATCAATCAACATCTAGCAGCTCCCGACCGACTAATAAAATCAAATATTTTACCAGCAAGATCCGTTTTGGTTACAGAATTACCTCCTCGTACAAATGAACCGAAAGAGCCTTTTTCAACTATTATTTCTGAAGATCACGCTGCAGAAATTTCTAATTGGATCGACCGTAAAACAGCTACTTATTCAACAACAAATATTCCCTACAAATTTGAATTAATTTTGCGTGGAACTAGAGATGGGCTCGCTCCACAAACATTTTGGAACATCTGCCATGGTCACGTTTGTACAATTGTTGTGGCGAAAGTTAAAGGAACTGATGAAATCATTGGAGGTTATAATCCTTTAACATGGGATAATACTCTTAATGGTAATTCTAATATATGGATGGAAACAAATGATAGTTTCATTTTCTCATTAAAAAATGGTAATATTCAAAATTCAATTCTTAGCAGAGTAAAAGAAACCAAATGTGCAATTCTTAATGTATGCAAAAATTATCAAAAAATTCATGGTCCATATTTTGGATATGGCTTTAGTTTGTATAGTAAAGAATCTAATTTTAATTTAGATAGTCTTAGTTACTGTTGTAATTTTTTCAGTTATTATGAAAAACGTATAAAAATATCATCAACAAAATTTTCTATTGATAATTATGAAGTATTTAAAGTTATTAGAAAATTTTAGACAGTGAAAAAAAAATATTTATTATACTAAACTATATTTATCAGTTTCTATTGATGATTTAATCCATTATATTTATTCAATAGCTATTTGTTGGTTTGGTAATAATTATTTTTTCTTCTCCGCTTCCTTCTCAATATTAATAATCAATAAGACTAAAATTAATTACATTTCGTGAAAATATTAAAGCAAAAATATCAATCGATGTATTTTCATTGGGTTCCATACTTTATTATTTATGCACCAAAAAAATATTGCGATAGTATTAGTCAAAGAAAAAAAAAGTATGACAATCAAACCGTAAAGATTATGAAATAAATACTTTATTTAAAGGTAATGATTATGTATTATTAAAATAGACGAAAGATGTATAGATTAATAAAATTTAAAATTTTATTTTTATGAATTTTCATTTAATGACTTATTCTTTTTGAAAGAACAAATGGTCTAGTAAGGATCATGATATACAAACTGAATTTTTTAAAGAATTCAATATTTAAAATTGATGTATAATTTACATTATTACAAATAATTTTCTACTTTGTATATATATATAAAATTTTTTAAAATAAAATTACTTGGATATTTGTTAATAAATTATATAATTTTTATTATTTTTCACAGGATTCTAAATTCTTTTATTAACATATCCTTCGCGCGATTATTCTCTTATATTGAACTGGTATATCAAATTTATAGTAAAAAATTACAATTATTCTTTCTGTGAAATAGGAAAAGAAAGAAGAAAAACAGTTATAATTATATAGCAATGAAGAAAAAGAAAAGATTACTTAATAAATTTATGATTCCATGGCACGTATCGCATATATTTTGATCACTTCTGTTATATTTTATTTTGTTATAATTAAAACTCATTGCACAAAAACATTATTGTTTTACGCACATAAGAATAATTACCGGATATTTGGTAAAGTATTTGATAATGGTATACTATTTTTTTTTTTATCATGAATTCAGTTTTTGACTTCAAAGTTGAATACATCGAACAAAAAAAAACATCAATTTAAATAATTTTATAATTAATTTGACAACAAATATGAGTATAAATAACAGTAAATGAAAAAATTGCTCAGAAAATTTTGAAATCACAATTAGCAACATATTTAACAAATGCACGTTTAAGCTTTTCAACCTTGACTTGTACATTTTGTTGAAGATGATAATAATATTAATATAATAATAATAATAAAATAGAATAGAACATTTGATATATCTATTTTTTACTTTATATTTTAATTTTATTTTTTTATTTTTTTTAGATCTTTATATATTAGATCTTTCTAGATAGTAAAAATGAATTAAAATCAATTTTTGAATATTTATATTAGAGCCAATGACGAATGGAAACAACCATACAATGTTAATTATATCATTATCAATAATGACGGCAGCATCATTGGTATCTTCTACTTCAACAGCTACTACTTCTTTGCGTAAATCACAAGTTACTTCGTCTCTTATACTACAAATATGAATCTTAATATTATCGCTCTTTTCAAATAAGTGCGATAATGTAAAAAATTTAGTTGATTTGTATTCGAATACGAATAAACAAATATCACGTGCCTGATCCTCAAATTTCAGCCAATAAAAATTTGTAATGTGTGACAAAACAACAAATCTCATGTGATCGATGATCATTTTTTGCCAATAAAAATTTGGAATGTGATTTGGAAATCATGTGACTTTCGCTAACAGTTATTTCTACTTGCCAAAAATATATTTATTATAATTATTATAGTGAAATAGAATCAATAAAATCGCGCATGTAATAAATAACTTGATTTCAAAGATTTATTTAATTAAAAATATATCAAATATTATGTTAAAGATAAAAAAAAATATATTTTTTTTTGCAAATACAAAGGTTATATAAAGCTATATAAAGCTTTTTTAATCAAATAACCAAAGGTAATGGCAAGGTAATCGCAAAGTAATCGCTAGTAATCATTTTTAGTCAATTTTGAAATCAGTGTAAAGACTATATATAAAGGTATTAAAAAAAGATCAAAATGCAATAAATAGATGCGCAGGTGACTCATCATCATTTGGTATTTGTTAAATCTGTAAATCATATGTAATACAAATACTTTTATATAATAATATTAATAATAATAAGGTATTCGGTTTTCGGTTTTTATCGCATCACTAATTTGAAAAGAGCGATAATCCTAATATGAAAATTAAACTCTGAATGTTATGAATCCCGGAACGTCGTCGTTTTTGAATAATAATATGTTTTGTCAAGTGGATCGTGATTGTAATATGTCGTTAATACTCCTGCTGATAAAACTGTTATATTTCTAAATCGATCAAATATTCCAAATATACCCACCACGAAGTCAATAAAAGCAAATCAAAATATAAGTGTAATCAATAATCCTGCTGTTGCCGCTGAGCTGCTGCCTGCATCTAATGTCGCTACTGTTTCCCAACAACAACAGCTGATGCAAAACAACATACATAATAACATCAGCAAGTGCGCCAACAATGGATCCAACAGTTATAACGATTAGAAAAACTGACTCAACAACGATTAGTGAAGCCTCAAAATTTGTAAAAATTGTTCAAAAGCAACAACAAAAATTAACCCAACTGCAATGACAACAATCAAATAGCACAATCGGCCACTACACAATAAAATTACTTCTCATATAGTTATAGAACAAACTGTAGCAGCATAGCAACAACTAAGAATGCAAATACTTTATTTGTTACTGCTAATGTAAATGTCCGCAGCAGTACTACATCATGCAACAACAAATACACAATATATTACACTAATAAATAATAAAACTGCAACTATTAATAATAATAATAATTTATATCAGATAGTCTTCAAACAATCATTACACAAGTTATTCAGCCGAAATAACAGCAACAACAAAAATCACAGTTATTCAATACCACATTACTCAACAACAGCTGCTCAGCAACAAACTACTCAACAACAGGTTGCGCTCGTGAAATTTAATTTCTGATGTTATTCCTGTTATTCCTGTTATTCCTTCGGTCACAATTGATGACTAATACATTTAAATAAGAAAATCTTCTAAAAAATTAATAAATTTTGGCAAATTGTGCAACTCAAAAAAACGAACAAGCGAAACTGTCACACAAATAAAGTTTATTTTACGATTTAATCAATATATAAAAAAAAAGGACATCTCTTAACAGGATGTGCATGCTTTATTTTAGTAGTGCCATTTTTGAATGAAAAAGGGGGGTTTCGGAAATCCATATACGAATTAAAGTATAGTATGGTATGATAATACGTTATAATTATACTATAGTTAGGGTTGGGTTAGGAACAATGAAATCATACAAAGTTGTACAAAGTGATTTTACTAAATTGAAAGAAAAAAAATTATCAAATGAGATTGTTCATCAACTTATAAATGGAATGGGAATATTGATCATATTATTGCAATGAAACCATTGTATATTTGTCATACTTGCATTTTATTATTACAGTTTTTTTTTTTTGAACTCTCGATAATTTACAAAAAAAAATGTCTTTAAAATTTTTTGAAAAGTTATCTCAAAACTTTATTGAACTTCTTAACGACAAAGATGATTACAATGTAATCATTGAAGTCGAAAATAAAGAAAAGACTTTTACAGCACACTCTAACGTATTGAAATACAGATCTTCTTATTTCCGTCAGGAATTAGAAAATATTCAGCCAAATGAGAAAAATATTAAAATAATTACCAAGCCAAGCATTTCTTCTAAAATTTTTGATGTTATTCTTAAGTAAGTTATTTTCAATTATTACTTTTATTAATAATTCAATTTATTTAAAATATTATCATTTTATTAATTTATTTATTATTTTTATTAATTTTATGTAGATATATTTATGGCGGGATTATTAATTTAGAAAAAGTTGAAACCAGTTTTATTTTTGACTTAATGTTAATAGCTAATGAATTCGAACTTGATGAATTATCTAAAAAATTAGAAACTATTCTTATTGAAGATAAAGCTTCATGGTTGAAAACTCATTTTTCTTTAGTCTACCGCTCTATTTTTGTCAAAGAAAACTTTAAAAATTTAGAAACTTTTTGTAATGATATTGTAGTCAAATAACCTAATCTTATTTTCGATAATTCAGATTTCATTTCTCTTCCGGAATCTTCCCTTGTATCTCTTCTCAAACGAGACGATTTGCAAATGAAAGAAATTGAAATTTGGGACTACGTTATCAAGTGGGGAATTACTCAGAATCCTACTCTCCCTACAAATCTTAGAGACTGGACCAAGGAAAATTTTCTCACATTAAAAACTACTTTACAACAATGCCTACCACATATTCGTTACTTTCATATTACAATTATTGAAATTTATGATAAAATCAGGCCTTATAAAAAAATTCTTGATAAACAACTTTGGGAAGATATCAATCAACATCTAGCAGCTCCCGACCGACCAATAAAATCAAATATTTTACCAGCAAGATCCGTTTTGGTTACAGAATTACCTCCTCGTACAAATGAATCGAAAGAGCCTTTTTCAACTATTATTTCTGAAGATCACGCTGCGGAAATTTCGAGTTTACCTCCTCGTACAAATGAATCGAAAGAGCCTTTTTCAACTATTATTTCTGAAGATCACGCTGCAGAAATTTCGAGTTGGATCGACCGTAAAACAGCTACTTATTCAACAACAAATATTCCCTACAAATTTGAATTAATTTAGCGTGGAACTAGAGATGGGCTCGCTCCACAAACATTTTGGAACATCTGCCATGGTCACGTTTGTACAATTGTTGTGGCGAAAGTTAAAGGAACTGATGAAATCATTGGAGGTTATAATCCTTTAACATGGGATAATACTCTTAATGGTAATTCTAATATATGGATGGAAACAAATGATAGTTTCATTTTCTCATTAAAAAATGGGAATATTCAAAATTCAATTCTTAGCAGAGTAAAAGAAACCAAATGTGCAATTCTTAATGTAGGCAAAAATTATCGAAAAATTTATGGTCCATATTTTGGATATGGCTTTAGTTTGTATAGTCGAGTATCTAATTTTAATTTAGATAATGCTAGTCGTTGTGATAATTATTTAAATTATTATGAAAAACGTATAAAAACATCATCAGATATATTTCCTATTGATAATTATGAAGTATTTCAAGTTATTAGAAAATCTTAAACATTGAAAAATATTATTTAGTATATTATATTTATCGAATATCTATTGATGATTTAATCCATTATGTTAAGATTTAGAAAATGGTGTGTTAATAAGCTATGTTTACGAAAGAAAACTTACTAAATTGATAGATTTATTTTTCAAATAATATATAAAGTTCTATTTTATTCAATAGCTAGCTATTATTAGTTTGTAAGCTCAACCGTAATTTTTTCTTCTCCGCTTCCTTAATATTCTAATCAACAAGACTAAAATTAATTACATTACGTGAAATATTAAAGCAAAAAAATCGATCGATGAATTTTCATTGGGTTCCATACTTTATTATTTATGTACCAAAAAAAATATTGAGATAGTATTAGAAAAAGAAAAAAAAATTATGAAATAAATAGTTTATTTAAAGGTAATGATTATGTATTATTAAATAGACGAAAGATGGAGCATGGATTAATAAAATTTTAAATTTTATTTTTACGAATTTTCATTTAATGAAATGTAAATAGTTTTCATTATTCATATTACTTCAATTAAATAAATAAATTTTATTTTTTTTAGTTCTTTTTAAATGCAATGCATCGAAATTACAACATTTTTATTTAAAAAATTTAGAAAAAAAATACAACGAAAATATATTTGATGATAATTTAATTCTTACACCATAAAAGAAATACACATACTTAAAATATACTTAACATTCTTGAAAAAAATAAATAATATTAAAGTTTACTTAAAATATCATTAGAGTATACATGAAAAATACTTGATCCATGTAATAAGTTGAAATCATATTTTTTCGAAACTTCAAGAAATGCGAATCATAATTGATTTTTTATGGCATGGTTTGTCCATTCTTAACCAATATAATTTATATTAAAATATAAACTTTTTTTTTTACAATATTTATATGAAAAAAAAGGGTTTTCTTTATTTATAGAATATAGATTTCAAAAGGGTTGAGGTCAAATGCTTAAAAAACATTCTTTAATTAAAGAATAAATAAAGTAGATGTAAATAGCATATATGTATTATGATAAAATTATGTATATTTTATATTATTATATAAAAATATAAAATTTATTTTGTTAAATTAAATAAAATATTAATATTTCTTATTTCGTCTACTGATGTCTAATAATAATTTATTTCTCAGATGTTGAATGATAGGGAAGCCGAAATGATGAGTTATTATTTTCATTATTTGTTATAAATCCGAAATTCTTTTTGAAAGAACAAATGGTCTAGGGATCGCTTTGTGATCATGATATTCAATAAAAACTGAATTTTTTAAAGAATTCAATATATAAAATTGATGTATAATTTACATTATTACAAATGATTTTCTACTTTGTATATATATATAAAATTTTTTAAAATAAAATTACTTGGATATTTGTTAATAAATTATATAATTTTTATTATTTTTCACAGGATTCTAATTTCTTTTATTAACATATCCTTTGCGCGATTATTCTCTTATTGAACGTGGTATATCGAATTTATAGAAAAAAATTACAATTATTCTTTCTGTGAAAGAGGAAAAGAAAGAAGAAAAACAGTTACAATTATATAGGTACTGAAGCAAAAGAAAAGACAGATTACTTAATTAATTTATGATTCTATAGCATGTATTACATATATTTTGATCACTTCTGTTGTATTTTATTTTGTTATAATTAAAAACTCATTGCACAAAAACATTGTAGTTTTACGCACGTAAGAATAATTACCGGATGTTTGGTATAGTATTTGGTAATGGTATACTATTTTTTTTTTATCACGAATTCGGTTTTTTGACTTCAAAATGATACACGTTGAACATTGAATACATAGAACAAAAAAAAAAAANTTACTTGGATATTTGTTAATAAATTATATAATTTTTATTATTTTTCACAGGATTCTAATTTCTTTTATTAACATATCCTTTGCGCGATTATTCTCTTATTGAACGTGGTATATCGAATTTATAGAAAAAAATTACAATTATTCTTTCTGTGAAAGAGGAAAAGAAAGAAGAAAAACAGTTACAATTATATAGGTACTGAAGCAAAAGAAAAGACAGATTACTTAATTAATTTATGATTCTATAGCATGTATTACATATATTTTGATCACTTCTGTTGTATTTTATTTTGTTATAATTAAAAACTCATTGCACAAAAACATTGTAGTTTTACGCACGTAAGAATAATTACCGGATGTTTGGTATAGTATTTGGTAATGGTATACTATTTTTTTTTTTTATCACGAATTCGGTTTTTTGACTTCAAAATGATACACGTTGAACATTGAATACATAGAACAAAAAAAAAAAACATCAATTTAAATAATTTTATAATTAATTTGACAACAAATATGAGTATGAATGAAAAAATTGCTCTGCAAATTTTGAAATCACAATTAGCGACATATTTAACAAATGCACGTTGAAGCTTTTCAACCTTGACTTTACATTTTGTTGATGAAGGTGATAATAATAATAATAATAAAATAGAATAGAACATTTGATAAATCTATTTTTTACTTCATATTTTTATTTTATTTTTTTTAAATCTTTATATATTAGATCTTTCTATATAGTAAAAATGAATTAAAATCAATTTTTGAATATTTATATTAGAGCCAATGATGAATGTAAACAACTGTACAATGTTAATTATATCATCATTATCAATAATGACGGCAGCATCATTAGTATCTTCTACTTCAACAGCTACTACTTTTTTACGTAAATCAAAAGTTACTTCGTCTCTTATACTCCAAATATGAATCTTAATATTAATCCTAATATGAAAATTAATAGTAATCCTAATCTGAATGTTATGAATCTCGAACGTCGTCGTTTTTGAATAATAATATGTTTCGTCAAGTGGATCGTGATTGTAATATGTCGTTAATACTCCTACTGATTATACTGTTATAATTCTAAATCGATCAAATATGCCAAATATACCCACCATGAAGTCAATAAAAGCAAATCAAAATATAAGTGCAATCAATAATTCTGCTGTTGCCGCTGTGCTGCTGCCACTGCATTTAATGTCGCTTCTGTTTCCCAACAACAACAGCTGATGCGAAACATACATAACAACATCAGCAAGTACGCCAACAATGGATCCAACAGTTATAACGATTAGAAAAAATAACCCAACAACAATTAGCGAAGCCTCAAAAATTGTAAAAATTGGTCAAAAGCAGCAACAAAAATTAACCCAACTGCAATGACAACAATCAAATATCATAATCGGCCACTACACAATACTATTACTTCTCATGTAGTTATAGAACAAACTGTAGCAGCGCAGCAACAGTTAAGAATGCAAATACTTTATTTGTTACTGCTACTGTAAATGTCCGCAGTAGTACTACATCATGCAACAACAAATACACAATATATTACACTAATAAATAATAAAACTACAACTATTAATAATAATAAAAATTTATAACAATCGTTATACAAGTTATTCAGCCGAAATAACAGCAACAACAAATTGTGAAATCACAGTTATTAAATACCAAGTTGCTCAACAACAGCTGCTCAGCAGCAGCAGGTTGCTCTCGGGAAATTTAATTTCGGATGTTATTCCTGTTATTTCTTCAGTCACAATTGATGACTAATCAATTTAAATAAGAAAATCTTCGAAAAAATTAATAATTTTTGTAAGAATTGTGCAACTCGGAAAACGGACAAGCGGAATTGTCACACAAATAAAGACTATTTTATGATTTAATCTATATAAAAAAAATGGACTATCTCAACAGAATATCTTTATTTTGGTGGTACTGTCACAGGAGTGCAGAGTATTTCGAACAATTTCTCAAATCAGTCTCACAGTTTGCATCACACAAACAAATAATAATACGCTCTATCTGCCAGTAGGTCAAGCAATCAATCGATCTAAACTTGCCTATCTCGAAACAGATAATAAATATATAATAAATAATAATAATAATCAAATAATAATCAAATTAATCATGAAGGCACAGTGAGTAAGGTGGAGTAAAAGTAGTAAAGCAGTATCAAACAATATTTAATAATATTTCGCAATATTATGACACAAAGTATAAGTTTATTAAAATATAAAATATAAAGTTTTTAAAAGTAAAGTATCATTTAACAACAGAAATATTACAGCGTGACGTATCTTTCCTGTTCCTGAATGAAGTTTACTTTTCTATATAATATTTAAAGTATTTCGAATTATTCTGAATTATTTCTAATTAATTATATTTTAGTATTGAGTCAATAACTAACTATCTAACTAATTTCTTACTTCCGACAACAGTCGTATTTATACTTTCTCTTTTGTTTACACTTCATCTTTGTACTTCATATTTCATCCTTTGTGCGCCATCCTTCATCCTCGCACGATATCCTTCATCCTTGTACAGCATTTCTCATCCTTCATCCTCGTACAAGGATGACAATCACCTGAAAGTTCATCTAGTGTCACAAAATGTTATCCCCCGTGACATTTCACCTGATTACCAATTTACTTCGCCACAAACATTTCCTCCTTCAAAGGGGAGCTCCTGCGACCCAACACCTATTTCCAAAAGGTCTTCCATTAATTGTGTACCCATTGTTTCACAAAGCTGCAGAAATCTTTCGAACTCTGATTTTGGCAGTTTATAGATCCAGTCCGGCGTAACATTTCGGAAGTTTCTGGCGTACGGCGTTCCTATTACTTGAAACAATGATCGTATTCGTGTCGCTATTTGGTAGATTCGTGCTCCGTTTTGGTGAGATCGTTCATGTAATTCTCTTTTTAGAACTGTCACGGTACTTCCTAATTGAGCATCTTGTAGATAATCACCAAGATTCTTATATGCATTCATTCTTTGACCATTTGTTCCGTGCATATCCGTCGCTATTCGTAGAAGTTCGTCTAAGTCAAGATCGATAACCCGATCCTGTTCTTCTAGAGCTGTAAAAATATCTACCGCATACATCGTTAACATATCGTCATATTGCGTAGTAATTTCATTGTTCGTGGGTTGATCAATTTCTATTACAGTACTTCCTGTTACCAAATATGCACCAGTATTGTCTATAATAACCTGGGCTTCTCCTAAAATTTGCGGAAATTCTCTTCGTAATTCGTGAACTCTCTTTCGTAAACTGTCTGGAATTGGAATATTATTCATAGTAAAAAAAAAAAAGTTTTTGGCAAAAATTTTCAGGACTTTTCGCAATCTTACGAATTCTTTTAAACAAGTCTATTGTTTACTCGTTATCTCACGTGGGATGATAACCCCTTTGTTTATACGATTTCAATCGATTGCCATGTACAGGTCGACTATTGAGAACTTCTCCACTATTGGTTCTTAATATGTAGGAGCCATTACCAAGAACTCTATGAATAAAGAAAGGACCAGACCATTTGTCTCGAAACTTATCGCCATGAACATTCAGTAAATCAGATCTATACTCTAACACCATATCTCCTGTCTTGTATGTCATCGTTCGAATTTTCCTATCATGGGTTATCTTTTGCCGCTTTTGTGCATCCTTAATGTTCTTAGATGCTTGAATTCGGTTATCTTCGAATATTCCTGCAACTTCACCAGTTCTTTTGTGGATCATTTCTTTAAATTGTTTTTCATCAATTTCTTCAACTGGCCAAGTAATAATATCAAGTTCTATGGGTNACCTGGGCTTCTCCTAAAATTTGCGGAAATTCTCTTCGTAATTCGTGAACTCTCTTTCGTAAACTGTCTGGAATTGGAATATTATTCATAGTAAAAAAAAAAAAGTTTTTGGCAAAAATTTTCAGGACTTTTCGCAATCTTACGAATTCTTTTAAACAAGTCTATTGTTTACTCGTTATCTCACGTGGGATGATAACCCCTTTGTTTATACGATTTCAATCGATTGCCATGTACAGGTCGACTATTGAGAACTTCTCCACTATTGGTTCTTAATATGTAGGAGCCATTACCAAGAACTCTATGAATAAAGAAAGGACCAGACCATTTGTCTCGAAACTTATCGCCATGAACATTCAGTAAATCAGATCTATACTCTAACACCATATCTCCTGTCTTGTATGTCATCGTTCGAATTTTCCTATCATGGGTTATCTTTTGCCGCTTTTGTGCATCCTTAATGTTCTTAGATGCTTGAATTCGGTTATCTTCGAATATTCCTGCAACTTCACCAGTTCTTTTGTGGATCATTTCTTTAAATTGTTTTTCATCAATTTCTTCAACTGGCCAAGTAATAATATCAAGTTCTATGGGTAGTGTAGGGGCTCGTCCATATAGTAAATAAAATGGCTCATATTTTGTCGTTCTATTTTTAGTTGTTCGGTATGCGAAAAGTGCCGAAGCTATCAATGTATCCCATTCTTGCGTTGTTTCCTTTACACATTTCTTTAAAGTTTGACAGAGCGTTTGATTATACCGTTCTGTTAGTCCATTACTTTGAGGGTGGTAAGCAGACGTAAGTCTTCGGTGTGTTCCCATTATCTCTATTAGGTTGGTTACTATTTGGCTAACAAATACTGCTCCTCTATCAGATAATATTTCTCTTGGGCAACTATGCCTACATATAATTTCATCGTATAGAAACCAAGCGATAGTTTTCGCATCTGCTTTTTCAATAGCTCTAGCTTCTGGCCATTTAGTAAAATAATCCGTAGCCACTACTATATATCTTTTTCCCATTGTTGTTGGTTTCAAGGGTCCCACAATATCTATTCCTAGTCGGTCAAAAGCTTGTCCTACTCCAATAGGTCGTAATTCTTCGGTTTGTTTAGGTTTACCCTGTCTTTGACATATATCACATGTCTCTATGTAATTTCGAATATCTTCGCCCATCGTAGGCCAAAAGTATCGTTGTTTCGTTTTGTCTATAGTAGCCTTTATACCAAAATGTCCGGCATTTGGTACATTGTGCATGTTGTATAGTATTTTAGCTAAATTTTCTCTTGTGATTACCCTTAGAGGATCGCCCTCTTTGTTTCGCTTATATAAAATATTGTCTTGAACTATGTAATGATTTGCTTATTGTCGTAATTTTCGTCGTTGTTCGTTAGCGCCGTTTGGTGGAAAAGTATGATTTATTAAGTATTCTGTTAACTGATTATAAGTGTCTACATCCATTTTCGAAAAGTTTCGAGATTTTGTATCTTTAGTAAATATCTGAGTTCTATTATATTTGTCGTCTTAATTAGTTATTCTTGATAGTGCGTCAGCATTGGCGTTAAGCCTTCCTTGCTTATGAATAAGTTCGTAATCATACTCAGATAGTTCAAAAATCCATCTAGCAACTCTTCCTTTAGGTTGTGGGCGATTCTTTAGCCATGCTAAAGCGGAGTTATCCGTATATAAATCAAACTTGGGGCCATGTAGGTAATGTTTAAAATGTCGTACGGCCCATATTGCGGCGAGACACTCTTTTTCTAACACAGTGTAATTTANTTAATCGTCCTTTCAGTGTATCGAACGCGAGTTGGTGTTCGGGCTTCCATTCGAATATTACGCTTCTCTTCGTAAGGTTATGTAATGGTTTCGCGATTGTGGCAAAACCTTTTACAAATCTTCGATAGTACGAGGCTAGTCCCAAGAAGGCTCTCACGTTTGTCTTGTTTTGTGGAACTGGATAATGCTGCACCTTCTCAATCTTCGAAGGGTCCGGGGCTATTCCATCAATCGTTATAATATGTCCCAAAAATGTTAACCTCGTCTTGAAAAAGTCGCACTTTTCCAAGTTTATCTTTAATCCGGCATTTCCTAGGAGCGTAAACACATCCTTCAAATGTTCTAGGTGCTCTTCGTAGGTTTTCGAATATATTATAATATCGTCGATATAAACTAGTACGAACTTCCAAGTAACCTCATGGAAGACTCTGTCCATCACTCGTTGAAAGGTCGCAGGGGCATTGATGAGTCCGAAAGGCATCACGAGGAACTCATAGGTACCAAATGGGGTAGTGAAAGCAGTCTTCTCTCGGTCTTTAGCGGATACTTCCACTTGCCAAAAACCTGAAGCGAGGTCCAAAGTTGAAAAGAAGGCGGAGTGTCCCAGGGCATCTAGCATGTCTGCTATCCGTGGTACTGGGTATGCGTCAGGTTTCGTGACCGCATTCAGCTTTCTGTAATCTACGCAAAGCCTGAATTTCCCATTCTTCTTATTCACTACCACAATGGGTGCAGACCAAGGACTAAACGACTTTCGAATTAGTCCGTTCTTTAGCATATTTGCTATTTCCTCCTTCAAAAATTCCAAGTATCGGGGTGAGGTTCTATAGGGGTTTAGTTTTATTGGCTTTGCTTCGCCGGTGTCTATTGTATGGTGGTAAAGGTTTGTCTTCCCTAATTCTGAAAGATCTTTGGCTACCAGATTCGGAAATCCTTCGATAATTTCGTGAACTTGCGGCTTATATTGGTTTTCTTCGAGTTTCTCCACTCCGCCTCGTACCAGATTACAACGAATATCTTGTATTTCCTCTCGGGGTATAATAGAAATAATCTTCTCATCTTGCTGATGTTCTTCACAGACTTCGCATTTATCCTGACTTGTTTCTAAATATATACCACACCAGCAATAGGAATTAGGTCCTGTTGCTTTGTATCGCTCTTGAGCACCTTTCTTTCTTCTAACCGGGTCAAAGCAGTAAGATAACTGATCATATAATTCCCATGTGACAAGCTTCGAATCCTTGCGCATTCCTTCGGGGGTAAATTTGTATTTCATGTAGGATTCCTGATACGGGAGTTCATAAGTTAATCCTGCGAAGTTTACTTCTTCTTCGTCAGTATCCGAATCATCACTACTTTCTACATATTCTTCTTCACTATCATCCTCTTCTTTATCATCGTCCAGGACAGCGGCTCTAGTATTTCTGCAAGAGACTTGTGCTGTTCGCTTATCATCCTTTAGGATTAATTTACATTCTTGGTAATCTATTATAGCGCGTGCTTTCCTCAACCAATCTGTTCCCAAAATTAATGCGTAACCTGCTGCATCAATGACTTCCATGTCGACAGCTACCACAATTTCTTCCAACTTTATTGGTACTTGTGTTACGATTCCTAAACTAGGACGTCTTTCTCCGTGTATACCAGTTATTCTTCTTCCGGATGCTTTCTCAATCCTTCGACCTATGGATTCCATGAAATTCTTCGAAATGATACTAATAGATGAACCACTATCAAGTATTACTTCGACTTTCCATCCAGCTACTTGGGCTTTACAAGTTATGGGAGTATTTCCTTCTACTGTTGTATGATTGGCCATCTTTACAATTCTTGTACGCTTAGGTGTCAATGCCTTTCGTGTCTCGCTTCTATAATGAGGCATAGCCATTAATTGTCCCAAAGTGATATTGGCTCTTGTCGCAAGTAAATCCGAGACGATGGAATATGGCGGAGCATTTTGTGTCATAAGTGGTTGTTGGACAGGGGGTATTTTCTTTCTTTTCTTTTGTTTAGGGTCTTCGGATGTTTCCTTTTTCTTTTCTGCAGAACGCAATCTTTTTGCGATAGGTTGCGGAGCATCTTGTTTACTTGTGGACCCAATACTTTCTCCTATTACTCTATCATTATCTCCAGTCTTAAATGAGGGATTTATATTATCCGCACTCTCACCCTCCTGAGGTGCGCCTGTTAGTTTAAATGCTGTATTCTTTCCCAGACAGTAGAGATGGGTTGTTGGATTTCTTCTTCTTGAGTTATAAACGTATTACTATTTACGTCTCCTTGCGAAACTTGTTGCGTGGTTTGGTTCGCTGTTGTATTAGTCGAAGGAGGCACAGTATTGGTAGGTCGTGGGGCAGCGGAGGCAGCCGGATTTATTTGGTTTCTTTGATTTCCTGGTCTCATGGAACAGCTCCAAGCCATATGTCCAGCTTGTCCACAATGGTAGCAGTTTGGCGGATTATTATAACTTCTAAAACTCTGTCCTCTATTGCCATTGTAATTGTTATAACTTTGTCCCCTATTATTATTGTTATAGTTTGGTCTGTTATTATTAAAGGTATTAGGTGTTCTTTCTCCTTTTTCGATGATCTTCTGCAATGTTTCGGCAATAGGTGCGAAGGCTTTCTGTACTATTCGTTCTATTACATCTTCGCTTTCACTATTCTTATTTCGAGAGGGTACGGATCCTTGCATGCCCATAGAAGTGGTAGTGGTATATCCTGTTATAGCTTCAGGATAGGTTTGAGCATTTTCTTCAAATTGTTTGGCCGTTCTAATTGCTTTTTCCAATGTTGGCTTCTCTTGGGACATAATAAATGGTCGGGCTTGGTAGGCAATATCTTTTCGTAATCCTTTCAAAAACTGCCAAACTTTTTCGTCTTCGCTCCATCTATTATTACCATCTATTCGCTTAATTAATTTCTTAATATCATTCGAATATTGTTCTACAGTTTCGCCTAGTTTCTGTACTTTCATTTGTAACTCAAATCTCCATTGATTTATTAACGCAGTTGTTCGAAAGGTGGCCAAGAAAGATGTTTCAAAGGAGGTTTGATTCGTATTGTTCCAATGATTGATAGGGTTCTGTCCCTCTTGCGCTTCGTTGAACCATTGTCCTGCTGTACCCTGTAGATATCCGCTGACTACTTGGAGCTTGTATTCATCAGTATATTGGTTTATTCTTGCCGATCGATTGAATTCTTCTAACCATTCCATAGGATCTTGATTTCCTCCGAAAAATGACGGCATTCTTGCATCGTTCCTTATGCGAAACGCATTTTGGAGTCCCAGTATTAAGGCGTTCGCCTCATTTTCGCCAGTATTCATACTTGGTTTGGTAATTTTCCTTCGTTTCGACAGTTTGACGTATTATTCCGTAAGATTTTGTAAAAGTATTTCTGACGATCCTTCGGAGATTTTATCTGGTTACACAAATTTTCGCTTGACAATCTTCGTTGTAAATCCTTTGATCTGGAAGAATTTTGTTATGCTAACGACTACTTTGATGATCACTTTTGCTAGATCGCGAAACAAAACGTAAGAAGATGGTTTTATAAAAAAGGTGATTATGATAATTTTAAATTGTATATTTTCGAATTACTTCGTAATGTTGAAAATTTCTTTGACTATCCTTTCCCAAAAATAGAAATATAATGAGTATTTTACTAAATTAATTAAAGAATATAAAATTTGTGAAACGGATGTGCCAATATTATAGGTTACTGCGTTGGATACTTTATGCCACCTCACAGGAGGCACCAAATTCTGTCACAGGAGTGCAGAGTATTTCGAACAATTTCTCAAATCAGTCTCACAGTTTGCATCACACAAACAAATAATAATACGCTCTATCTGCCAGTAGGTCAAGCAATCAATCGATCTAAACTTGCCTATCTCGAAACAGATAATAAATATATAATAAATAATAATAATAATCAAATAATAATCAAATTAATCATGAAGGCACAGTGAGTAAGGTGGAGTAAAAGTAGTAACGCAGTATCAAACAATATTTAATAATATTTCGCAATATTACGACACAAAGTATAAGTTTATTAAAATATAAAATATAAAGTTTTTAAAAGTAAAGTATCATTTAACAACAGAAATATTACAGCGTGATGTATCTTTCCTGTTCCTGAATGAAGTTTACTTTTCTATATAATATTTAAAGTATTTCGAATTATTCTGAATTATTTCTAATTAATTATATTATAGTATTGAGTCAATAACTAACTATCTAACTAATTTCTTACTTCCGACAACAGTCGTATTTATACTTTCTCTTTTGTTTACACTTCATCTTTGTACTTCATATTTCATCCTTTGTGCGCCATCCTTCATCCTCGCACGATATCCTTCATCCTTGTACAGCATTTCTCATCCTTCATCCTCGTACAAGGATGACAATCACCTGAAAGTTCATCTAGTGTCACAAAATGTTATCCCCCGTGACATTTCACCTGATTACCAATTTACTTCGCCACAGTACCATTTTTGAATGATAAAAAGCATTCTATTTGTACTCACAGCATTGCGTATTGTAGTAGTAAGATTTCTTTTAAAGAAAAAAATTATCAAAAAAATGGAAATATTATTTCTCAATGAAAGTACACATGACTAAATGATAGAATATGTATATATGTCACACTCGCATTTTATTATTATAGTTTTTTTCGACACTAAATAATTTACAAAAAAAAATGTCTTTAAAATTTTTTGACAAGTTATCTCAAAACCTTGTCGAACTTCTTAACGATAGATATGATTACAATGTAATCATTAATGTTGAAAATAGTGAAAAATCTTTTACAGCACACTCTAACATATTGAAATATAGATCGTCTTATTTCCGTCAGGAATTAGAAAATATTCAGCCAAATGAGAATAATATTAAAATAATTACCAAGCCAAACATTTCTTCTAAAATTTTTGATGTTATTCTCAAGTAAGTTGTTTTTTAATAATGAAATATTATTACTTATCCGTCATATTGAATTTTTAATTTATTTATATTATAATTTTATTAGATATATTTATGGCGGAATTGTTAATTTAGAAAAGGCTGAAACTAGATTTATTTTTGACTTAATGTTAATGGCTAATGAATTCGAACTTACAGAATTGTCCAACGAATTAGAAACTATTTTTATTGAAGATAAAGCTTCTTGGTTGAAAACTCATTTTTCTTTAGTCTATCGTTCTATTTTTGTAAAAGAAAACCTTAAAAACTTAGAAAATTTTTGTAATGATATTGTAGTCAAGTATCCTAATCTTATTTTTGATAGTTCAGATTTCACTTCACTTTCAGAATCTTCGTTAGTATCTCTTCTCCAGCGAGACGATTTGCAAGTGAAAGAAATTGAAATTTGGGACTATGTCATCAAGTGGGGAATTGCTCAGAATCCTACTCTCCCTACAAACCTTGAAGACTGGACCAAGGAAAAATTTCTTGCGTTAAAAACTACTTTACAACAATGTCTACCACATATTCGTTACTTTCATATTACAAATATTGAAATTTATGAAAAAATCAGACCTTATAAGAAAATTCTTGATAAACAACTTTGGGAAGATATCAATCAACATATCGCAGCCCCCAACCTACCAATAAAAACAATTATTTTACCACCACGATCAGTCTTGGTTACCGAATTACCTCCCCGTACAACTAAGCCTTTTTCAACTATTATTTCCGAAGATCACGCTGCAGAAATTTCGAGTTGGATTGACCGTGAAACAGATACTTATTCAGCAACAAATATTCCCTATAAATTTGAATTAATTTTGCGTGGAACTAGAGATGGATTCGCTCCACAAACATTTTGGAACATCTGCCATGGTCACGCTTGTACAATTATTGTGGCAAAAGTTAAGGGAACTGATGAAATTATTGGAGGTTATAATCCTTTAACATGAGATAATAATTATATCAAAGACGAATGGATGGAAACAAAAGATAGTTTCATTTTCTCATTAAAAAATGGGAATATTCAAGATTCAATTATTAGCAGAGTAAAAGAAACTAAATATGCAATTTTTAATGTATGCATAGATAATCAAAATTGTTTTGGTCCATATTTTGGATATGGCTTTAGTTTGTGTAGTGATGAATTTAATTTTAATTTAGATAGTATTAGTTTATGTGATAATTCTCCCGATTATTATGAAAAGCGTATAAAAACATCATCAGATAAATTTTCTATTGATAATTATGAAGTATTTAAAGTTATTAAAGAATGAAAAAAAATATTTATTTTATTATGCTAGATTTCTATTTATCTTGTATCTATTGAATAACAAAAATTTATATATTATTTGCTTTAATAAATTTATCAATTTAGCAAGTTTTCGTTTTAAACATACAGTGTTTTTTAATTCTTAAGGAATTTTGTCAATAGTTTCATTGAATTGGATTAGCCTAAAAATCACAAATATCCAAAAAAGTTCTCGAATGATGAATAAGAAATTATTTATTGGTTGTCTATAAATCAATTATAATCGAAAATGAATCATTTATAATTATTTGAATCAAAATTTTACACGTATAATTTTAATTTATTATCTAAATCCTTCAGACCTCCAGCACAAATTGCAACATGAGCACTTCTTTTGCACCAAAATTTTAGCAATTGCTTTCAAAATACAATTATAAACATTAAATGCCTTTACTTGAGGTTTCTTTCAATAGTTATTACTTTAACTGAATTAGCCATTATATGTTTGGCAACTGTTATTAATAAAGAAATCTTGGTGAAGGTTTAATTCTTTAGCTTTAGATTATAAAATAAAAAATGGTTGAATAGTTTTAAATTTTCATATGATGGTGTATCCAAAATCCAATTCTTATTTGAGCTAAAAATGAAAAGTTTACTTTATTTTATGATTTCCCCTACCAAACAATAAATATCTATGGTTTGGAAATTGTTTCTTCATGATCATAATGCATTCATCTAAATCTTATTATAATCATAATGAGTCTTTTAATTCTATCCACAAAAAGTCTAGTAGAACAGCTAATGATAGATTTTCAATTACGCAAGTATTCAAAAGTTAGCTAAAATCTTATTTTTTTTTGCTTAATTTATTATTTTTAGAATATGAATCATTACACTTGTATATTAGGAACTATTTTATATAATAAATAATTGCTCATTTTTCTATTTTATATCCTATAGTATAGTAATTGAAAATAAAAAAAATAATAGTAATTAATTATAGTGAAAAAGGAAACTATTCACCATAAAAATTATAATTTACACTATCTTTCCAAGAATTCTAGCATTATCTGCATTCTACATTTTTTTGTGTTATCTACAAAAGTTAGTAAACGGAGGCATAGATACACTCCTATTGTTTAAGTATCTTTGTTTAATTGAGCAAACTTTAAAATAAAATATATAAAAAAGTAATATCAGAAGTAATAGTCAAGCCTTAATTAGAGTAATATAACTATTTTAGTAAATTACAACAAAGTTAAGTAGACACCATTTGCGTTAAAAAAAATGTAGCATATTATGTCAATCCTTTTACAAATTAGATAACATATGATACTAACATTACTTAACCCAAAAACATTATAAAAAAGTTCAAAAAACTTTTCCTCACTTTTTTCACTTTCTCCACTTTCTTTAATGAATACAGAAACACATTACTTTTTTTTCAAAAAAACAAGTCTTATTAATGAGTAGAAATGATACAACAAAGTTCTACTATATTATATGAACACTTGAATGTAAAATTTTTACAGTTATTTTCAAATTTACATAACCCAAAAACAATATAAAAAGTTACCTTTTTACTCAAGAATTTTTTCTTTTACTGTATCAATACAGAGGGCAAATACTTTTCTTAAAAAACCAATCTTATTAATGAGTAGGAAAAATTAAGTTCTACCTTTATGGTATGGTATATGAACATCGTGACTATACGTTTCTTAATCTTTCCATTGCAATTAAAATGTAATTTTGGAGGTACGAATTAACAAGGGTACCTTTGATATTACCTATGAGTATATTATTAAATTCTGGAAGTAGTTTCTTCCGGAGCATCCAATAGGATCAAGGTTTTAATTGCCAAAGTTTTCAAAATGGTGATTTGGAGGCTTAATCAGCATATATATACAAATATTTATATTTGCTTATCAAAATATTATTGTAAACATTATAAATATTATTATAAATATTGTAAATAGTTTTGTATATTATTGTAATATTGTAAATAGTTTGTATATGTATATTTATATAATGGGTGGAGAGAGGATTGTATTATAGATTTCATTTGTATTGAAGATTCATTAACGTTATAGATTTCACTTGTACTATAGATTTAATTTGTATTATTTAGAACTGGTGATGATCTAAAGTCATTTTTGAAGTGCTTAAATTTTGCAATATTGATGTGTCATTGATCCTAAAGAGGTCTATAAATTATGTAGATAATATTTTTACTAGCTGGTTTTTGGAGGGGTTATTCTATGGGGTTTTCATTGCTGATGTTTCTCTTGTATTAGAAGTCATTTTTGAGGTGCTCTTACTCTGGTGATGCTGAATTCAGCTTTCGAAAATATATTAATAATGCAATATGAAATGATTCATCTTATTATTAGTACTAGTTTCAGTGTGGGCTAAAACTGTTGCTGATAATCATATGGTATTAAAATTCTTTAATTTAATTGCCAATTAGATAATTGAGATCTCTTCTGATTCTTCATCCTTAAAGAAACTTAAAGAAACTTAAAGAAACTATACAATATCAACAAAGAAATCAGAATGATCTCTTTTACAAATATGTATAGGTGTTGAAAAGGATACAAAAAAGCTTTTTCAGATTTAACATATTATAAAAGGATCGCTCATAGCATTGAATACCTGGAATGGTGTTGAAAAAAATGAAGAGAGAGCATTTGGAACGTATTTTAAAATTGGTTCTTATTTCAAAAATGGAATATGAATGAAACTAAAGGATTTTAATGTTGGGTATAGTTATAAAAATGGTTTGGACATGGTCAAAGCTGAAAAGGTGTCAGAAGACAGTCGAAAAAAAATAATATGTCACAATGTAATTTGGGAAGGGAGAGTGTTTAACAGTTTAAAAAAAGCTGCAGAAAATGATCATGCAAAATATCAAATTTAACCCCTGATCTAAATGTCTGTTGATTTAATCTTTCTTATACCGAAGCCCAAATCAAGATATTCAACTTTACAATCTAAAGATCTATATATAATTTAACCTATTTTGATTGCATAAAGAGGAGATTTTTACAAAGAAAAATTTCATAAATGTCGGATCACGATAAATGAGCAAGGTTTTACTTCTGTAGCTGGAACAAAAATTTTAACTGATTGTGATAATAGAAAATTAATAAAAATAGTAGAAATAAAACATTAGAAGAAATAACTAAAAGATTCAATACAGCATTAAATGTTCAATATAAAATCAAATGCCTGAAGTCCACAATCAAAAATTTAATAGAAACTAATCTATCCATTGTTATCATTGAAGGCAAACCTAACCGATAGGTATATGGCACAATATCATGCTTCAAAGAAACTAAAAAAAAAAGAAAAGATAATCCAATCCAATTGAAATACTTTATAATTTTTTAGAAAAAGCAATGATTCAATTATTCTTTACTCAATTATTTATTAAAAAATTAAACAACACTTTGTACTTTGTAATGAGAAATGTGAAAAATAAATATAGATATAGAAAAATAAATAAATAGAGAAATAAATATAAATAAAGAAACAAGGGAACTCTTTATTATCTTAATTTTTGAATGTAGAAGTTCTAGATATGAATTATTTGAATTTACTTACTTTATGATATTGATAATCATGATGATTAAAAAAATCACAATTAGATTTTGATACTAAAAAAAAATACTTAAAGGAAGGAAAATAACTAACTACTAATCGTTATCATATTACCATTTTTTTACTATTGCTATTATTATTCATTAGTAAATTTTTTTAAATGTAAGCCTCCAAAGTATTTTACTTCGATAACCTCTGAATATCTCGAATATAAACATAATATTTACAAAGATTATTGGTACCGAAAACCTTCATTTTTATTAATAAAACATAATACTGCAGAGGTTATTGATATTGATAACCTTCAATAACTTTCATTTTATTATAATAAATGTACATTAGGAAATTTTACGAGACGGAAATTTGCGCAAATTTCCAAAGGTATCAAAAATTTCCACAAATTTTCGTGTGTTTTTTTTCATTTTTTTAACTTCACTCATGATTTTTGAAGCACAGAGTGTTTTTCTACTAAGATGTTTCTAAGATAAATAGAACAGCCTTGTTCTTGGCTACAAAATGATATATATCTCATCCTTGTAGCATCGATATTTGCGAAGTTATTCCAGTTTAAAGAAAGAGCATCTGTGAAAAAATCGTGCGAAAATTTCTGGAAAACTTGTGTAAATTTTTGCAAATTTTCGCACGATTTTTTTTCACAGACACTCTTTCTTTAAATCGGAATAACTTCGCGAATATCGATGCTACTAAGAAGAAATATATACCATTTTGTAGCTAAGAACAAGGCCGTTCTATTTATCTTATAAACACCTTAGTAGAAAATCGCTCTGTGTTTCGAAAATCGCAAGCGAAGTTAAAAAAATGGAAAAAAATGCATGAAAATTTGCGGAAATTTTTAACACCTTCAGAAACCTGTACAAACTTTCACAAGTTTCCGCCTTATAAAATTTCCTGATGTAATATTTGTGAAGGTTATTAGTCCAATAACTTTCAATAGCCTTTGAAAATGAAATTAATACAATAACCTTAGTTATAAAAAATTTCCTGATGCTTATTACTACTATCAGGTGTTGTTCGCTTTTATTTCATGATTATTGTATTATGAACTACAAATAGACAATATGTGATCATTAGTTCCTAGTGTCTTTTTTCTAACATTCAATTTGCAAAATTTACAAAAAGAAAATGTCTTTAAATTTTTTGACAAGTTATCTCAAAAATTTATTGGACTTTTTAATGATAGAATTTTAACTTTAAATAAGAGTAAAAAAAATAATAATTTTTTTTTAAATTTGTAAAATTTGTTTTTACTAATTAACATCAAAAACATTATTAAGCAACCTCAAAGTTGAGAATGAATCACATTTACCACAAAATTCTCATGCCTATTACTTTAAAATTAACTGAATAATAAATTTTTAAATTATTTAGTTAAATTTAAAGTAATGAGTATGAAAATTTTATGGCAGATGTGATTCATTCTAAAGTATTTTCAAAATTTTAAAATAAAAAAATTCAACAAAAGTATTTAATTTTTATTTTTTTTTGTACATATGATATTTTTATTAATTTTTAAAATTTTAAATAAAAATATATAATTATTGTCTATGCAAAATTACAAAATAATTGGTCAATATTTGAAGAAATTATTAAAGAATTTACATTAATTTTTATAAAATGCGGGCAAATTTGTTCACAAAACAGTTTAAGGGATAATCCATTTTTAAATTTATTTTTATAATAAAATATTGTCATTACAATAAATCTTGTTTATTTTATTACTATACATAATTTCACTGGTCGAAAATTTATAAAACCTACACCTATCTGGTACCCGATAGGTGTAGGTTTTATAAATTTTCGACCAGTGTTTCATATACTAATGATCTAAAAAGTATAATCTATTTTATATATAATTTTATATACTATTGATCTGATCTATAATAAAGAGTGTAAATCTATTTGTTCTATTTTTACTATATACAATTTTTCCATTATTGATCTATAATTATAATTTTGTAATTTATTTAATAATGTTAAACATATTTCAAATTTGTATCTTGATCTACTAATGTTTTTATATTCCGATTTGGTTCTATGTGTGATACAGATGTTTCACTTAGATTTTGAAGAGCTGTTTCGATATTTTCTCTATCAGTAAGATTACAGCCAACTCTAATATACCTTTTGATTGCATGTGTAATCTATAAATAATAAATTAATAAAAACAAATAAATAAATAAACACAAATAAATTAATAAAAATGATAAATTAATAAAAACAAAAAAACAAATAAATTAATAAAATAAATAAATTAGTAAAACAAATAAATTAATAAAAAACAAATAAATTTTTATTTACCATCATATATTAGTTTTAATTAAATTAATAAAAAAAAATAAACATTTATTTACTATTGCATGGTAAGAATCAAGAAAAATCCATCCATATACTTCTATATTATACATGTTGTCAAAACTATTGAATTGAGTCAGACGCAATTAAAATCAAGAAAAATTGGAGTTGAGTCAAGGCAAATTTTGATTTTTATTAGTAATTGACACAATTAGTTGAGTCAGACGCAATTAAAAATTAAAATTTTAAAAGTTGAGTCGGGCCAAATTAATTTTGACGACATGTATATTCTATATTATACCAGTTATACCAGTAACTGATGATTGCCATTAATTCTGAATTGTGATAGTGTTTTCCATTATCTGAAATTATTTTAATCTATCGAAGTTTGGGATCTATTGTTATAAATACTGCCTCAAAACAAGATGCTGTAAACTAAGTATCTTGCTTGGTATCAGAACTCCAATGGTCATAAGCTTGAACATCTAACTTTTCAGGATTATTTTTATCCTTTTGAAATATTAGAGTTATATGAAGGGTCCATCCATGCTTTCCAAAAAATTCACCTTTTGTTTCTAGAGCTGTTGCAGGTAAAATTTGCATTTTGTAGTCAACTACAATAATAGCTCCATAATTATCTAACTCACATAAAGTAGAATTAAATTAAGCATTCAGGTAGCTTTACAAGTTTGTTGTGCTAAATAACATGTCAATTGTTCTTGGTATTCTAGAAGTTTGGGATAATGGATAGCATCAAGTTGATTTGTAAGATCTTTAAAAATATTGAAAATCTTGTCACATTTGTGATACTGTAAAAAATGTTGATTTGTGCATTCTCCAAATGCAAATAATAGACAATGGTTAATACAATCTACATGATTAGTTATACCATTATCATTTACAAATAATTTTTTTTCATAATTTCGTTTTAAGTGACAACATAAATGCTCTAATTTGTGAATTAAACAATCCTATAAAAGAACTTATATGTAAATATAATTATAATTATAATAATATTAATAAAAATTCAATTAATACCAACCTTTTGAATCTTATTAGAAAAATTTCTTGTAACTAGTGTGACACCTTAGTTTAATATTTATTAATATTTATTATTATTTAACTATTTATTATTCTTATATGTATTATCTTTAAATTTATAAATACTGGTTGAAACACGCTATCCGAAGTTTTGATCGTCCGAAGTTCAATGTAACATAAAAATCCAAAACTAAGTAAATTTGATTCGATCATCCGAAGTTACCGTGAGAATTAATTTACAACATTTATTTTATCAAAAATTTTTTTTATAAACAACATATCAATAACATAGCAATAGTATATTTATTTATTTAAACAATTATTATTATTTATTCAGATGAAAAGTTTTGGTTTTTTTATGCAATTTTCTAATCCAGTTAATTTCTTCTTTTGTTACTTTAAAATTTTCAGGAGGCCGTTCAAAAAAAGGTAAAACTTTATCAAATGCTTCAACTACTTCTTGAGTTGAAGGGATTTTATTTAGATAAATTTCTTCTTCAGTTTCTTCAGTTTCTTCTTCAATAGATGGAAGGATTTCTTTCACCACGCTTTGTACCATTTCGTTGTCCGAAAATTCTGAAAACTCTTCAACAGAAATTTTTTTATCTTGATCGATATATTCTAATTTAAAATTAATAAATACTTAATAATGTATTATATATTTTAATAAAACAAACGCATTATTATATTACAAACCATCAGCTGACATTGGATTAGTAAAACCTAATCGATTAATTTTTTCTTGGATCTTTTCTAATTCTTTTCTTTGTTCTATCGAAAATTCTTGTCTTGCTAATTGGATTTCATTTTCATTTTCATTTAAGGTAGTAATAGTACTATTTTGAATTTTGGTAATAGTACCATATTGATTAATAGTAATAATATCATTTTGGATAGTAGTAGTGGAATTTTCTAGATTATTAATGGTGCTACTTTTTTGATGAGTAGTAGCAGTTCCTTCTTGACTGGTTGAATGAGAAGTAGTAGCAAATATATTTTCTTGATCGATAATAGGTGTGCTTTCTCTACTAGTAATAGTACTAGTAATGTTGGGTGTACTTTCTCTAGTAATTACAGTATTCTGTGAAAAAGTGGGAATACCATCAGACGAAAAATATGGTAAAATACCGGTTGATTTCCAACAATTTTTGATTGTTTTTTCTGTTACATTATTCCATGCTAATGCTGTAATATCAATTGCATCCTTAATAGTAAAAGGATTAAGAGAAGTTGTTGTATTTCCAAGAGCATCATAGGCATCAATTCTATTATCAACGAAGAGTTTTCTATAATGAGCTTTAAAACTGTGAATAATACCTGCATCACAAGGTTGAAGATGTGTAATTGTATTTGGTGGCAAATATTGAATTTGAATATGTGAAAGTTGTGTATCTGGTAAAAGCTTATGAACGGGTACATTATCAATAAATAAGAGAATATGACGATTTTGTTGTTGCATTTTTAAATTAAGTTGTAATATCCATTGATTCCAAATAGAAACTTGCATCCACGCAGTTGAATTCCATTCATATTGAACAGGAAGTTCTTTTTTTAAGACACCACGAAGAGCTCTAGGATTTTTTGTTTTGTTGATAAAAACTGGTTTAAATTTTTCAGTTCCAAGTGCATTTGCTCCAAGTAATAATGTAATTCTTTCTTTACATTTTTTATGACCTTTTACAGACTGAGTTGCCAATGTTTTGTTTGGTTCAAGTTTCCAAAAAAGACTAGTTTCATCTACATTAAAAATATTTTCTAGTTTATATTTTCCGTCAATAATAATTTTTTGAAGTTTAATTCTTTCATCAGGAAGAGTTTCAATTGGAGCACTAGCACCTTCTCCTGTTTTTGTATATTTTTTAATATTATGCCGATTTTTAAATTTTGATACCCAACCTAAAGAACCTTTAAAATTTTCTATCTTAAGTGTTTCAGCAAATTGGAGAGCTTTTCTTTGTAAAATTCTATCATTAAGATCCATTCCTGCTCCAAGTGCACTTTGTGTCCAAAACCATAAAGCTTCCTCTAATAATGGCCATTTGGCACCTTGTTTGTATTTTGTTAGATTAAATGTGAGCCATTTATCTTTTTGTTGGAGAATATCATGAATTGTAGATTCACCAACAGAATATTCAAATGCTAATTCTACATTTGAAGGTACGGGAATATTTTGTTTTTTCATGCAAATTTCACATTTTTGACCAGCAGTAAGAACTGTTCTTGGTCTTTTATTAAGTTCAGACATAATACAAAAATATAAAAATTTCAAATGTACAAATTTTTAAAACTAATCATCAGTGCAACAATAAAAAAAAATAAATTGTAAAGTGTGGGAAAATGTTACCTTTATTTAATTGAGATAACGTTATCGTGAAGTGTGGTTTAACGTTAACAGTAAATACAAGATAACGTTAACAGTAAATGTGAAATAACGTTAACATTAAATATGAAATAACGTTAACATACACATATAGTAGTAATATCCAGTAATATTGTGACAACTTGAAATTTTCATTGTTGAAATTGTCATAATTATAATCATTTTCACTTGTCTTTAATAAATATTTCCTGATCTTGGAAAGAAGAATATTTCCTTTTAATATGATCTTAATTTTATTTACAAAATATAATTTATAGTCAAAAAAATTCGATCATCCGAAGTTGTGTGTAACAATAAACCAAAATTAAAAAAATACTAATTAATACATCCGAAGTTCAGTTGACAAATTAAAATTTTTATGGGTAAGTAAAACGGTAATTTTTTCGAATATGTATAACCAAAGACTTCGGATGATCGAATTTTGACTGTAGAGTAGATCAGTAATACAGATTAGTAAGTGCACTTACATTTGAAAGATTATCATTATGAAATTATCTAGGTATATACCCAGGTATGATACCTAGGGAAATACTCAGGTAAATATTCTCAAAGATAAAGGAAATTGCATTGTTTAGAAAGGAACCAATCTAATGAAAGGAATGGTAAAATAGTCTGTGACATAGGAAGTGTCTGAGAAAATATAAATACAGGTCCTTTTTGATTGAATTCCAGTAGTCAGTTCTTAAGTTAGAGTTCAGTTTAGTTTTAGTACAGTTTTCCTTTAGTTTTCACAGACCTCTTAATTCCTTCAGTTCTTAAATTCTTATTCTACTTTTGTTTCTTAAATTCTTTATATTATTTATCTTTATTTATTATCTTATATATATATTATCCTGAAATTATTATTTAATAAAGTCATTATTTTTATTAGAACATTATATAATTTATTGCCATTTATACCTTTTACATATATGTTTTGCACAAGTAATACAAACTAACTTGGCGTGTAAAAACCCCATCACAATAACGAACTCATTCACCTTAGTCTCTCTTATTTAACTTTGTAATTTGCTGTGGATTGATTAAGAGGATCTCCCGAAGCAGCATGATATTACTTAACTTGTAGGATAGTTTTTGTTAAGAAAGATTTAACCTTCAGAACATTGTTGTAAAAGGCACGTGATACTAGTTCAATGAAATTCTTAAAGGGCTAATATCCATAATTATTACATGTTATACATAGTCCTTCTAAATAATAATATTGGTTTCAAAATGTCAGGATATGTTGTTAATACTCCTGCTGTTAATAATGTTATAACTACAAATTGATCAAATATATTAAATATATCAAATAATTATATAAAGACTGAAAAAATGAACTCTTTCCATCGATCACTTGTACCAAAATTTCCACAGTCAAAATAATAGTTTTTTGGCTTTAATACTTATACAAAGTTTATTTCTTTTACAATATTCTTGCTCATATGGGCAAAGAAAAACATAAATATAATACCAGAAGTACTTTTGGTTAAAAAACATTGAAAAAGATAATCAAAAAATAGCAGAAAACACAAATTTAAATACTATAGCTAGCAACTTTACGAACTAAAATGAGAGAACTGTCTATATAGAAGAACAAGAAAAAGGCTTTTTATTGAAGCATATTAATAAAAAGCAAGCTCTTAGAGAGTTAGCTGAGATGGAAACAGAACAAGAAATTAGTAACGTCATTAAACTAGGGCCAAGTGTATCATTTTATGCAGAACCAAAAAACGTAGAAATTTTAGACGAAAGTGAAAATGAAGATGACTTATATTATAGAGATGAAGAATATAAAACAGTCGGTAAAAAAAGAATAAAAGAAAAGTTAAAGTAATGTCAGTGAAGTACCTAAAAGTATTCCTCCCAAAATCTGGCATAAAGAATGTGGTATAAAATTATCTAAAGTCTTCATTGAGGCAGAAAAAATCAAAGGTAACTTCTTGTATGCAAAAATTTTAAAGATTAAAAGTCTCTTTTTTCAAAATCAAATTGATGTAATTTTTGAAAAAATTGAAATAACCAATAAAGAGAAGAAAATAATAATTTATCTTTTTAAAGAGGAAGACATACAAAATGCAAAAAAAATAAATCTAGAGGATACTGAACACTACATCTGCTTGCGGAGATAGCTGAGGTATTGCCAAATGAGTATGAAAATTTACGCAAATGGAAAATTTGGGATATTCCATTATATATTAAAAGAAATAATCTACTTATGCATCTTAATTGCTTTGGGAAAGTGAAACAATTGCATTTAATTACTAAAAACATGTGGCAATTAGCTCACTTGAAGTTTGAAAATGAGGAATCATCAGAACAACTTTCAATAGTCTAGTCAATTGAATTGAAACAGATTGTTTAAGAATTACCCCAGGTAATTTTAGTTACAAGGAATTAAATAATAGGGAAAATGGATAGCAAAGCTAGTAAATATGCCTAAGGGCATGACAGCATTAGATATTAAAGAATTTGTTAAAAGTATGGATGGTCATATTCCTTGAACTAAGGAGAGATACAGAAGAAAAAATTATGCAATTATCTCTTTTGAATCAAAGGAAATGCTTTTGCAAATTGGAAAGGATAAATGATGAAACTTATGGATTAGGATGATCCCCATTATACATGTCGTCAAAACTAATTTGGCCTTGACTCAACTTTTAAAATTTCAATTTTTAATTGCGTCTGACTCAACTAATTGCATCAATTACTAGTAAAAATTAAAATTTGTCTTGACTCAACTCCAATTTTTTTTAATTTTAATTGTGTCGGACTTAATTCAATAGTTTTGATGACATGTATAGTTTCCATGTTATCAGCTTTATGCTTCGTCTGTGGTTCAGATTTACATCAAGCAAAAGAATGTGACATTGTTAAATATCGCAAACAAGTGACATTTAATAAAGAAGAAAAAATCAAAAACTTTGGTAATTTATATAAAAGGTATAAACTAAATTATTATTCCAGTTTGATTATGTCTAAGAATAATCAAAGTACTTATGCAGAAACTGTTAAGAAAAGTAAAAACATTAAAGTCAGAAATGAATTTAAGTCTCCTGTAAGTAAACAGGTGCATGAAGATGCTGTAAAAGAAATAATTTTTTCATCAATTGAGAAGAACAACAAAGTTATAGAAAAGCTTGACGTAGCACTTAGTAAGGTGATAGATCACGTGAAAATACTAGTTTAGTGATTAGATAAAATTGAAGAAAAAGTTTATGGATCCAAGGAAAATATGAAAGAAATGGTAACAGATACTGAAACAACAAAAGTGAACAGTAATTCAGTTGAAATGTTACAAACACTTGATAATATGTCCAAGGGTTTGTTAGAAGTAACAGAAACTGTAAAGAAATTAGCTAATAGGGTAGGAGGTATAAGTAATCAAATAGATAATATCAATTGTCAGCAGTTCGGAGACTGGAATAAACAATTGTTCAACAATAATCGGGAAATATATAGGGTCTCATATATTTTTTTGGTCGAAATTATTGTTTTTATATTTTTATATTTCATTCCATAGAGAACAACAGGTATGAGAATTGAACAGTCACTGGTCAAAAATTTATAAAACCTGCACCTATCGGATACCAGATAGGTGTAGTATCTGTGTCTAATATTGTACACATATCGGGTACCCGATAGGTGTGAGAAAACATTTTTCACACTTATCAGGTACCTGATATATGTAAAAAAATATTTTTTATACCTATCGGGTACCTATCTGGTACCTGATAGGTGTAGGTTTTATAAATTTTCGACCAGTGAGTGTGTATAAGAAATGAACATAAAAATTAGTCATGGTTTACAAACTCAGAATGTAAGGTTTTTTCATAGGTTTTTTCTTTTTTTTTATTATATGTTATTAAATATATTAAATATATAGTTATAGAAGAAAAATTTTTTTTTCTGTACAGGTTGGTGTACAGTCTCTGGGGTGTGTTATATTTCTTTCCAGCAACTTTTTGCTTAGATTGGTCAAAAAGGGATGGGTGGAGGCATGACCATTAGTTGTTTAGATAACACTGGGCTAGAGCTCCGCATGAGCCGGCTCACGAATTCCATTATATAGTAGGCTTGCAAGCAGGCTCAAGAGCCTTATAAGTAATTAGACTCACAAGCCAGCTCGCGAGGAGCTTTACACTGGGCAATAATAGATCGGGCAGTTAAATGTTTTAACTTATGATTATTGGGTTTATAGCCAGTTCTTATAAATGTATGATATTAATGTAATTTTGGTATTACAACAATTATCAATAAAGGTTTATAGGGGCATGACTCCATTTGAATAAAAAAACAAAATTATAAAGGACCAATAACTATAGCATTACATTGTTATTACTATTAATAACACTAATTTTAGTAATGACAGTAGTCAACAACAACAACATCAACAAGGATCATTCGTGGATAACCTGGTAGAAACACCAAATAATAACAATAATAACATTATTATTATTAGTAATACATTTGCCGGAAGGGCATAGTTTGTTAGAATACACTCCACTTTTTCCCTATGAAGACAATAAAGCAAATAAAAATATAAGTGCAATAAATAATGCTGCTAATTATGCTGTTGTTAATCCTACAGCTTCTAATTTTCATTAATTCTTCCCAACAATAACAACAGATACAACAGCATCAGCAAGCATATCAACAATAGATGCAACATCATCATCAAGTGCATCGATAACAGATCCACAATCGCAAAAACAACAATTAAAACAATTAGAAAAACTAATCCAATTTTTACAATAAATACATTCAGTTGGCTCATTAATACACTTATGTCTGAATTTATCAGTGAAAGCATTAAACATAATTGAACAATAATAACAAACTGCATAATCAGTAAGGATTGGAACTGGCTTTAAAAAGCAAACCGGAGGATTTTAAATTATGACCTTTCACCCGGATTGATGAAAAAGGTTTTTGCTAATTTCACCGGATAAATGATAATTCCGGCTGGCATTAAAGAGCAGATGATTTAACCTATTCCAAGATCATCTGATCTTAATTTCAGCTGAAATTATGAAATTGCTACAGGCAAAATTAGCTAAACCTGTTGCATCCAGTTTTGAGAATTTAAAACCGTGATATCCGGAAACCGGATTATATGAAAAGTTTCTCAACAATAAATTTCTCAACATTCTTCTTGACAAGCTTGAACTTGATTTTAACAGAAAATTTAATCTATGTTTCCTGTTTATATAGTTAAATTCTTAGAATAGCAATTGATGACTAAATTTAAATAAGGAATATCTGTCTTTCCTATAAGAACCAAAAACGGCTAAATTATGCAATCAAGAATACAATAATTTTTGTGCAAACTGTGCAACTCAAAATGATTTGATAAACGGACAAGGGAAATTTCACAACAGATAAACTTTAATTTTAGTAGTACTGTAGTACCATTTTAAATGAAAGAAATTTGCAAATGAATATTTACACTCAATAATTTATAAAAAAAAAATGTCTTTAAAATTTTTTGACAAGTTATCTCAAAACTTTATTGAACTTATCAACGATAAAGATGATTACAATGTAATCATCGATGTTGAAAATAAGGAAGAATCTTTTACAGCACACTCTAATGTATTGAAATATAGATCGTCTTATTTCCGTAAGGAATTAGAAAATATTCGGCCAAATGAAAATAATATTAAAATAATAACCAAACCAAGCATTTCTTCTAAAATTTTTGATGTTATTCTCAAGTAAGTTGTTTTTTTTATTATTACTTATCCGTCATATTGAATTTTTAATTTATTTATATTATAATTTTATTAGATATATTTATGGCGGGATTGCTAATTTAGAAAAGGCTGAAACTAGATTCATTTTTGACTTAATGTTAATAGCTAATGAATTCGAACTTGTGGAATTATCTAACAAATTAGAAACCATTCTTATTGAAGATAAAGCTTCTTGGTTGAAAACTCATTTTTCTTTAGTCTACCGTACTATTTTTGTCAAAGAAAATTTTTGTAATGATATTGTAGTCAAGTATCCTAACCTTATTTTTGATAGTTCAGATTTCATTTCTCTTCCAGAATCTGCACTTGTATCTCTTCTCAAACAAGACGATTTACAAATGAAAGAAGTTGAAATTTGGGACTACGTTATCAAGTGGGGAATTACTCAGAATCCTACTCTCCCTACAAACCTTGGAGAATGGACCAAAAAAAATTTTCTCACATTAAAAACCACTTTACAACAATGCCTCGTTACTTTCATATTACAAATATTGAAATTTATGATAAAATTTCGCCTTATAAAAAAATTCTTGGTAAACAACTCTGGGAAGATATCAAACAACATCTAACAGTTTCTGACCGACCAATAAAATCAATTATCTTGCCAGCAAGATTAGTCTTTGTTACAGAATTACTTCCTCGTACAACTGAGCCTTTTTCAACCATTATTTCTGAAAATCATGCAGCAGAAATTTCTAGTTGACAATTGTTGTGACGAAAGTTAAAGGAACTGATGAAATTATTGGAGGTTATAATTCTTTGGCATTGGATAATAGTAATATTGGCGATAAATGGATGAAAACAAAAGATAGTTTTATTTTCTTATTGAAAAATGGAAATATTCAAAATTCAATTCTTAGCAGAGTAATTAGAACCGACCGCGCAATTCTTAATATAGACAAAATTGATCACTTATGGACCATATTTTGGAAATGACTTTAGTTTGCGTTATATTACATAGTAAGTTTTCTTTTGTAAACATTTTTCATTAACACAGCATTTTCTAATTCTTAACATAAAAGATTAATTCGTCAATAGTTTCATTGGTTCCTTTAACTTTGGTAACCATAATTGGGTTAGTATGCCATCATAAATATTACAAAGTCCTTGGATCTTTACTTTCTCATTCGAAATTATTTTCTTGTTGGTTGATATTAGTCAGTGATGATGAAATCATTGCATCAATTGCAATTGAAAATTGATTTTTTAAAATTATTTAAATTATTTGAACGCTTTTATTTTAATTTAATATCTAAATCCTTCTGACCTCAGCTCAAATATTAATAACATAGTGACGTCTTGTAAACTGTAATTCGGATATTACAATTCACGAATTTAATATATATAAGATTTATCGTAAAAAAATAAAAATTACTGTGAAATAACTCGTTTATTTCACGGGGCCTAACACTCATAATTTTTTAGACTATTTTCATGGCGTAAAAGACTTAATTAATCAATGTAAAATAAAAACAATGCATATTTCTTCTTTCTTCTAATTTTTTATTAAATACTGATAAATCTACAAAAATTAAATAAAGAAATTATCAAATTATTTGATAAAGGAATTTGTTGAATTTTAATTATGGAAAAAAAAATGGACAAGAATATAAGGCTAATTCAATTAAACAACCCATTCTCCTATTTCTCATATTAATTTACATAACAAATATAAACTATTAAATCTGACAAAAACACTGTAAATAATAATAATAATAATATTATTATTATTATTGTTAGTAATACATTTGCCGGAAGGACATTAGACTCAACCTGCTCAAACACATCCACTTCTTTCCACGAAGACAATAAAGAAAATCAAAATATAAGTGCAATAAATAATTCTGTCGTTGCTGCCAACTCAACAACGATTAGCTGAACATCAAAAATTAGTTCAACAACCGAATTCTTACAATAAATACATTCAGCTGGTTCATTAATACACTTATATCCGAATTTATCCACGAAAACTTTAAATACAAGCTGATAAATTCGAACAACAACAATAAATTACACAACCAACTCAACTGCTTCTCAAAAACAAGTCTTAACATGCTGCCTAACAAGCCTGAGCTTGGTTTTAACAGGAAATTTAAAATTCGAGGAATATCAATGATGACTAATCCATTTAAATAAGGAATATCATACATAAATCTATCTTCGAGGAAAATAATAAAAATAATAAAAATGATAAAAAAACAATAAAAATAATAAAAATAAAAATAATTTAAAATTATTTTTTTACCGAAAAATTCAAGCCCCTGACTTTGAACCCTCGTTATAATATTAAAATTTTTGTAAATTTGTATTTTTTTTACGAAAATGGTAAAATGACAATCATGTGACCATGTGGGTCAAAATAATGATTTTGTTTATGATACAAGCTTGATTTAACAGGGCATTCGCATGCATGAAATTATTAGGTTATAACCTGTCCGCTTTTGTCCATGCAGACAGGTTATAAAATCATGCGAATGTGGTGTGATTTAACATGAAAATTCCTAAAGTAGCTAAATTTCGGTCATGCAGTATAAAAATTCCGATTGATAATTAAATTCGAAAAATTGCACTTATAAAAAAATTTTATAATAATGAAACGTAAATTCTGATACAAATTTATTGATTTTTTTAAAAAAAATAAAATTCTGCCTTAAATACTATAAATAAAAAAAAATGCCTCGTGAAAGATGCCCAGAATGCAATCAAAATTCCTATGAATATGGATGGTGCAAACCATGTAATTCGAAACATTTCCAAAATGATTTTAATAAATGGACAAGTGGAAATGACAAAATAGATAAATTCATTCAAGATGCTCAACTAAATGCTGATTATGATTGGAGAGTAACAGAATGGATACCTTTTGATAGATTTAAAGATGTCAAACAAATAGGTAAAGGTGGATTTGGAACAATACATTATGCTAGGTGGATTGATGGAGATATTAGCGAATGGGATATTGAAAATCAACAATGGAAAAGATATGGTGAAAAAGAAGTGGCATTAAAAAGGTTTGATAATTTTGTGAATTTCAACGATGTCTTAAATGAGGTAAATATTTTAATTAATATTTAAATTTAATTTTCAAATTATTATATAACGTTTTAACTACAAATTAAAAAATGTTTATATTATTAGATGGTAATTCACTTAAAAACATGGAATGAATATTCTACTTCAATTCAATTTTTTGGGATTACACAAGATCCAGAAACACACTCATATATGATGGTTTTAGAATATGCAAAAGATGGAAATCTTCGAGAATATTTAAAAATTAATTTTAATAATATTAATTGGAATCGAAAATTACGTAATCTATATGAATTATCTAAAAATTTGATGCGCATTCACGAATTAGATATAGTTCACCAAGACTTCCATTCCGGAAATATTTTATCATCCAATTTTGAAAAGTCTAATTTTATAATGATTTCAGATTTTGGGTTAAGTAAACTAATAGGGACAAATCCAAATAATCCCGAAAAAAAGAATATATTTGGTGTATTACCATATATTGCTCCAGAGGTATTAAGTGGTGAAGAAGAATATACAAAAGCTGCTGATGTATATTCATTTGGGATTATTGCTTACGAAATGGTTACGGGCTTTCCTCCATATCCCGATATACCACATGATAAAGAGTTAGCCATGAAAATATGCAATGGATTAAGACCAAAAATTCCATTTCATACTCCAAAAATAATTACAAGAATGATTATGAGGTGTTGGGATGCTCGAGTTACACATAGACCCACTTTTAAAGAATTATATGATGAGTTCCGGAAATACTATTCGGATTATAGAGATTATTTAGAATACAAGAAAAATAAAGATTTGGAAATTGTAATTCAAATTAAAAAAGCTGAAGAATTTTCAGCAAATCAAGAATCAACCAATACAACAACCACAACTCCTCTTAATTATCAAACACATCCACAAGCAATTTATACCAGTCGACTTCTTAATTATTCGAATCTTCCAAAACCCAAGAACGAAGAAAATTTTGAAAGGGAACTTGAAGAATTAAATGAATCTTTTTCTCGTATAATTTAATTACTAGTAAGTATCAATTATATTACATTTTATTTATAATTTATCTTTTATTTACTGATTAATTAAATTAATTTATTTTTTGTTAATTTTCTATTTTTATTTTCTGATTAATTTAATTAATTTATTTTTTGTCAGTTTTCTATTTTTATTTTCTGATTAATTTAATTTATTTATTTTTTGTTTAGATGATGATATCGATGAATTCTAAATATTATAAATATTTTTCATTTTATAATTTTTATTTTTTATTTTTATATATAAATATTAATTATTTTTTGTTTGGATGATGATATTGATGAATTCCAAATATTATATATATTATAAATATTTTTCATTTATTATTTTTATTTTTTATTTTTTATTTTTTATTTTTTATTTTTTATTTTTATATATAAATATTTGTGTAGAAATTCAACTAAATTAGTTTGTAACTTCAAATATTTTTAATATTTTTTAAAATAAATAAATAGATAACTGTTGCTAATAATTTCATTAATTATTTTTTTAGAAGAGAAACAATTGATATAAAAATTAATTTGATAAATTAAATTTAGTGACCTCAAGCTTCGGAGCGTATTGTTATATCACAAGCTCACATAATACCACATAAATTTTCTTAACTAAATTCGGCCAACAAGATTTTCTCTATTCTTCCTCTTCCAATAGTCGGAACGCAGATTCGAATTCAATCACCTTTCTGCAAACGATGGATATAAATAAAATAAATGTAACGAATAATAGAAATCAATAAATCAATAAAAAAATAATAATTTTACCTCAATTAAGGCACGCATATAATTCTAGTAGACGAGATACTTCTTGTGAAATTAATTCAATATACTTTGTCAGATTCCAATAATAAATAAAAAGTATGAAAAGTTAATTATTCAATTATTAAATAAATTGAGAAATTTCATGTTAAAATGTAATGTAATATATAATAATAGTGAAAAAGTTATTATTAAATGTTATTAGATGTTAATATTAGTTTACTTACTTTTTTGTAAGCTCTCGAAGAATTCATCACATTCACATTAAGACCCCCAAAGATCAACCTATTGTACTATAAAAAAAATAATTAATAGATAAATAATAATAATAAATAATAATACCTCTTCAATGGCTTTTTGAATAATAGCTCTCATAATTTCTCTTAAACGTTCAAACTCAAGATTTAACTAAAATATAATAAATAAGTAAATAAATTAACAATAAATAAATCAATAAATAAATAAATTAATTAATTAATTAATTAACAACAGAACATACTTTTTCTAAACACGATTCATCCAAATTATCATCACAAAGTTAATGAAGTTGAATTGCACATTCTTCAAATGATTCACGTAGTGAGGCCTATTTACATATATATATATTATATTTAATTCACCTGGGAATGCAGGTGTGAATGAATATTGAATGTGTAGATTAACAAATGTAAATAAATGGAATATGGGATGAAATTATAATTATTAACTAATTTAAATAATAATAATAATTAAAATAATTAAAATAATTAAAATAATTAAAATAATATTAATAATTAAAATAATTAAAATAATTATAATAATTAAAATAATTAATTAAATATATTATATCCAAACCGTAAACTGAAGAACTAGCGTCAGAATCGAAAAGCTACAAGAAAATAAAATGAAATAAAATAAATAAATAAATAAAAATAAATAAAATAAATTAATAAATTAAAATAAATAAATTAAATAAATTAAATAAATTAAATAAATTGTAAATTAAATAAATTAAATAAATAAAATAAATTAAATAAATTAGATTGAAATAAATAAATTAAATTAAATTAAATAAATAAAATGTAATAAAATAAATTACCCCTATTCAACTCGTTAACAAACACTGATAAATGTTTAACATTATTCTGTGTCATGGTAGCTTCCTATAAAGAATATGTTATATATTTTAATGATAATAATAATATAATAATATAATAAAAATAATTAATAAATAATTAAAAATTGTAATAAAATCAAATACCTCTTGTAGAATTATAAAGTTTATCATGAGTATTATAACTTAATTCATAACTCATCGAAGAAATATGTGGTATTATCATATCAAAAATATTTAATGACTAGATTATTCATCATAATTATAAATAAATAAATAAAAAATAGAATAGAAAATTTAAATCATTCATTATTATTATAATATTATTAAAAAAAAGAAACGAGAAAGAGAAGAAAGTAAAAGAAATCTTATTCATCGTGCTTAAATATTCCTGAAATGATGCATGTTGGCGATCTTTTTTTAATTCCGTAATTACTTCACTTACGATTTTCTTGAGAATAAATAAATTTAATAAAATACTAGTAAAACAAGTAAACAATGATTTCGGAAAAAAAAATCTAAAATTAAACTATCCCCGAAATTTCAAAATATTTTCATTGGGAATGGCCTATTAAAGCACCTTTAGCAGGTTATATTCAAGCAAACACTTCCATATATTAGTTCTTGGATCCAATTTTCTCCGTCTATAATATCTAATTTACGTAATAATTCAATTGAACAACCACAACCCATGGTACCAACACATACGTAAGAATTTTCAAAATGAACAATGCCTATGCCTCATTTGAATGGTATATAATATGTCAGGTAAAAAATTATTTATTACAATAATTATATAATTAGTTTTGAAAATATTTTTATTATTTTTATTTATAAATATACAATATATTAAAAAAAAAAATTAAAAATAAAATTAAAAAAAAAATTTTTTGAAGAAATAAATTATAGATTCAATTGATTGTAATCAAATAAATAATAAAAATAATGAAAGTATTATTCTTTAAAAAATAATAAATAATGAAAGTAAGTATTATTATTTAAGAAATAATATATTAATGAAATACTAAAATTACTTATCTATTTTTAGACGATTTGAATTTGCCACAAGTAATTATTATTTTTTGTACAATATATTAAAAAAAAGTAAAATTTTTATAAGAAACAACTACAATATTATTACTAAAACTCAATAAATTTATTTATCTCATGATAAAAATAATGAAAGTAAGTATTATTATTTAAAAAATATATATATATAATTTGTCAACGAAATACTAAAATTACTTACCTATTTTAGATAATACAAATGAAGTATCTAATATTTGAAATTCTTTATATTATATCTTTATTAATAATAATTTTTAGGAGGAAAAGGAACTGGAAAAAGAATGACAATAAAAGTAAAAAGTTTGTTAGGACAATTTTTTTTTGAATGGTAATTTAAATCCTCGAGACAAACTTACTGCACAAGAAATGTGTGATGAATTATTGAAACATGTGGAGCCCGATGAAATTGAAAAACAAGATGTGCCAAAAGTTACTACAATATAAGGTTGGATAAGTAGGTACACAGAAGTATTTAAAGAGCAAGCCACAGAGGCAGCACTTAATAGATAATGCTCAAAGTCTATATTAAAAATAAATAGAACTTAGGTTTTTTTTTAAAAAAAAATTATAATTTTGTAATAAAAAATTTGCAAAATTTGATTTATAAAGTAAATTTAAAATGTAATTGACTATTTTATGGGGGTAAAATGGCAAAGTAAACGTATGGAACTTTCTATATAAAGATACTGAAATTTTTTTATAGCTAATTCACGTTTATAAAATCAATTGGTTCAATTATTAGGCCATAAGTTTAGACCTTGTAATAGCTATCACAGATACAAAAATGAAAGCAAGAATATTTAATCAAATAATTGTTTCTAAAAGGACTTACAAAAATGAAACAGTGATCGTCAAAGGAACAAATTGATCATTCCACAAAGTGATCTCATAACTTTGCAGCAGCTTGACACTATGATTATGAACCGTTTGAATCAAAAAAATCCATTTTATCTATACAAAGTGAAAAATACAAAATAAAATTATTTTTTATTTCGTTTGTTTTTTCAAAAATTCACAAAAAACATGAAAACCATTTCCTTTTTTCCAAAAATGGAGCAATTTTCCTCAAAAAACTCCAAACAAATTTATTATTTATATTAAAAAACATCATTATATTCGTAGGCTGAAGTAATTTATCTGTTTATTATATTATATTAAAATCCTAAAAGTAAAGAACTCTTTCCATTTCATGAAATAATTCTTTATTTCTTCAGTAAGTAATATGAATTCAAGTAATTATTAAAATGAGTAACAATGTGGTGTGAAATTAATAGCCAAGATGCGATGACCACAATATATTTAGTTTTCTACATGAAACGTGTTTAGCAATAACAAACAATACAGTCTAAAATTTAAATAACATTAAATTATGTTGTCATTTAATGATAAAGCAAACAAAGAACTGAAAAAGTTATTCTACATGACATATTAAGTATCAAATTGTCTAATACTTACTACTTCGCAAGTTTAACATTATAATATCAATGAATTACATAATCATTGATATATTATCTCATATTAAGTTAGATTTCAATAAAAGTTTCATCAAATCCTTTATAATTGTCTTATCACATTATTTAGAATAAAATAATGATTTCATTGATTAAAAATCATGATTCATCACATTTTAATTGATTCTTTAATCAATTAATTGATAAATCAATTTTTTATGATGTATTGTTACAATAAAAGTTTCTTTAATCATTCACAGAATTATTAATTGATTTCGTTATATTAATCTGGTTATTTAGAACAAATAATTATCTTTATTGATATTTTTGTTATTATAATTCTTTATTTTCACATTATATTATTACGCATATTGTTAATATCATAATCATTATTACATTACGTTTTATAGTGATGCTTCAATTTTATGATAATGAATGCAACATGAAGTTGCAATTGTTGAATTATTGAATTTTTAATAATTGTTTTTAATTACATTGAATAATTTATTTTTGGAATATTGATTGTGAAACTTTTTATTTCATATCTTCATTTCAATGGATGAATGAATAATACAAACAACACATGAAATAATTTATTGGCTATTATATAAATTTAATATTATTTAAACAATACATACATAAAATTATTTATTTACTTATCGACTATTTAATTATTGATTTATTTGTTTATTTGAAATTAATTAAAACGATATTAATTGTTGATGGTATGAAACAATTTCTCTTTTTTCATGATATAAATTTTACCCATTGTATTCATATTTTATTTTCAAATAAGAATGAATGAATTATTATATACAATGAAAATTCATATTTACTTTTTTTAAGCAAAAATAAGAATCATTGATCTGAATAATATCATTTGTAATTTTCTTAACCCAAAATTTCCTCTTGAATATTTTTCATTAAGTGATATAATAAAGCTCCAACAACAATATCTCCGAACGAACTTACAATTTTGCCACCTCGTAAAATAATTACTATTCAACTTCCAAATCGTGGATATACTTTTCTGATAACTTCATCAATTATTACAAATGAACGTACATCTGAAATTTAGAAGAAAGAAGTAATATATGATGTAAATAATAAACTATATGAATTCAACCTGAATTCAACCTTGTTCTTCGTGGAAGCAGGGATGAATTTGAACCTAAAGTATTTTGGAAATTATGTAATCGAAAAATAAGTCTTCCTGTTTTTGTGAAAGTTAAAGATACTGACAAGATCCAGCCAATATTCTGAAACTAATGACAGTTTTATTTTTTTTTCTTGAAAAACGGACATTGTATTTTTATCAATGTAAAAAATCCAAATAATGCTATTTATAATTACTCCTATACGTGAGAAAATCGGTCATTTTACTTTAGTTGTATTAATGACTATGAAAACCAATTTTTAATATAAGATTGTGAAGTTTTTCAAATTAAAAGAAATAAAAGATTTTAATTTATTAATATACTTTATGATATTACTTCGTGTTTTAGGGAAATGTATATATTAAAGTAAATAAAGCTAAAATAAGGCCTCTAATTTAAATTAATTAACTAGCGATTAGGAATGGGGGACTTATAGAATAAATCGGATACGTTTGTATTTACTTTAATAATAATGGGTTGTATTGGGACCAGTTTTTTTATGAGATGTTGTGTTTATGTTAATAATTTGTTTTATCATTACAGTTGTAATAAAGGTCTTTTTGTTTTAAGTCAATAAGAAATGTATAAAATTTTTATTTATATAAAGCTACTTGATTGGGTTATTAGAATATTTATATTGCAACAAACAGATTAAAATCTCATATAAAAATGTTTATTAGTATTTTGAATTTTTTTGATGTTTATTTTTAGTAGTGAAACAAGATTTTAAAGATCAGATAATTTTTGTTCCTTTATTCCAAATAGTTTGTAATCGTTCAATGTAATTTCAAGTAAATCCAGGAAGAAGATCAACTCAATGCAACAAAGTTGCAAATATAAACCGTTGAATTAGATAATGAGAACTTGTGGTGATTATTTTAAAGTCTAGCGCTTATTTATTGGGAAAATAACACTGAAGAAGATTATTACATGCTATTGTTCGTCGTCGTTAAGATTTTAAAAATCGATATAACTTATTATATTGTAGACAAAAATTAGAGAATTAAGTTGATATAGAAAATTACTTTAACAATGAATTATAAAGTAAATTTAAATTAAAAATTAATGTGTGTTCATTTATGTCATATTTTGTGTCCATTTTTCTTACATTTATCAAAAATTAAACAAACAATCATAAAAATCAATGTACATTAAATGACCCTTATGTAAACAATCAGTCAGTTAACTTATATACTTTTACATGAATTTCAAGCATTCAATTTTTACAATTAACAGCCAAGAAAGATATTTGATAAATGTTTTATTATTAACGCGTATAACTATTTCGGAAATATTAATCACATCTAGTAATAAATAATAATAATACATAATCAGTTATTGAAATCTTTAAGCACGTCTCCTTTTTTTTACTACTATTATTAGACTAATAATGCGAAGATATATTTCTTTTTTATATAATACTATACAAATAATTTGAACTTTAATATCATATAAAACTTTTTCGTTAAAATCAGCTATAGAAGGCCAAGAAGCTTATAATTATTGAATTATAAATTATTATAAATATTATTACAATACTTCTAAAAAAAACTTTATCTGTACACTATATTTTATAATATTTTATACTTATATTCTTTATAATACTGATATTTTCTTACAAATAAGAATGAACGTTGCACAACCCTAAACTAAACTTTCAGAAAAATTATATTTTCTTTAAGATTTGTAAGTTGTCTCATAAAGAAGAAAAAATTGTTTGCCATTCTTTTTTTTAAAAAAAAAAAATTTTTTTTATTCGTAAATAATACATATTAATACACATATATTATAAATCTTGAAAAGAAGAGAAAGGAAAGGAAAAATGACAACTTCAAATTTTTAAATCGACATGCTTTAATTGTAAGAATAGACCGCGGAAAGATTTTTTTCCTCCTGAATTTAATAGTCCTGAATATTTTGATGTTGCCATTCACAATAAATTTTTTTACCAATTTCTTGTGCAAACAAAATTCTTTTTTTCTCAGCTCCATATTCAAAAGTGGTTTAAAACCTGTACCAATATAATGGAAGAATGAATTTTGGCCTTTACGAATAAGACCCGAGCATACTTTTCATGTTGTTTTTATATTTGGAATATTATAGCATAGAATAATTTTTTTTGGAAGAATATTTAAGATTTAATTTTCAAGTAATTTTCTGCTCACGGTAGAATAAATTGAATAGATCGAATGAATCGGAAGAATTAAAAGGTCATTTAAAACATAATAAAAAAAAATGCTAAATAATAAAGTATTATTTTTAATGAAATAGTTTAATAATGAAAATTAAGTAAAATTTGTGTTTCGTAAAAAGCATTGGAACTTTGTGTGTTCCGAAATATAACGAAAAATTGTATTGTAAATCATGTTATTTTTTATTATTGGCGAATTTTCAAAAAATAAATAATGATATTACGTTAAAGTAAATCATGATTAACTTTACATCAATAAAAAGTGATTGAATATATGTATTTCGTGACCGCGTCATAGAAAAACCCAAAAAAGATATTGATCGAATTTATAAGGAACAAGAATAAGAAATCATTTTTTTTTATTACAATATATTATAAAGAAAAAGGATTTTGTTCTGGGCGGTGATTGGTTCTTTATTCGTGAATTGATTGGACCGTGTAACTGCTCGTGTGGTGAGTGACTGTACACATGATGATACCATAGTGAAACAAAATTTCGAAGGATCAGATTTTATACAAGGCAAGGCGAATGTAACTTTTTAACCTTTTTTTTTTTTAAATAACGTGCGATCCAAGTGAAACCTTCGATTGGGGAAAAGTAAATCACCGAAAGCAAGCCTTGACATAAGAAATTTTACGCCAATCAAAGGATTTACAAAGAAGTCGATCACATTGAAATTCGTGTAATCTACAGTGCGGAACCTCTATAATAGGAACCTATAAAATCTTAAATAAAACTTGATCTAGTGATTGGATTTAACTGGGGTAAGAAAAATTAGACTCTTCTCATATAATAGAATCGATTTATGGAATAAAAAAAAATTCTCAATTTTCCTGGTTAGTAAAAATCACGTGTTTTATATATAAACCAATTAAAAAATAGATTTAGCAATAATCAAAATGATCGAAATAGTGATCTAATATTTATTTATTTAATAATAACTGATTCAAGTTCATTGTAAATGTTATCAGGAACTCTTCTATGAGATTTATACTTTTTTGCTGCAAATTCTGCCATTTTACCAGTAATTCCCTTCCTATATATATCCATATAACGCCAAGATTTTTGTGCAAAACGACGAATTGTAATTAAAGGAACTGAATCCAAAGCCTCAGGAACAATTCTTTGCAATCCTACCCAAGTATAATTACAATGTTCTCTAGTGTAATGTTTTGCTGCACCCCAATACATTTCTATAAAATTCAGTTCACAGTGGAATTTAGGATAAAAAATACATTTATGACCTCTTTTTTCTATTTCAATTTGTAATCTAGATTTTTGAGAAATAAAATCTGGTTGTAATGATAAAATTCGACGCATGCAACAATCAATTCTTTGAGAATCTATTTTTTTTTCTTTTCCCTTACATAATTTACATTCACCTTTTAATCCTTCTTTCCATAATCCTCTTTCTATTAGAATTTGTTGCATACCTTTAGCTTTATTTGGATATTGTGGATGATCTGATGGAAAAACCATTGATTGTGATATATTGTCTGTTCCAAAAAATGTTGAATGCATTCGTGGCTGTTTTCCTGCAGGATTAACATTCATTTTTGTAGCATTTAAACCATCTTCTGGCATTGCACCATGATTGGTACTATTATCAAATGCCATTACAGCAATTGCATTTGGATAAATAGTTTCAAAAATAGGAATTGCATAATTGATAACTTGATCAATCAAATGTTCTGCTGTCCACCAACCTTCTTCATTTTTTCCAGGTTTTAAAAATTTACGTGCTTCAACTGGTATATTTGGATTTAATAAGGATTGCTCAGGAGTTAATTTTAATCTGCCAATTGTTTCAAGTAAAAAATCACTAACCATAATTGATTTGCCATGACCTTTTTTTCTTAATGGAGGTTCTCCAATTGGTGCCCATACTATCGGACGATCATCATTTGCATAAAATAAACATTCATCATGTGTGATAAATATATGTAATTTTTGATTTGAAGGAATTTCTGGATTAAGTTGTGTCATTTCATTTCCAATAAATGTTGGCATAAATTGTTCCAATTCTTTCATTTCTTTTAAAAATTTTTCACGATATTTCAATACATCATCTCTTTCATGACCGTCAAAATAAATACCCTTTTTTTTAGATTGTGAAACTAATCCAAGTTTTTTAAGCCAAATACGAGCTGTTTTTAATGTAATTGATTTTTTCCCCTCTATTTTTGAAAGAAATTTTAAATTAATAAATTGTTGAAAATTTTTTGGTGTTATTTTTCCACTGTTTTGTCGAATAAAAGTAAGACTGTCATTAATAATATCTTCATCATCAATGAATGATTTTGTTTTTTGATGGCAACCTTGTATTGATATTGGTATTGTTTTATTTTCAAGCCAGTATTTAGTCCATTTTTTGATTGTTCTTGCGCAATATACCCCTTTATCAAAAACTTTTTGTGCAGCATTAAATGCAGCATCATCACGAGACATATATTTTTTTTTCCAATTAATTAAAAATTCATAAATTGAACGATACTTTAAATATTCATATACAGTAAACTTGTTTTTATCTTGAAGAATTAATTCTAAATCTTTTATTTTTTGTGAAAAAATATTTTCAATATCATTATCATTAATATCTGTTTCTTCTTCTTGTGAACTTTCAGAATCTTCTAATTGTAAAATATCTTCAGTATCAATATCCATTATTCCTTCTTGCAAACTTTCAGAATTTTCCACTTGCAATATATCATTTGTTGATTCTGTATTAGTTTCTATTTCATCAATTGAAACTTCTTGTGAATTATTGGTAATATTTGCTGTAAAATATTGGTTAATTGATAATGAACCTTTAGCTGCTTTTGTAAATGTACCAGATGGTCCATATTTTCGATAATACGTTGCAGTAGAATTTCCAACATATGGTGCTTTCTTTTTTTCATCAATCTCTGTTAAATTAAAAACTATATCCCCAAGTTTTAATATTCTTTGGGCATAATAACTTTCATATGAACTATCTGTTGAATAACCATCACTTGATAATGTATATTCATCATCACTTGTTGAATATTGCTCTATAAATTGACCTGTATTTACATTGCGAATTTGATTTTTTGCTCTCTTTTTTGCAGCTAATTTTTTGCACGAAGACATAATGCAACTCAAAATTTTTATAATAATCTATACATGCATTTCTAAGCTAAAATGATTGGGCAACATAAACACTACAAAATGGTAATATTTTTAGAAAGTCACACAAAATTTATTATTTGCAATTTTTATTTTTTATAGTAAAACGTGTAAATTTCAAATCTATGTAACACCGGCAAATCTTAAAATTTTTTGATCAAAACCGATAATTTCTGTAGCTTTTGATATGATTTATCGAAATTAACGGTTAAAATTTTTATTTACTTCTTTTGGCAGGTGTAACATACATTTAAAAATAGCAAAATTTTTGACCGGTTATAGAGGTTCCGCACTGTAATAATAAAGAATTTTTTCCTTTTTTAACATAGCGAAAAGAAAATTGCATCAGTACATAATTATTATCAATGTTTCGAATTGAATTAATGCTTACAGGAAATACATACCTAAAAAGTATTACAGTTCTTTTATCAAAAAAAGTCTACTCTATTTTGTAATGACAAAAAAAAAATAAAAATAAAGATGAAAATAAAGATAATAAATAAACAAATACAGGCAATACGAATTTAGTGATTGAAACTATAAATTTTTTTCTCACATAAAAATAAAAACTATGGGTAGACGTTCGCACTGCCAAAAATTGAAGTAAACGTGATACAACCATTAACGAGATAACTGAAAATAACATCCACAATTGTTCATTGTGGTGGAATAAACTAACAACTATAGGCACACGCGTGTATTCTTTGTATTCTTCCAAATGGAGCTGAGTATATTCTAAAAAATTTTTGTTGCAATCTGGTACTGAGATGCATAGTTCCAACTTTACAACCATTACCATCTGCTTTACAAAATTTTTACATGTCAAACACTATTAGCTATCTTAACCACCAATATAATTCACTCTTCTCTTTACGATACCCATCGAATCCATTCTGCTGACACAAAGGGCTACCCGGTTAACTGGTTTTTGTACGATGCTGAATGAAATTATAATATGGATCAACGTGGAATATTAATGTCAATTTCGTTTCATTACACGAATTTCTGTTCTTTGTAAATCCGTTGATTAACACAAATTTTCTTATACCAAGGCTTACTTTTAACAATTTGTCCAAACAAAGAATGATTTGATCTGTTCGCGAGATCTCGCTTAAGCTGTTCGTCATCCTGTTAAAAAAAAATATACTACTTTTAAAACTGATTCGCATAACTATCGTGTTACCTTGTGTAGATCTTACACAACACGTTACTCAAATTAACCAGAAATTTTACTTAGCACGGAGAATACAAAAATCATGGGAGATGAATCATCCTTGTATGTCATCCATCATCCAGGATAACTGTTTATTCATCCTGGCACAAAAACGTTTTTATGGATGACAGAGGATGAAGGTAAACAAGAAAAAGATTTATAAAAATAGCTGTGGTGGAGAAGAAAAACAAGAGATTCCTTTTGGCGAAAAACATTTTTCTTTATTCATTTTTATACTAAAATTCTAATAATTTCTTACAATATTAATAATGATAATAATAATAAAAATAGTTCCGAAATATTCTTTTTCCTTCTTTTTGTAATAAACTTTTTTTTTGATTAATAATCAAAATAATAAATAATTTTCGTAATAGTTAATTCTAATAATAAATGATTCCATAGTGATCTAATAATTCTAAAAACATTTTGTAATAAAATAAACTTTTGTATAGCAATAGGGATAAGATACGCCAAAGCAGCAATATATCTCTATTGTTATACTTTGCCAAGAATTGAAAGAGTTTATTAAAAATATTATAAGACTTATTCAAAGTAAAGTTACTTCAAAAATCCATCAAATTTCAGCAGCGTACAAAGAAGTTAGTAAAGACACTTTTACTCCACTTACTTATCGTACCTTATATTACACGTAATTGTGTTGTTTAAGAGTGTTAGTAAGCAGGTTTAGATCGACTGATTGCCTGTTTCGTGAGATTGCGCACAAGAGAAAGTGTGTTAGTTATACATCAAATTATCGTGTAATTATCCTAAATTTATTGAGACTGATTTGCGTAACTTTCCACATTGTTCTGCGCAGACCGCAACACTATAATATTAAACGTAACCCAAATAAGATAGGGTGGCACGAAGTGCCACCCATCGCACTAGTTTAGTAATAAATTAATTTTACGCAATAACATAGTAATAGGACATAAACATATACAGTATGTATACCCATAATAATAGAATAATGGAATGAACAAGTTATATTAATGCGTGTATCTAGGACTTTTTTTTTACTGAAAGCTATTTCCGATTGGTAGTCATTTTATTGAAAATTTGTAAATTATATTATATTATTATTATTGTATATTATCTAATATCATCTTTATACTATACTATTATCAAGTGGTTCGGTCATATGATTCTAACTTTAAATTATTAATAATTATTTTAATGATATTAACATAATAGTTGGTTAAGTAATTTATTTATATTTTGTTTCGTGGTTTTATTGCCTTAAAGGTTTGATGTTAAATGATTTTTTTTTTATTTTGATTTTTTAATAAATAATTTTCATTTAGAAAATATTAATGAATTATTGTATTTACACAGAAATTAGGATATATAAATTTGATCTTGTTTTTTCTCTTATTGTTACGAGATTGCAAATGATGTAATTGTACATTTTAATGATTTCAGCTGCAACAATAATAATTTATAAACTTCAAATTCTTATCTAAAATTATTTAATTTAATTAATAAATTTGTCTATTAATAATTTAATTTAATATATTTTAAATGACAATAATATTTATTGTTTTAAATGAAGTTAATTGCGGTAACATATTCTCGATCATTCTCTTCTCTAAATAATTTAGCTTAATTGTTAAAGTATAAATTAATTTATCAAATAAATTTTACTATTATACAAACTTCTATTAATTCCAATTCAAGATTGAGTCTATTTGGCATTTGATAATTTAATATGGTATTATTAATTTAATAAATACTTTTTTCTTTTGAGGAAAGTCTTTCATAATAATATTAGCTTATGCTTTTCATTTCTTTTATTTAATAATTATAAAAATAAATATTTATTATATGTTACTTTATTCTTAAATGCTAATATAATCTCTGAATTTCTTAGATCCGCACATCTTGACTTACGTTTTATTTTGATAGAGCTCAAATTAGCACTTTGAATTACATATTTTATATAGAATTATTTCTATTTTGGTTATTTTTTTTTTGCCTCATAATACTCTCACATTATTCATTGCTTGTTTAGGAAGTTCGCGAATATAAACTTCACGTTACTGGGTATATAATTTTAACAAAAAAGTTGTAAGCATAATAATTTTTAATTGTAATGTGACTAGAGATCCAGGACATTATATATGATATGTAAATTAGAAACCAGTTTAGAATTTCAAATCAATCAAAAAATAATTTTTTTAATTTATTCTATTATTTTATTATTTATCATGGTATTCGATTATTTAACAATATCTAAATTTATTTATTTGTAAAGTCTTTATCACCCACTCATNTTTAAATGAAGTTAATTGCGGTAACATATTCTCGATCATTCTCTTCTCTAAATAATTTAGCTTAATTGTTAAAGTATAAATTAATTTATCAAATAAATTTTACTATTATACAAACTTCTATTAATTCCAATTCAAGATTGAGTCTATTTGGCATTTGATAATTTAATATGGTATTATTAATTTAATAAATACTTTTTTCTTTTGAGGAAAGTCTTTCATAATAATATTAGCTTATGCTTTTCATTTCTTTTATTTAATAATTATAAAAATAAATATTTATTATATGTTACTTTATTCTTAAATGCTAATATAATCTCTGAATTTCTTAGATCCGCACATCTTGACTTACGTTTTATTTTGATAGAGCTCAAATTAGCACTTTGAATTACATATTTTATATAGAATTATTTCTATTTTGGTTATTTTTTTTTTGCCTCATAATACTCTCACATTATTCATTGCTTGTTTAGGAAGTTCGCGAATATAAACTTCACGTTACTGGGTATATAATTTTAACAAAAAAGTTGTAAGCATAATAATTTTTAATTGTAATGTGACTAGAGATCCAGGACATTATATATGATATGTAAATTAGAAACCAGTTTAGAATTTCAAATCAATCAAAAAATAATTTTTTTAATTTATTCTATTATTTTATTATTTATCATGGTATTCGATTATTTAACAATATCTAAATTTATTTATTTGTAAAGTCTTTATCACCCACTCATGAATGTATATGTTCTTCGAAAATGAAAAGGAAAATTTAATTAATTTATTTTTTACTATAATAATATATTAAAATAAATTTAAAAAATAAATTGCAAATTAATCACAACCAAAAAGAAAAGAAAAGAATATTAAAAGCTTCAAATGCAAAATAGTAATATAATTGACAATTAAACCAAAGCATGAATTTATTTTTTATTTACTGCATCTAAACTAATTAATTCAATATTATTCCTGCTAAATTAATAAATTAATTTTGTGTAAAGATTTTACGACTTGATGTTAATTTTTAAATCACGCAATTAATGTTAAATTATAGTGACATGGGAAAATAACAGTAGAGATTGATACAGAACTTTTATGTAAAAATAAAAATATAAACTTTATCGGATCAGATATAATTCATATACTTGAATATTATATAAACCAAGAAAAACAACTTTAAATACTTCATAATCAATAATAGAAAATCTATCATAACTATAACATCGATTTTTCTTATCTTGAGTAAAATCAGATACATCTGATCTCATTGTGAATTCATATTCCCCAAATGTTGGGCCATAATCATCTTTATTGTAATAAGGATAACGTAAAGCATAAGTTTCATTTTTAACTTCACTAAGAATTGGATTTTGAATATTACCATCTTTAAATGAAAATATAAAACTCTTATTTGTTTTTACCCACCCCTCTTTTGTTTTATTCCAAGCTAAGGGATTAAATCCATCAATGATTTCGTTTGTTCCTTCAACTTTAGCGATCACAATATTATTATGTCTATCGCAAATATCCCAAAATTGTCTTGGAGCAAATCCATCGAAGAAGTAATTGAAAAACATATGGATTATTCGTTAAAGAATAGTTTGTTTGTTGATAATCAATCCATGATTGGTGAAATCAGTGATACATGTTCTTCATTGATTATAGTTGAAAACAATTCGATTACTTTTGCTGGTAATTCTTTTAAAACTAACCTTTGTGGAAGGATAATGGATTTTACTGGTGATCTGGCAATATAAGATGTTGTTTCAAATCATTCCACATCTGTTTATCAAGAATTTTATACATTATATCTGAATTTGGAATGTGAATATAACGAATGTTTTTAAAGTCATAATGTTTTCGTCAGACCATTCTTCCATTTTCTCGGGTAAAGTAGGATTTTGTGCCATTCCCCACTTAATTACATAATCCCAAATTTCTTTTTCATTCATCTGTAGATCATCGAGTTTTAAAATTGACACTAGAGCAGATTTGTAAAGAGAAGAGAATTCAGCGAAAAAAAATTCTTGGTTGTTTTACAATAATATTATTACAAAAATTTTCCAAATTTTTAAATTCGCTATGCTTAAAAATCGCAAGATAAATAAAGGTGAAATGAGTTCTTAACCAAGAAGCCTTGGATTGGATAAGATGATTTTCCAATTTCTCAGATAATTCCTCAAACTCCAGCTCGTTAGTGACAACTATCAAATCATACATAGTTCTGGTATCCATATTTTCTGTATCATTAATTCGCCACAGATATATAAAAATTATTGAAATTATTCAACTTAATATATAGAATACAAAAATACAATTAAATTATTTTATATATAAAGGCTTACTTGAGAATAATTTTGAATATTTGAGCAGAAATATTTGACTTCGTAATAATTTTATTACTGGAATCAATATTTAATTCTTTATTAAAGTAAGATGATACACAGTAAATATTTTTTTAATTATAACATTGTATGCTTCGATAAACCCAGTAAATAAAACACTCACCTCTCTCTTAAAGAACTTGTTTTTTTTTCATTTTTTCACTAAAAAAAAAAATTAAATATAAGGTGAGTACATCATTGTATATAATCAAAGAAAGATACATTTCCTCAATTATGAACACATTTCCTATTTGCTAATTGTTAACTTGAGAACTGCAATGAAACTGGGAAAAGAACGTTCAACTGACTAAGCAGTGGCCCCGCTGTGCTTTCAATTCTCCCAGCTCACTTATCAAAGCTCCGCAAGATACTGAGAAAAGAACATTCACTAATTTAATAGTGGCCATGATGTGCTTTCAATTTTCCAGCCAAATCGCAAGTGAAAACTCAGTTAAAATATTATAAATCAAATATCTGGTACCCGATATCAACCAAATTTATAATATTCCAACCTACGTTANATATAAAGGCTTACTTGAGAATAATTTTGAATATTTGAGCAGAAATATTTGACTTCGTAATAATTTTATTACTGGAATCAATATTTAATTCTTTATTAAAGTAAGATGATACACAGTAAATATTTTTTTAATTATAACATTGTATGCTTCGATAAACCCAGTAAATAAAACACTCACCTCTCTCTTAAAGAACTTGTTTTTTTTTCATTTTTTCACTAAAAAAAAAAATTAAATATAAGGTGAGTACATCATTGTATATAATCAAAGAAAGATACATTTCCTCAATTATGAACACATTTCCTATTTGCTAATTGTTAACTTGAGAACTGCAATGAAACTGGGAAAAGAACGTTCAACTGACTAAGCAGTGGCCCCGCTGTGCTTTCAATTCTCCCAGCTCACTTATCAAAGCTCCGCAAGATACTGAGAAAAGAACATTCACTAATTTAATAGTGGCCATGATGTGCTTTCAATTTTCCAGCCAAATCGCAAGTGAAAACTCAGTTAAAATATTATAAATCAAATATCTGGTACCCGATATCAACCAAATTTATAATATTCCAACCTACGTTACAGATACATGGACAACCCCATGAACCCAGTGAATAAAATACTCACCTCTCTTTCGAAAGACTTGTATTCCATAAGTTCTTCAAAGATTTTTCAAAGTTAAATAAAGAAATCCATTGGTTTTTTGAAGAAAATATTGTTTTTGACTAAATAATATATATACAAGAGATAAAATATCTAATGTTATTATCTTTAAAAACATTATATAGTATAATAAATCCATAGCGATCACATGATCTATATATTGGCTGAAAAAAACCAATAGTTTCGCTACAAAATATAAAGAAATATCATGTTAAATTATGAAAATAATAATAAAAAACAATAAACAAGCATGAAAATAAATAAAAAAGAGTAATAAAATAGACAAAAGTGACATTGAACTTTTTGAAATCTTGAAGCGTATTCTTATAAAAACCAACAAAAACATAATATATAGTCATATCTTTCAGTATAAGAGTGGTCACTCTTCCTTTAAATAATTAAAGAATACAAAAAACATCAAAAACCTTATATTTGATATTTCCGGCAGTCAAAGTCGTAGAGTTTTAGAAGAAGTTTTAGAAAAATGAGAAAAACGAGAAAAACAAATATTTGTCAACTGATCTTGTTAAACATTGTATTAATAATCAAACGTAGATCAGTGATAGTCTGCACATCCTTTAATAAGTCATATTTTGTGCCGTGACTTCACCGAAAAAGGAATAACAATAGAGTAAAATCTATACTATGATAAATAATAAATTTATAATAGTTAAAAAAGAACTCAATTAGAAGTGTTAAGTTTTTTTTTCCGAGAAGTGAAAATAATCTCACAATTTTATAAATTTCAGATTTCGTTATTTGCTATAAACTATGAGACAATATATTGTAATTATGCCATAAGAAGTGCAATAAAATTTTAAAACGGCACGTGTGAACAAGCTTAAAAATTTAATTTTTAAGCTAGCTAAAATAAAAATTTTAAATCAAGAAACATTCCAATTATAACACGATCATAGATGGCAAATTCCCGTAAAATTAATTCAAATTTATTGTTTAAATAAGTTGTTGCTTTAAGATCAATCCAACCAGACAGTTGAAAAAGTTTCTCTATACGAGGATCTAATAATTGGACTGTCAAGATTGTTTATCAAGAATCTTTCAAATTATTGAGTCGAAAAAAAATATAACGTTAACTAAGGAATATTAATTTAGATTATTAGCATGACAAATACACAAAAAATGACTGCCGAATAATATCGTCATCCATGTTTATACAATTACAAATAATTTTTTTTAATTTTTATAAAAAAATATATATATGTACATAAAATTTTTTAAAATAAAATTATTTGTATACACCGTAAAATTGTTTGTATTTATTAAAAAAATTATATGATTTTTATTATAACCTAGATTTAACCCACTATAATAAATTCCTTTATTAACATATCCTTCGTCCGGATATTGAATGTGATATATTAAATTTATAAAAAAAAAATTACAATTATTCTTTCTAAGAAACAGAACAACAAAAGAAGAAAAACAGTCACGATAATATACGTCCTGAAGCAAAAGATTACTTAATACGTAAATAATTAATTAATTTATAATTTTATAATTAAAAACTCATTGCACAAAAGCATTATACACCAAGAATAATCACTTTTACCGGATGCTTGGCATGTAGTAGTATGATATTTTTTTTACTATGAATTGGGTTTTCGACTTCAAAAACTCTATTAGCAACAAAACAAGTCAGAAAATTACACTGATCGGAACGAAAACAAAATAAACATATGAGTTGATCTTTTTTAATTAAACTCATATTAACATGACAACAAATTTGATGAGTATGAACTTGACAACGTTGGGAACACCAATAAACAGGGAAAATACCTCGGAAAATTTTGAAACCACGATTTTTCTTTGAACGAAACTTTTCAACCTCGACTTGTACATTTTATTGATGATGATAATAATAATAAAATAGAATAGAATATTTTCATTTTTTTTTTTTATTTTGTATTTTTATTATTTTTTTTAGATAGTTCTAGAGCCAATGATGGATGTAATGGGAATCAATAATCATAAAAATATACTACCAGACCAGCTGTATAATTTTCATCATTATCACCATAACTACGGCACCATTGATATCTTCTATTTCAACAGCTACTACTTTTTATATAAATTAAAAGTTACTTCATTTATTACCAATATGAATCTTAATATCCCAAAATGAATATAAATGTTAATCCTAATTTTATCATCATCTTTAAATAATAACAATAATAATAAGGTTTCAGCAAGCGGATCAGGATCAAGATTGTGATATTCTTTTGACGCTCTTGCTGTTAATACTGTAATACCTCCAAATCGATCAAATATATTAAATATATTAAATCTACCAAATAGATCAAATAATTATAAACTGCTTCACCAACAACAACAATTGCAGTGTTACTAATTACAACAGCAGCAATATTACCTGTGAATGGTGAAGGTGGTGGTGGACAGGCTATTAATATTGGCGGAAACACTTTAAATAACAATAATATTAGTAATACATTAGCCAGAAGGTCATAATTAGTTAGAACTCAACTTGCTCCACCTCCACCTACTTCCTCACAAACCCAATAAAAGCAAATCAAAATATATGTGATCAATAATGCTGCCGTTGTCACTGATATCGCTGCTACTTTTAATGGTAATTGCACTACTTCAAATGCCATTACTACTTCCCAAAATAACAACAACAGACGCAGCACAACATTATCTTCAAGCGCATCAATAACGGATCCATAATCACAGAAACAACAATTAGAACAATTAGAAAACTAACTCAACAACGACTAGCTAAACATCGCAAATCAGTTCAACAGAAACAACAAATAATAACATCCCGTTTCTTACAATAAATGCATTCAGTCGGTTCATTAGCACCTTTATGTCTGAATTTATCAACGAAAACTTTAAACACAAACAGTTAAATTCGGGCAACGACAATAAACTGCACAATCAACTCCATTGCTTTTCAGGTTGCTGTTGAGCAAGCTGTAACTCAAAAACAAGTTTCTCAAGCTGCTCAACATGTTGTTTAAAAAGCTGAACTTGATTTTAACGTGAAATTTAATTTATGATGATATTCCTGTTTAACTAGAAATTCCTTCAGTCATGTAGTATGACAATGGCTAATCAATTTAAATAAGGAATATAATACATGTCTTTGAAATTACCTTTTAAGCGGACAAAAATGATTATCAATTATTTGTACAAACTGTGCAACTCAAAAATGATGGACAAGCATAAATGTAAAAAACCGACTATCTCTTAACAGGATATGCATGCTTTATTCTTTTGTAGTACTATTTTTGAATGAAAAAATCCTTTTATTTGTACTCACAGCATTGCATTGTCGTGCATCGTAGTAAAGATTTCTTTAAAAAAAAATTTTTTTAATGTCCATAAACTTATAAATTGAAATATCATTTCTCAAGAAAAATCTATGATCGAATAAAAAAAATATTGCATATTTAATATTCTTACATTTATAAAAAAAAATGTCTTTTGAATTTTTTGAANAGTATGACAATGGCTAATCAATTTAAATAAGGAATATAATACATGTCTTTGAAATTACCTTTTAAGCGGACAAAAATGATTATCAATTATTTGTACAAACTGTGCAACTCAAAAATGATGGACAAGCATAAATGTAAAAAACCGACTATCTCTTAACAGGATATGCATGCTTTATTCTTTTGTAGTACTATTTTTGAATGAAAAAATCCTTTTATTTGTACTCACAGCATTGCATTGTCGTGCATCGTAGTAAAGATTTCTTTAAAAAAAAATTTTTTTAATGTCCATAAACTTATAAATTGAAATATCATTTCTCAAGAAAAATCTATGATCGAATAAAAAAAATATTGCATATTTAATATTCTTACATTTATAAAAAAAAATGTCTTTGGAATTTTTTGAAAAGTTATCTCAAAACTTTATTGAACTTATTAATGACAAAGATGATTACAATGTAATCATTGAAGTCGATAATAAAGAAAAATCTTTTACGGCACACTCTAACGTATTGAAATATCGATCGTCTTATTTCCGTGAGGAATTAGAAAATATTCAGCCAAATGAGAAAAATATTAAAATAATTATCAAGCCAAGCATTTCTTCTAAAATTTTCGATGTTATTCTTAAGTAAGTTATTTTCAATTATTGCTTTTATTAATAACTCAATTTATTTAAAATATTATCATTTTATTAATTTATTTATTATTGTTATTAATTTTATGTAGATATATTTATGGTGGGATTGTTAATTTAGAAAAGGTTGAGGCCAGATTTATCTTTGACCTAATGTTAATAGCTAATGAATTCGAACTTGTAGAATTATCTAACAAATTAGAAACTATTCTTATTGAAGATAAAGCTTCTTGGTTGAAAACTCATTTTTCTTTAGTCTACCGTTCTATTTTTATCAAAGAAAACTTTAAAAATTTAGAAAATTTTTGTAATGATATTGTAGTCAAATACCCTAATCTTATTTTCGATAGTTCAGATTTCACTTCTCTTCCAGAATCTGCACTTGTATCTCTTCTCAAACGAGATGATTTACAAATTAAAGAAGTTGAAATTTGGGACTATGTTATCAAGTGGGGAATTACTCAGAATCCTACTCTCCCTACAAACCTTGGAGATTGGGCAGAGGGAAATTTTCTTACATTAAAAACTACTTTACAACATTGCCTACCACATATTCGTTACTTTAATATTACAAATATTGAAATTTATGATAAAATCAGGCCTTATAAGAAAATTCTTGATAAACAACTTTGGGAAGATATCAAACAACATCAAGTGGCTCCCGAACGACCAATAAAATCAATTATCTTACCAGCACGATCAGTCTTGGTTACAGAATTACCTCCTCGAACAACTGAGCCTTTTTCAACTATTATTTCCGAAGATCACGCTGCAGAAATTTCTAGTTGGATTGATCGTAAAACAGCTACTTATTCAACAACAAATATTCCCTACAAATTTGAATTAATTTTGTGTGGAACTAGAGATGGGTTCGCTCCACAAACATTTTGGAACATCTGCCATGGTCACGCTTGTACAATTGTTGTAGCGAAAGTTAAAGGAACTGATGAAATTTTTGGAGGTTATAATCCATTAACATGGGATAATACTCGTAATTGCAATACTAATATATGGATGGAAACAAAAGATAGTTTCATTTTCTCATTAAAAAATGGGAATATCCAAAATTCGATTCTTAGCAGAGTAAAAGAAACCAAATGTGCAATTCTTAATGCATGCAAAAATAATCAAAAGAATTATGGTCCATTTTTTGGATATGGCTTTAGTTTTTATAGTCAAGTATCTAATTTAGATGATGTTAGTCGCTGTGATAATCATTTGAATTATTATGAAAAACGTATAAAAACATCATCAGATAGATTTTTTATTGATAATTATGAAGTATTTCAAGTTATTAGAAAATCTTAAACAATGAGAAAATATTATTTAGTATATTATATTTATCGAATATCTATTGATTATTTAATCCATTATGTTAAGATTTAGAAAATGTTGTGTTAATAAACTATGTTTACGAAAGAAAACTTACTAAATTGATAGATTTATTTTTACAATAATATATAAAGTTCTATGTTATTTAATAGCTAGCTATTATTGGTTTGGTAATCTCAACTGTAATTTTTTCTTCTCCGCTTCCTTCTTAATATTAATAATCAACAAGACTAAAATTAATTACATTTCGTGAAAATATTAAAGCAAAAAAAAATCGATCTATGTATTTTCATTTGGTTCCATACGTTATTATTTATGTACGAAAAAAAATATTACGATAGTATTGAGTAAAAGAAAAAAATTATGACAATCAAAACGTAAAGATTATGAAATAAATAGTTTATTTAAAGGTAATGATTGTGTAATATTAAAATAGACGAAAGATGGAATATGGATTATAAAATTTAAAATTTTCTTTTTACGAATTCTCATTTAATGACATTTAAATAGTTTTCATTATTCATATTATTTCAATTAAATAAATAAATTTTTTTTTTTATTTCTCATTAAATGCATTGAAATTACAACATTTTTATTTAAAAAATTCAGAAAAAAAAATACAACGAAAATATATTTAATGATAATTTAATTCTTACACCATAAAAGAAATACAAATACTTAAAATATACTTAACATTCTTGAAAAAAAAATAAATATTATTAAAGTTTACTTAAAATATCATTAGAGTTTACATGAAATCTACTTGATCCATGTAATAAGTTGACCTCACATTTTTTTCGAAACTTCAAGAAATGCAAATCATAATTGATTTTTCATGGCATGGTTTGTCCATCCTTAACCTATATAATTTATATTAGAATATAAACTTTTTTTTTTACAATATTTGTATGAAAAAAAAGGTCTTACTTTATTTATAGAATATAGATTTCAAAAGGTTTGAGGCCAAAAGCTTAAAATCTATTCTTTAATTATTTAATACATTTGAAATATATCAATTATTAATGTTATATTTAAAGAATAAATATAAATTTATTTTGTCAAATTAAATAAAATATTATTATTTCTTATTTCGTCTACCGATGTCTAATAATAATTTATTTCTCAGATGTTGAATGATAGGGAAGTTATTAAATCAAATTTTATTTTTGTTATTGATATTCTTGTTAAAAGATTAGAAAGATAATGAATTATACAAAAACAAATACAAAAAATACAAAAAATTTGGTTATCTTTGTTAAGCAACAGTTACTCAATAATGATTAAATTATCTGATATTAAAATGATCAAAATGTCGAACTGATTAAAAATGAAAATACTCATCTTTTTTGAAAACGGATTGTATATTAAAATCTCTTCAAATCTACTAAACGGAACAAATAGAACCATCTCCATGTCACGATCTTCAATTTTAACAAGATAAGTGCCTATTGCCCATACAACAGTTAAATTTGTTTCTTCTTTATTAGTTATACGAACTTGATTAATTTTTACAATCGTGTCAACACAACACGGCATTTTGCAAATTGTAAAAATTAAAAAATTCTGTAACTTTTACAAACTAAGTATCCTTTAATACATAATACAATGATAATAAATACATATATCATAATGTCTACATTTTCAAATTAAAGGAAGTATCAATTCACAAATTACAGACACGTTACGAATAGATCTTAAACCAGCGGAAATTATTTTACTTTTAAAGTCAGAATAGGTTCCTATTACAAATAATGATAACATTGCAATTTAAACTATTGAGTACGGTTATCTTAATAACGCGTAATACATGCATAATTTGTGTTAATTCAAAGTTGAATAGCGTTAGCAAATACTTAAATTAAGTTCCTTATAGTACATAAAAGTTTTACTATTCAAAACTCGATAATAGATCTCCTGCTATTAATAATTATTTAATAATGATAATGACATAATTAATAATAATTATTTAGTAATTATATTATAGAACTAATCATACCTTTTATATTATCAGTAGTAAATTTTATACATTTATAAAATTAAAGTCACGGCATTTTTAGTAAACTGATTGTATATATATATAATTAGTTTTTTACTATTTTGGAACAAATATTTATTATAGAAATTATAAAGTTCAACTTAAAAAGTTTTGATTATGAACGTTGCACATGAAATTATTCTATACCAGCAAATGTTTAGTTATTTTTGATTGTTCTTCAAAACGTTCAAGTTCTTTTTTAAGATTAAAATCAATTGTTATATTGAGTTTAGTTTGATTAAAAGGTCGAAGTATCATAACATCCTTTGTTTTTTGTACTCGTGATAACATCACGTAAACACCGGATCTTATTTTTCTGCCATCTAAATCAATAATTACTTTTTTTAGTGTAGTGCCTTGACTTTTGCATTCTGTAATCGCTTAGGCTGGGGTAATAGGTAATTGAGTTCTTTGAAATTCTCAAATTATATTTGATCCATTTCTCGTTTTGCACACATATTTGCATTTTCGTTTAATTGGGTAGATCGGCACATTATTTAGTGGAAGGTCATTACGTGGACCAGGTTTGTGATTTAAAAGTTCTATTACTATATATTTCGGAGGTCTATCAAAAATAAATTTTTCCTTATTATCAGTCATATTTTCTTCTATCGGTGATTCAATATCATATACAATTTTACGAAGTATTCCTTAAGCACCATTCACCATTCCATAATTGGTGCAAATATTTACTGTTAGTGCCACTTTCATACCCATTGATAATGGTAATATGCCACACAGTGAATTTGATTTTGTATCCAATACACTTAAAAATTTTTGTCTTATATTGCCGCAAACGGGTTTATTCTTATATGTATCTTCAGTACACATGTAATAGACTGGTTGTTTATGATTTTTAGCATGTTCAATCGTGGTTTCAAAATTGATTCGAATTCGCAGATCATTTCTTTAGACTAGATATATAGCATCTTTCCATTCCAAAGAGTTTATTTCATTTTCCGTTATTACATGATTATAAAGAGTCTCATATTGAGCCGATGTCAGATGACCACGATGTAAATTGTCTAGTATGGTTACATATGCTGGATCCTCAATTTGGCACATTTGTTTTTTTAAAATAATTACATATTTTACTAATTTCCACAGTTCTCTACCATTAGCGTTGATTAACATTTGAGTATCAATAGGGTCAACAATCTGCGTTTAATTTTTTTGAGAGTTTATAACTTTATCAATTTCATTATGTCGGTACAAAAGATAATTAAGTACCAGTGGGAGTTGCAAAAAATCTCCAACAAAAATTATATTTAAACCAGCAGTATCATCTTGAAAATGTTTTGCTTCTGTGATACATGCATGTAACCATGTTATAAGTCTTTGCCCTATCATAGAAACTTCGTCTATAATGAAATATTCTATATTCATCCAACGTTCTTGAAATAATTTTTTCGATATTCCTCGGGAAAAGTCGTATTTATAATTATCACTGTCATCAAATTTAAAGCCACATAAAGAATGAAGAGTGCAGCTGTTGATATTTGAAGCAACACCAGTCAGTACACAGAGAATAAGTGTATGTCTTCGACCAATTCGACTAAAGTATTCACTAATAGCTTTAATAACTTTCAATTTACCTATACCTCCGGCACCACCTAAATACATCAATAATTGAGGTGGTTTGTTGGGATACTAAAATAGTTTAGTTCACAATAATCGCAAACAAGCCAAAAAACTCTCTTTTGTTCCTCATTAAGGTTAAATAAAATTTTTTGAAATATTGATTGCAAAGTAACACTGGTCAAATGAAAAAAAATAGGACAGTTTTATCATGAATAGGATTCTGATTAATGGCTAAATTTGCTAAGATTTATTAAGTATAGGCAGTCGATTTTTTCTGATTTATGAATTTTCACAAATAGGATGTCCGATTTATACATATTTGCGCCATTAATAGGATTCCGATTTTTGTTCATTTGACCAGTGTAATTGGCTTTTTTTGATTAGATGGAAAATTCTGAAGTATGGGTTTTTCAGAATCTATGCTATCATTTATTTGTTCTATTGTTTTTCTTGATGTTACAATTTTTTGTCATATTTTGATTAAACGATTATTGTTTTCAGAAAAAGTTTGTACCCGTTCTTCTTGATTATAATTTGTGATATCAGTTTCTTCTTGAAAAATTAGTTAATCATTAAATTTGTTTTTTAAATGTAAATGAAGTATAGCATCATCAACAAATTTGTATTACGCAACCCAGAACACATAATTTCATATGGATCTGACGAAATTGAGTCAACGGTAACAAAGTTATCTTGATTAATCAGCATTTCTGTATCATCAGTGTTATCTACTACAGACCTTTCTATTCATTGGATTTTTGAAATTTCTGGATCTTTGTGTGCCATTTGACGCAAATAATGATCTAAAACTGTTTCCTCAGAACATCGATGTAAAAGTTCAATGTTATCAATTATAAATTTCAATCGTGCCGGCAGATCTGGATTTTGTAAAAAAAAACATTACATGCTTCTTGCCACGAATTGTATTCTCATTTACATTAGCCCATAGTTTAAATAATAAAAGAATACAAAGTCCATAAACATTCTGCATCTTTTAAATTGTCTTTATATGGTATACCTTTTTCATATAACACGGGTATCCATTCATTCTCATGGTACGAATTTGAATATGTGTTGAGTGTTGTGGATGTATTGCACCATGGTCACAAGTTTCATCACACCTTTTTTCTCCATTTAAGAACAAAAATCGATTTACTCTTGTTGCATAATCTTCACAGTTTTTTTGTCTATTGAGTTTGTCTTTGTCATTAATTTTTATTTTGTGAATCGTCGAAACATAATCATAAAGACATATATTTTCTAATTGTTTACCACAGTACATAAAGCCAATTCACAAGTTTACTGCATTTATTTGTTTACCCGAATTCACTATTGCAAATATTTCATCATCAATAATGTTTTGTTCACTATTATTTTCTTGATCCGATTCGTTACTGCTTGTAGCCAGATTCTCTGGAAGTGTTGATTCAGGTAAATTCTCAATTGGATACTGTGAAGTTAAATACATTTCAAATGAATAAAGATATATAAAAATAAATTTATTTGGTGTGTAATGATCTTCAAAGCCTAAAAGATATGCTGATACTTGAGGTCCAGTCATTTCTGTTTGTCCCACAATCCTGTTAAGACATATTGTAACAAGTTTTCGTAATCTCGAAACAAATTCATTCAACATTTCATCCGAGTCCGATTTTTCAGTAATAAATTTGTTTAAGGTCACTGTGCATATAAGAAATGAACTATGAATGCTCGCATCAAACTTTGTAATATAATTAGTAATATAGTGAATATATGCTAGTGCCAGTTTAACAATTGCAATAAATCTAATATCATTATTTCCATGGCAGCTAGCAATTATATAAGGATTGTGATTATTAATCCAAACATTACAACGTTGAAGAGTAATAATTCCAAGTTCAGGATAAAATTTTCCAGGTGCTTCTACTAATTCACAAGGAAAGTCAAAATGACAATTGGATGTTTGATCATGATAATATTTTTTACACGATTTGGTACACCTGTGAAATAACATATGTTTTGCAATTCTGAGAACATCGAGACAGAAATTTTTATTAAAGTTTGGAGATCGTGGATCTGGAATAGGTAAAATTGATGGATGAATCTTTTTTTCTAATTTAGTTTTGGGAGTTTTGTATTCAGCATTCAACATTTCATCAGTTAAAAAATCTTCATCACTTGAAAGAAGATAGCTAATATCTTTAACAATATCATTTATGTAAATTATTAATCATCCTCTGAAATCACCAAATTTAAGCTGATCACATAATTCAATAGGATTAAGGGCACTCTGAATCCAAACTAACATATGATAGTGAGGTGTACCACAGTCTTGATATTCCGTTACTGCATAATAATTTTTTATTTTGCCTAATACATCACCTTTTGGTCTCTTATAATCAAAAATAAATTTAATTATTTTCTCTATCATAACATTAAAATACTTTGCCACTGCAGTTGGATCAAGATGAGCTAGCCTAGCTCTCTCAGTTGCAGATGGAAAATTTTCAGGAAGCAGCTGTTCTAGTATTGTTAATTCTTGAAGACATTGTGGAGTCGTTCCATTCCACATATTTGCCAGTGAAAACATTGGAGTATTGCCTTTATCTAATGATCGCTTACAATAATTACATACTCGAATATTGAGAAGATTTTCATCTTTACTATTTATATTACTATCAACAAATCCACTTCTATCTAACAAAACTTTATAATTACTTCCATCTATATACAGATGCTTGTATACAAAGTCAATTTCTAAAAATGGCTTTTCAACAACATATTTAATAGCTTCAAGTAATGATAAATGTATTTCTTGCATAGAAATAATCGTCAAATATTCACACGGATTTAAACTAGAACAAACTGCACAGAATAGCTCCCTAAGTAAATCACAATTAATGCTTTCACGAAATTCTACCAATGCATCATTTGCAACAGTCTTATTAATTGGTTGTGGCCAATTTGCATAACGTTCTCTTGATAAATCAAACTAGTTATTCAATTCTAAAATACACAGTGGAACATGTGCATCAATTGCTTGAGTATCTTTTTCAATACAAATTTTTTGTTTCTTAGTACGTTGACTCTCTTGCTGTTCATGTTGTTGCACTCGCTCATGTTGATGGTAACCAGCATGCGCTCGTCTAGTAGCTTTCTGTTGTTTACGTTTCAATCTATAATCATCCATATCCATAGTTATTCTACAATTAAAAATTGAAAAATGATAGCTCTGTAGTTATTTTATTACAGCTAATAGCTACTAAAATCATTACAAATCAGCTAGTGACAAAAAGTGAAACAAAGTTTCAAAAAATTGCCACAATAACATATATTTTGTAAATCATAAAAGATTCCTTTTTGCAGTCATTACCCAAACTACTATCTACCTCTAGACCACTACAAAATAATAACTAAATCTCTTAATCACAATTATAATTTTCAAACTTTAAATCCAATTATAGTCTCAAACACAAGGTCGCTATAACCAAAAACATCTAGTTATTTAAAAAAATAGAACTGGATTTACTGTTTTCATTGTTTATTGTTTATTGTTTGTTATTGTTCATTATTTTTAAAGTAAATAATTATCACAGAGTAAATTATTTTTCTTAAAATTATGAGATTATTCTTATACGTACAAGAGACAAAATTATAAACATGATGCTCAAAGGGAATAGTGTAATGCTTTTCGTGCAATGGCCAAATTAGTCAGATGTTACTATTCAATCGTAGTTAATATAAAAATAAATAATAAATAATAAGCCCGAGTGTCATTATTATCATAACGTAAATAAAAATTTTTTTTAATTTTTTTTCCTTGGTCAAAAATCAACAGAATCATGAAATAAACGAGTATGACAATCATCATAATCAAGCATGGGAAAATAAATTTGAGCAATGGTCAAATCAGTCAAGTGTTATAGTTTAAATGTTGATAATATAAAAAAAAGTTTTTAAAAAAAATGTTTTTTACTTTCGTACAAAAGCACATATAGATTATTTATAATTAATAAGTAAATTAATACGATCCTTTTACTCACAAAAAAGCACAAAATCATCCTTTCATTCACAGAGAAGTATGAAACTATTTATTTTTTCAATTCGTGAGGAAGCTGTCACTTTTTTTTCCATCTAATTGATTTATCCCTCTTTGATTTATTCAGCAGCACAAAAATTCCGTGAAGAAGATTTTCAAAACAAACCATCGATCTTCCTTAAATGAGGTAAAACAATACAATATTAAAAAATAGATTATTTAGATGGCTCGAGAACAAGAGGTAACACCATTACAACCGGATTACAAAAGATCCGGGATAATGGATTAATTTCATATCTATTCTTATTTTTATTAATAAATTTTTTATTTCTGATATTAGACATTACATAGAAATGATTTAATCAATTTTAATATTTTTATATTACTATCATGAAGTTTACGGATATTAAAAAAATATTTAAAAAAAAATTCAAATTTGACAAAAAAAATTTTCCGAATAAATTAATTTTTTATAAGATTGCAATATTTTATTGAATTCAAGTTATTCAGGTTCATTTATTTCTTGTATGATATAATATTAATTGATGATCCGCCACTCGATTGTACAACTATGTCGGCAAAATTATATCTGATAATATAATTACTTGATTATAAACTTGCTCATCATCAATCTTTCTCACGATCTAATGATTAGAATGAAATAATTAATAGTCATAAGATAATAAATAATAAAATTTGAAATCGGGTTGCCAGCGCAAAATTACACGAATGCGTGAGAAAATAAAATTATATGCAATCTCACGATTACTAATAAACACAAAATACGGTCATCGTACAAACTAAATAGTCACAAGGACATTACTCACTACAACTACATTAATTTGTAAATCATAAAAGATTTACACTCATCATCATTACGATATTAACAAAAAATCTAAAAACTATAATACCTTCCTAAATTAAACAAACGAAAATCATAATTAATACTAAAAAAGGAAATCACAAAATCTGCATAAGCGACATCAAAAAAAGTCGAATACATCCATCCCTCTACATTTCATGTTACACATTCAATGTGATCGTACTGGTATAATAAACAATAATAATAATAAAAATTTATATCAGATAATCTTCAAACAATCGTTACAAAAAAAATCACAACAAGTTATTCAGCTGAAATAACCAGCAATACCAAGTTACTCAACAACAGGTTGCACTCGTGAAATTTAATTTCTGATGTTATTCCTGTTATTCCTTTAGTCACAATTGATGACTAATACATTTAAATACGAAAAAATTAATAAATATTGTGCAAATTGTGCAACTCAAAAAGAAATTGTCACACAAAATTTATTTTATGATTTGATCAATATAAAAAAAAGGACTATCTCATCTCTTAACAGGATATGCATGCTTTCATTCAAAAATGGTACTACCAAAATATAATTATACTATAGTTAGGACAATGATTGGTTAATGAAATCATACAAGGTGATTTTACTAAATTACACAATCGTATTATACTGATACTGATTTGCCATATTACCAAAAAAAAAAAGCAAGCATTCTATTTGTAGCTATAAATGGAATGACTATATTATATCAATGAAACCATTGAATATTTTGAATATTGCATTTTATTATTAAGTTTTTTTTTTTGAACTTTCGATAATTTACAAAAAAATGTCTTTAAAATTTTTTGACAAGTTATCTCAAAACTTTATTGAACTTCTTAACGATAAAGATGATTACAATGTAATCATTGAAGTTGAAAATAAAGAAAAATCTTTTACGGCACATTCCAACGTATTGAAATATCGATCGTCTTATTTCCGTAAGGAATTAGAAAATATTCAGCCAAATGAGAAAAATATTAAAATAATTACCAAGCCAAGCATTTCTTCTAAAATTTTCGATGTTATTCTTAAGTAAGTTATTTTCAATATTGAAAATTTAATTTATTTATAATATTATTTTATAAATTTATTTATTAACCATTATTAATTTTATGTAGATATGTTTATGGTGGGATTTTTAATTTAAAAAAGGTTGAAACGAGATTTATTTTTGACTTAATGTTAATAGCTAATGAGTTCAAACTTGAGGAATTATCCAACAAATTAGAAACTATTCTTATTAAAGATAAAGCTTCTTGGTTGAAAACTCATTTTTCTTTAGTCTACCGTACTATTTTTATCAAAGAAAACTTTAAAAATTTAGAAAATTTTTGTAATGATATTGTAGTCAAATACCCTAATCTTATTTTCGATAGTTCAGATTTCACTTCTCTTCCAGAACCTGCACTTGTATCTCTTCTCAAACGAGACGATTTACAAATGAAAGAATTTGAAATTTGGGACTATGTTATCAAGTGGGGAATTACACAGAATCCTACTCTCCCTACAAACCTTGGAGATTGGGCAAAGGAAAATTTTCTTACATTAAAAACTACTTTACACCATTGCCTACCACATATTCGTTACTTTCATATTACAAATATTGAAATTTATGATAAAATCAGGCCTTTTAGGAAAATTCTTGATAAACAACTTTGGCAAGATATCAAACTACATCTAACAGTTCCCGACCGACCAATAAAATCAATTGTCTTACCTCCTCGAACACTTTTTTCAACAATTATTTCCGAAGATCACGCCGCAGAAATTTCTAGTTGGATTGATCGTAAAACAACTACTTATTCAACAACGAATATTCCCTACAAATTTGAGTTAATTTTGTGTGGAACTAGAGATGGATTCGCTCCTCAAACATTTTGGAATATCTGTCAGGATCATGCTTGTACAATTGTTGTGGCGAAAGTTAAAGGAACTGATGAAATTATTGGAGGTTATAATCCATTAGCATGGGATAATACTCTTGATGGTAATTCTAATAGATGGATGGAAACAAAAGATAGTTTCATTTTCTCATTGAAAAATGGGAATATTCAAAATTCAATTCTTAGCAGAGTAAAAGAAACCAAATGTGCAATCCTTAATGTATGCAAAAATCAAAAGTTTTATGGTCCATTTTTTGGATATGGCTTTAGTTTTTATAGTCAAGTATCTAATTTTAATTTAGATTGTCTTAGTTTCTGTAATAATTCTTGGGATTATTATGAAAAACGTATAAAAACATCATCAGATAGATTTTCTATTGATAATTATGAAGTATTTCAAGTTATTAGAAAATGAAAAAAAATATTATTTATTATACTATATTTATCGAGTATCTATTGATGATTTAATCCTTTATGTTAAGATTTCGAAAATGTTGTGTTAATAAACTGTGTTTACGGGAAAAAACTTACTAAATTGATAGATATATTTAAGCAAATAATATTTAAAGTTCTATGTTTGTTATTAATGGCTATTATTGGTTTGGTAAGCTCAACCGTAATTTTTCTTCTTCTCAATATTAATAATCAACAAGACTAAAATTAATTGCATTTCGTGAAAATATTAATTCAAAAAAAAAATCGTTCGATGTATTTTCATTTATGTACTATTGAGTAAAAGAAAAAAGATTATGAAATAAATATTTTATGATTATGTAATATTAAAAAGATGGAGTATAGATTAATAAAATTTAAAATTTTCTTTTTACGAATTTTCATTTAAATAAATAAATTTTATTTCTCATTAAATGCATTGAAATTACAACGTTTCTTTTAACTTTTTATTAAAAAAAAAATCAGAAAAAAATACAACAAAAATATATTCGAAAAATTTAGAAAAAAAATATAACGAAAATATATTCGATGAAATTAAAATATATTTAACATTCTTGATGTTATTAAAGTTTACTTAAAATATCATTAGAGTATACATGAAACATACCTAATCCAGGTAATAAGTAAGTTGACAGCACATTTTTTAAAAACTTCATTTAAGAAATCTTATATTCATGGCTTATTGTTCAAATGAGCAATGCTAATCATAATCAATCATAAATTGATTTTTCATGGCATGGTTTGTCCATTCTTAACCTATAACTATATAATTTATATTAAAATATAAACATTTTATTTACAATATTTATTTGAAAAAAAAATGGTCTTTATTTATTTATAGAATATAGATTTCAAAAGGTTTGAGTCAAATGCTTCAAATACATTCTTTAAATATTTAATGCATTTGAAATATATCAATTATTAATGTTATATATTTAAAATAAAGTAGATATATTATGATAAAATTATGTATATTTTATATTAGATAAAAATATAAAATTTATTTTAAAAAATATTTTCAAATTAAATAAAATATTATTATTTCGCTATTTGATGTCCAACAACAATTTATTTTGTATATATATATATATATAATTTTTTAAAATAAAATTACTTGGATATTTACTAATAAATTATATAATTTTTATTATTTTCACAGGAATCTGATTTCTTTATTAACATATCCTTCGCGCGATTGTTCTCTTGTATATATCAAATTTATAGAAAAAAATTACAATTATTCTTTTTGTGAAAGAGGAAAAGAAAGAAGAAAAACAATTACAATTATATAGGTCCTGAAGCAAAGGAAAAGACAGATTACTTAATTAATTTATGATTCCATAGCATGTATTACATATATTTTGGTCACTTCTGTTATTTCATAATTAAAAACTCATTGCACAAAAACATTATTGTTTTACGCACACTCACACGCACATAAGAATAATTACTTTATATTTGGTATAGTATTTGGTAATTGTATACTATTTTTTTTATCATAAATTCGGTTTTTGATTTCAAAACGATACACGCTTAATACATAGAACAAAAACAAAAAATTGTTCAGAAAATTTTTAAATCACAATTAGCAACATATTGAATAAATGCACGTTGAAGCCGCTCAACCTTGACTTGTTGCACATTTTTCTGATGAAGATGATAATAATATTAATATAATAATGATAATAAAATAGGATAGAACATTTGATATATCTATTTTTTACTTTATATTTATGTTTATATTTTTTTTTACTTTTTTTAGATCTTTCTAGATAGTAAAAATGAATTAAAATCAATTTTCGAATATTTATAAACAACTGTACAATGTTAATCATATCATCATCGTCAATAACGACTGCAGCACCATGGTATCTTCTACTTCAACGGCTCAGCTACAACTCCTTTACTTAAATCAAAAGTTACTTCGTCTCTTATACTACTACAAATATGAATCTTAATATTAATCCTAATATGAAAACTATTAGTAATCCCGATCTGAATGTTATGAATCCCGGAACATCGTCATCTTTGAATGATAATGTCAAGTGGATCGTGATCGGAATATGTCGTTAATTCTCCTGCTATAAATCTAAATCGATCAAGTATTCTAAATATATCCACGAGGACTATAAAAGCAAATCAAAATTCTGCTGTTGCCGCCACTGGATCTAATGTCACTAATGCTTCTCAACAACAACAGCTGATGAAAAACAACATACACAACAGCATCAGCAAGTACACCAAAAATGGATTCAACAGTAACAATCACAAAAACAACAATTAGAACGATTAAAAAAACTATCCCAACAACGATTAGTAAACCTCAAAAATTATTCAAAAGCAACTTCAAAAGTTAACCCAACAGCAATGACAACAATCAAATAGTACAATCGGCTACTACAAACTGTAGTAGCGCAGCAACGGCTAAGAATGCAAATACTTTATTTGTTAATGCTACTGTAAAGGCTTCGGTCAATACTGCAACAGCAATACATCATGCAACAACAAATACGACAATATATTACAATAACAAACAATAACACTAAACTATTAATAATAAAAAAAATTTATATCAGATAATCTTCAAACAATCGTTACAGAAAAAATCACAAGTTATTCAGCTGAAATAACCAGCAACAACTGTAAAATCACAGTTATTCAATACCGAGTTACTCAATAACAGCTGCTCAGCAACAAACTACTCAACAACAGGTTGCGCTCGTGAAATTTAATTTTTGATGTTATTCCTGTTATTCCTTCAGTCACAATTGATGACTAATACGTTTAAATAGAAAATCTTCGAAAAAATTAATAAATTTTGTTCAAATTGTGCAACTCAAAAACGAACAAACGGAATTGTCACACACATAAAGTTTATCTCATGATTTAATCAATATAAAAAAAAAGGACTATCTCTTAACAGGATATGGATATGCATGCTTTATTTTGGTAGTACCATTTTTGAATGAAAAAAGGGGTTTCGGAAATTAGTATAGTACGATTCCGAATTAAAGTATAGTATGATAAAATTTATGGTAGTTCTAAATTGTACAATCGTACTATACTTGATTTGCTATATAACCAAAAAAAAAGCAAGCATCCTATTTATTTGTTATAGCAGTAAGATTTCTTTTAAAGAAAAAAATTATCAAAATCAACTTTAGTATGAAACCATTATATATTTGTCATACTTGCATTTTATTATTACAGTTTTTTTTTTGAACTTTCGATAATTTACAAAAAAAAAAAATGTCTTTAAAATTTTTTGAAAAGTTATCTCAAAACTTTATTGAACTTCTTGACGATAAAGATGATTTCAATGTAATCATTGAAGTTGAAAATAAAGAAAAATCTTTTACGGCACATTCCAACGTATTGAAATATCGATCGTCTTATTTCCGTAAGGAATTAGAAAATATTCAGCCAAATGAGAAAAATATTAAAATTATCACCAAGCCAAGCATTTCTTCTAAAATTTTTGATGTTATTCTCAAGTAAGTTATTTTTCAATGATGAAATATTTTTGCCTATCTGTCATATTGAATTTTTAATTTATTTATGTTATTATTTTATTAGATATGTTTATGGTGGAATTATTAGTTTAGAAAAGGTTGAAACTAAATTTATTTTTGACTTAATGTTAATAGCTAATGAATTCGAACTTGTAGAATTATCCAACAAATTAGAAACTATTCTAATTGAAGATAAAGCTTCTTGGTTGAAAACTCATTTTTCTTTAGTCTACCGTACTATTTTTGTCAAAGAAAACTTTAAAGACTTAGAAATTTTTTGTAATGATATTGTAGTCAAGTATCCTAACCTTATTTTTGATAGTTCAGATTTTACTTCTCTTCCAGAATCTGCACTTGTATCTCTTCTCAAACGAGACGATTTACAAATGAAAGAAGTTGAAATTTGGGACTACGTTATCAAGTGGGGAATTTCTAAAAATCCTACTCTCCCTATAAACCTTGGAGATTGGGCAGAGGAAAATTTTCTTACGTTAAAAACTACTTTACAACAATGCCTACCACATATTCGTTACTTTCATATTATACATATTGAAATTTATGATAAAATCAGGCCTTATAAAAAAATTCTTGATAAACAACTTTGGGAAGACCTCAATCAACATCTAGCAGCTCCTGACCGACCAATAAAATCAATTATTTTGCCAGCACGATCAGTTTTAGTTACAGATTTACCTCCTTTTTCTACTATTATTTCTGAAGATCACGCTGCAGAAATTTCTAGTTGGATTGATTGTAAAACAGATACTTATCCAACAACAAATATTCCCTACAAATTTGAATTAATTTTGCGTGGGACTAAAGATGGGTTCGCTCCACAAACATTTTGGAACATCTGCCATGGTCACGCTCGTACAATTGTTGTGGCGAAAGTTAAAGGAACTGATGAAATTATTGGAGGTTATAATCCTTTAACATGGGATAATACTTTTGAAGGTAAATTTAATGAATTTATGGAAACAAAAGATAGTTTCATTTTCTCATTAAAAAATGGGAATATTCAAGATTCAATTCTTAGTAGAGTTGAATTAGCTGCAGGTGCAGTTCTTAATGTATGCGAAAATGATCAAAAAACTTTTGGTCCGTCTTTTGGATTTGGTTTTAATTTGCGTAGTGAAAAATCTAATTTTAATGTAGATTATTTTAGTATCTGTAGTAATGATCCCAAGTATTATGAAAAACGTATAAAAACATCATCAGATTTATTTTCCATTGATAATTATGAAGTATTTAAAGTTATTAGAAAATCTTAAATAATGAAAAAAAAATTATTTTATTTTATTATACCATATTTCTATTTATTGAATAAAAATATATTTCGTTTAAATAAATTTATCAATTTATTAAGTCTTCTTTTGTGAACCTGCATATTTCAATTTCTAATTCTTAACATAAGGGATTAATTTTCATTGGTTCCTTTAACTTTAGTAAGTTCTTGTGTAGTTTCAGTAGAAGTAATAGTGTCAGTAGCTATAGATAGTATTATCAGTTGTAATATCAGTGGTAAAGATGTTGGTGGTAATCCTGAGCTATTTTTGGTATCAAGTAAAATGCTACATTTCTGAAAGATATTATATTATAATTCATATACAGTGCCAACCATAAGTAATACAACACGATTTTGAGATGATGTAGTGGTATGATATTTTTTTTTACCATGAATTCGCTTTTTGACTTCAAAAACTCTATCAGTGATGAAACAAGTCACAAAATTAAACTGAAACAAACTATACATATAAGTTAAGTTAATTAAAATTAAACTCACATTAATGTATTTTCAAATTATTTCTGATAAATTAACATGCGAATTTGACGACAACAGGAATACCAATAAATGAGGAAAATTGCTTGAAACCACTATTTATCTTTGGCAACATATTGAATGAGCGCACAACACATGCTGAAGCTTTTCAACCTCGACTATTACATTTTATTGATGATGATAATGAAAATAAAAATAATAAAATAAAATAGAATATTCGTTATTTTATATTTTTTTATTTTATATTTTTTTTTATTTTGTATTTTTTTTTATTTTGCATTTTTTTATTTTTTTTAAATCTTTATAGAGCCGATGATGGATGTAATGAGAATCAATAATAAAAACAATATACTACCAACAGCTGTACAATTTTCATTATATCATGACTACTATAACAGCGATATCTTCTATTTCAATATCTACTATTTCTTTATGTAAATTAAAGGTTACTTCTAATACTACAAATAAGATTCTTAACGGTAATTCGAATGTGAAATCCCAAAATGAATATGAATGTTAATCCTAATTTTATCCTGGGAACATCATCATTCTTAAAGAATAATAACAATAATAATATGTGGATCAGGATCAAGATCGGGATATTCTTTTAACAATCTTGCTGTTAATACTGTCGAAACTCCAAATCAATCAAATAATTATAAACTGCTTCACCACTATTATTAATAGTCAACAACAACAATATTACTAATTATAACAGCAGAAACATCAACAAGTATCGCTTGTGAATGGTGGTGGTTGTGGTGGACAGACTATCAATACTGGTGGGAACACTTTAAATAATAATAGCAATAATAATAATATTAGTAATACATTTGCCAGAAGTTCATAATTAGTTAGAACTCAACGTGCTCCACTTCCACCCACTTCCTCACAAACACAATAAAAGCAAATCAAAATATAAGTGATCAATAATGCTGCAGCCATTGCCACTGATATCGCTGGTGGTCATCAGGAAATTTTTTTAACCATAAATTTACGTAAGAATTACGCCAAATTACGTAAATTTGCGTGGGTAAATTTACGTGAATTTACGTAAAAATTTACGGATCGTATAATTTTTCGTAATTTGGCGTAATTCTTATGTAAATTTCCAGATGTACTTCTAATGCCACTACTATTAATTGCACTACTTCAAATGTCATTACTACTTCCCAAAATAACAACAGACGTGGCACAACATTATGTGAAGCACATCAATAACAGATCAATAATCACAGAAACAACAGTTAGAACAATTAGAAAAACTAACTCAACAACGACTAACTAAATATCAAAAATTAGTTCAACAGCAACAACAAATAATAACATCCCGTTTCTTACAATAAATGCGTTCAGTTGGTTCATTAGCACCTTTATGTCTGAATTTATCAATGAAAACTTTAAATACGAACAGCTAATCAACTGCTTTTCAAATGGCTGTTGAGCAAGCTGTAACTCAAAAACAAGTTTTTCAACAACAAACTGCTCAACATGTTGCTTAAAAGCCCGAACTTGATTTTAACGTGAAATTTAATTTATGATAATATTCCTGTTTAACTGGAAGTCATGTAGTATGACAATTGAGGCTAATCAATTTAAATAAGGAATATCATACATAAATATATCTTTGAGGAAATTACCTTTTAAGCGAATATCAATTATTTGTACAAACTGTGTAACTCAAAAATGATCTGAAAGCAGAAATGCCACAACAGATAAACAAATATAAACAATGTCAAAAAAAACCGACTATCTCTTAACAGGATATGCATGCTTTAGTACTATTTTTGAATGAAAAACCCCTTTTATTTGTGCTCACGGCATTTTCATGCATTGTAGTAAAGATTTCTTAAAAAAATATTTTAATTTTCATAAACTTATAAATACGTGACTCTATGATCGAATAAGAAAACATTGCATATTTAACATTCTTACATTTATTAAAAAATGTCTTTAAAATTTTTTGAAAAGTTATCTCAAAACTTTATTGAACTTCTTAACGACAAAGATGATTACAATGTAATTATTGAAGTCGAAAATAAAGAAAAGTCTTTTACGGCACACTCTAACGTATTGAAATATAGATCGTCTTATTTCCGTAAGGAATTAGAAAATATTCAGCCAAATGAGAAAAATATTAAAATAATTACTAAGCCAAGCATTTCTTCTAAAATTTTCGATGTTATTCTTAAGTAAGTTATTTTCAATATTGAAAATTTAATTTATTTATAAATTTATTAATTATTATTGACTTTATGTAGATATGTTTATGGTGGGATTGTTAATTTAAAAAAGGTTGAAACAAGATTTATTTTTGACTTAATGTTAATAGCTAATGAATTCGAACTTGAGGAATTATCCAACAAATTAGAAACTATTCTTATTAAAGATAAAGCTTCTTGGTTGAAAACTCATTTTTCTTTAGTCTACCGTACTATTTTTGCCAAAGAAAACTTTAAAAATTTTGAAAATTTTTGTAATGATATTGTAGTCAAATACCCTAATCTTATTTTCGATAGTTCAGATTTCACTTCTCTTCCAGAATCTTCACTTGTATCTCTTATCAAACGAGACGATTTACAAATGAAAGAATTTGAAATTTGGGACTATGTTATCAAGTGGGGAATTACACAGAATCCTACTCTCCCTACAAACCTTGGAGATTGGACAGAGGAAAATTTTCTTACATTGAAAACTACTTTACAACATTGCCTACCACATATCCGTTACTTTAATATTACAAATATTGAAATTTATGATAAAGTCAGGCCTTATAGGAAAATTCTTGATAAACAACTTTGGCAAGATATCAAACAACATCTAACAGTTCCCGACCGACCAATAAAATCAATTATCTTACCAGCAAGATCAGTTTTGGTTACAGATTTACCTTCTCGAACAACTGAGCCTTTTTCAACTATTATTTCTGAAGATCACGCTGCAGAAATTTCGAGTTGGATTGATCGTAAAACAACTACTTATTCAGCAACAAATATTCCCTACAAATTTGAATTAATTTTGCGTGGAACTAGAGATGGGTTCAATCCACAAACATTTTGGAACATCTGCCATGGTCATGCTTTTACAATTGTTGTAGCAAAAGTTAAAGGAACTGATGAAATTATTGGAGGTTATAATCCTTTAGCATGGGATAATACTCTTGATGCTAATTCTAATATATGGATGGAAACAAAAGATAGTTTCATTTTCTCATTAAAAAATGGTAATATTAAAAATTCAATTCTTAGCAGAGTAAGAACCACATATGCAATTCTTAATGTATGCAAAAAGAATCAAAAATTTTATGGTCCATATTTTGGATATGGCTTTGGTTTGTATAGTGCAGAATTTAATTTTAATTTAACTAGTCATTGTCGAGGTGATAATTTTATAGATTCTTATGAAAAACGTATAAAAACATCATTGGATAGATTTTCCATTGATAATTATGAAGTATTTAAAGTTATTAGAAAATGAAAAAAAAATTATTATATTATATTTATCAAGTATCTATTGAATAATCATAGAAATTTGTATATTGTCTGCTTAAATAATTTTATCAATTTAGTAATTTATCTTTTGTAAATATATTTCATTAAATAATTTTATCAATTTAGTAATTTATCTTTTGTAAATATATTTCATTAATGCGGCATTTTCTAATTCTTAACATAAAGGATCAATAGTTCATAATCGTGAAAAGAATTAACAATATTCCAAAAGTTTTGGATCTATACTTTCTCTTTTGAAGAATTAACTGTATCATTTCTTGTTGGTTGAATATCAAATAAAATAATTGTTTAAGTAAAATGCGTCTTTATCATCATTATAAAATTAATTGACATAAATTTTTCTTTTTTGTGATTTTTACGTTTCGTTAAGTCGAGAGATTAGCACGAGCACGAAATTACTGTGTTTCAAAACAAATTCATGAGCTAAATTGAATAAAACATGATTTGACAAAAAAAAATTAATCAACTAGGCGAGAAAATATTTGTATCAGCCATAGATTTGAACTTAGATATATCTAATATAAACTCTTTCTCGGATCACGACTTAATCAAATTATTATTATTGTTCACTTTTATTTGTACAAATTAATTTTATCTAAAGTATTTTTTGTGATGTTTCACTGGATTTTTTTTTAAAAAAGGATTAGGACTATTTTTAAGATAGCCAAGTAATCGATAGAATTTTTATACTAACGAGTCAAAGATTTATAAAAAAGTGGTAAAAATATATTTGAAATTTGGAATCAACTTCAGCAATACATTCCCAGTCCAATTACTTGAAATAAAATTATTAATAGATCAAATTATGAATCATTCTTGAAATAGTTGAAATATCACTGAACTTTGTGATACTAGATAATCAAAATAACGAAATAACGATAGGAATGGAAAAAATGATACATTTAAATAATGCCAAGATGTTACATGATCTTATAAATATAAATTTGAAAATTACAGGTTGTTTCATCTATAAATTTGAACAATGCAAACAAAATTTTATCTTTTAATAAAGAGTATGGTATGACACAGACCCAAGCCAAAATATAAAACCTACCTATCTTTATATTTGTAAACCTATAGATTGTTCCCAAGATAAAAAAATAAAATAATAATAATAAAAAAAAATATGCGTCGAGTTCAACAAAAATTCTAACAAATTCCTGGAAAAAGTTGAAAAATAATTGTTTGGTAACTTATTTAAGAAATTTAATTTTTGTATTATTTTAACATCTATATTTATATATAAAAATTTTTTTTTCTGATTATTTTTATTTTATAGCCTTTTTTTAATTATGCGCATGAATTCAATTTATTTTGTCTTAAAATAAGAGGTAATTTATATTTTTAAAGTCATAAAACTAAGTAAAGAGTATGAATATTATTATGCTAAGCTTATTTTATAAAATTATTATTATCATTTATGCAGTACAATTTTTTTCATTAATTCAAATAATTAATTATATCATCTTGCTTATTATTTCATAATAATAATAATGAGTATAATAATAGAATTAAAAAAATAAAGAAAAAGCTTTTATTACTTGGGTATAAAAATTATAAAAGTTATTTAACATTACATCACAATTTTTAAAAGTATTTTTACATCTTAGATTGATCTTTTGATCACATCATCACATTATGATAATTTCTTCTTCACGTATTCAAGGATTTTATCCTTTTGAACCAGTTTTTTTCAAATTATATTATTTATTATATAATTATGATTCGTTATTTTATACGGACAGAATAAGCATAATATTTGACTGACCTTTGCGGGAAGAGAATTCATAAAGACAGAATGATTTAATCTTTCTTTGATGTTTAGAAGTGTATAAATATAATCTATAAATTTTCACACAGTATGAAAATCACTACTTGAAACTTGAATAAATTAATAAATAAAATTTGATAAAAAATCAATCCAAGTATTATTCAAATTCATCTTCACCAATAGCTATTTACAACTTTATAGGATTTCTATCATCTTACGCGCGATATCGAATTAATTCTTGAGATTTTAATAAAAATATGAGATACTTTTGGAATTACATTATAAACAAGGCAATGATAACCATATAAAAGTACTTATTTCTGTTAAAATTTCCAATAACTTTTTTTTTCAATGTTTTTTCTCGAACTGTCAGAATTCTTCCCAAGTAACGCATTATCAATCTAATCTTTATCGCTTAAATAGAGCATGCACTTTGTGAACTAAAGAACTTAGTCTAGTAAATAAACAAGGTAATCCAAGTATCTTATGAATATCTAAACTAAAGAACTTAGTCTAATAAATAAACAAGGTAATCTAAGAATCTTATGAAGATCTAACGGAGTTTAAAGGTTGTTTACAATGGATACCTTATGATAATATTCGTGTTATTTATCACAATCCTTTTGAGGATCTGTAGATTAAAACTTGGCGTGAAATTTTATTGGGATATTTCCAACAATAAATTATGCCAAATATATCAAATCTATCAAATAGATAACCCGGATACAGACCAATAATTATAATACTATTAATAATATTAGTAGCCTATAGAGATAACAACAACAGCAACAACATATGGTAATAACCCAAATTTTTACAACAAATAAATTCAGTTGGTTCATTAACACCTTTATGTCCGAATTTATCAACAACGAACACTTCAAATGCAAACACGTCAAATTCGAGAAATAAAAATACATTATAAACCGCACAATTGGTGGCTACACAAGCTGTAACAGTAACAGCAACGCTTTACTCATTAATGATGCCGTAAATGTTGCTGTCAATGCTTGCAACAGCAACGGAAGTTCCAGCAGAATCATCATGCAACAACAAATACGACAAATACATTACAAAAAGACAATACTACTACAACTATTAATAATAATATGAATTTATCACCTCAAGGTAAAGCAACAAGTACCAAATATTAGATGGCTATAAACCAGACAATTTTAACAAAAAACAACTACTCAACAAGTTATTTAGCCGAACAACAAATTGTTCAATCCCGTCAACAGCAATTTGTTTCACATCAAAACAATAGCAAGTTATTAATAACAAGTGGTTCAACAACTACTCAGCAAGTGACTCAACAACAGCAAGTTGCTCAACAGAAAGAATCTCAACATGCAGAACTTGATTTTAACGTATTCCTGTTTATCATACATAAATCTATCTTCGAGAAAATTACCTTTTACATCCTATAAGCATGAGCATGACCAAATTGTGCGACAAGCGGAAATATCACACAAATAAACTTTATTGTATGATTTAATAGATATCAAAAATAAACTATCTCTTAACAGGATATGCATGCTTTATTTTGGTAGTACAATTTTGATTTGTAGTAAAGATTTCTTTTAAAGAAAAAACTTATCAATCATAAACTTATAAATCGAAATATTATTTCTCAATGAAAATACACGTGACTATATGATAGAATATGAAACATTCATACTTGTCATACTTGCATTTTATTATTACAGTTTTTTTTTTGAACTCTCGATAATTTACAAAAAAAAATGTCTTTGAAATTTTTTGACAATTTATCTCAAAACTTCATTGAACTTCTTAACGATAAAGACGATTTCAATGTAATCTTTGAAGTCGAAAATAAGGAAAAATCTTTTACGGCACACTCTAACGTATTGAAATATAGATCGTCTTATTTCCGTAAGGAATTAGAAAATATTCAGCCAAATGAGAAAAATATTAAAATAATCACCAAGTCAAGCATTTCTTCTAAAATTTTTGATGTTATTCTTAAGTAAGTTATTTTTCAATAATGAAATATGTTTACTCATCAGTTATATTAAAAATTTAATTTATTTATATTATTATTATTTATTAGATATATTTATGGCGGGATGGTTAATTTAGAAAAGGTTGAAACTGGATTTATTTTTGACTTAATGTTAATAACTAATGAATTTGAACTTTTGGAATTATCCAACAAATTAGAAACTATTTTTATTAAAGATAAAGCTTCTTGGTTGAAAACTCATTTTTCTTTTGTCTACCGTACTATTTTTGCCAAAGAAAACTTTAAAAATTTAGAAACCTTTTGTAATGATATTGTAGTCAAGTATCCTAACCTCATTTTTGATAGTTCAGATTTCACTTCTCTTCCAGAATCTTCACTTGTATCTCTTCTCAAAAGAGACGATTTGCAAATGAAAGAAGTTGAAATTTGGGACTACGTTATCAAGTGGGGAATTACTCAGAATCCTACTCTCCCTACAAACCTCGGAGACTGGACAGAGGAAAATTTTCTTACGTTAAAAACTACTTTACAACAATGTCTACCATATATTCGTTACTTTCATATAACACATATCGAAATTTATGATAAAATCAGGCCTTATAAAAAAATTCTTGATAAACAACTTTGGGAAGATATCAATCAACATCTAGCAGCTCCCGACCGACCAATAAAATCAAATATTTTACCAGCGCGATCAGTCTTGAATACAGAATTACCTCCCCGTACAACTAAGCCTTTTTCAACTATTATTTCTGAGGATCACGCTGCAGAAATTTCTAGTTGGATTGATCGTAAAACAGATACTTATTCAACAACAAATATTCCCTACAAATTTGAATTAATTTTGCGTGGAACTAAAGATGGGTTCGCTCCACAAACATTTTGGAACATCTGCCATGGTCACGCTCGTACAATTGTTGTGGCGAAAGTTAAGGGAACTGATGAAATTATTGGAGGTTATAATCCTTTAGCATGGGATAATACTTTTGATGGTGATTATAAATGGATGAAAACAAAAGATAGTTTCATTTTCTCATTAAAAAATGGTAATATTCAAAATTCAATTCTTAGCAGAGTAAAAGTAACCAAATGTGCAATTCTTAAAGTAAGCAAGAAGATTCAAAAAGATTGTGGTCCATATTTTGGATTTGCCTTTAGTTTGCTTAGTCATAAATCTAATTTTAATTTAGATTGTCAAAGTTTCTGTAATAATGCTGGGGATTATTATGAAAAACGTGTAAAAACATCATCAGATCCATTTTCTATTGATAATTATGAAGTATTTAAAGTTATTAGAAAATCTTAAACAATGAAAAAAATATTTATGTATGTATCTTGTGTCATTGATTATCATAAAACTCTATATATTATTTGCTTATATAAATTTATCAATTCAATAGGTTTTCTTTTATAAACTATACTTCATTAACACATCATTTTCTAATTCTCAACATAAAGGATTAAATAATCAATAGTTCATAATCTTGAAAAGAATTAACAATATTCCAAAAAGTTTTGGATCTATACTTTCTCGCTTGAAGAATTAATTGTATCATTTCTTGTTGGTTGAATATCAAATAAAATAATTGCTTAAGTAAAATTCTTCTTTATCATCATTGTAAAATTAATTGCATAAATTTATTCTTTTTTGTGATTTTTACATTTCGTTAAGTCGAGAGATTAGCACGAAATTACTGTGTTTCAAAAATAAATTCATGAGCTAAATTGAATAAAACATGATTTGACAAAAAAAATTTAATCAACTGGAGAGAGAATATTTGTATCAGCCATAGATTTGAACTTACATATATATAATATAAAAAGTGGTGCAATTCTTTCTCAGATCACGACTTAATCAAATTATTATTATTGTTCACTTTTTTTGTTCAAATGAATTTTATCTTGAGTATTTTTAGTATTTTTCACCGGATTTTTTTAAAAAAGGATTATGGACTATTTTTAAGATAGCCAAGTAATCGATAGACTTTTTATACTAACGAATTAAAGGTTTATAAAAAAGTTGTAAAAATATATTTGGAATTTGGAATCAACTTCAGCAATACATTCCCTTTCCAATTACTTAGAATAAAATTATTAATAGATCAAATCATGAATCATTCTTGAAATAGTTGAAATATCACTGAACTTTGTGATACGAGATAATAAAAATAACGAAATAACTATAGGAATGGAAAAAATGATACATTTAAATAATGCCAAGATGTTACATTATCTCATAAATATAAATTTGAAAATTACGGGTTGTTTCATCTACAAATTTGAACGAGGCCAACAAAGTTTTACAGAATATCATCTTTTTAATAAAGAGTATAGTATGACACGGACCCAAGCCAAAATATAAAATCCACCTATCTTTATATTTGCAAACTTCTAAATTGTTCCCAAGATAAAAATAAAAAATAATAAAAAAAAATAAATATGCATCGAGTTCAATGAAAATTCTAACATATTCCTGAAAAAATATGAAAAAAATTGTTTATCTAAGAAATTTAATTTTTGCATTATCTTAACATCTAAGATAATTGGTACATCTATATTATATATAAAAATTATTTTTTCTGATTATTTTTATTTTATAGTCTTTCGCATGAATCCAATTTAATTTATCTTAAAATAAGAGGTAATTCATATTTTTAAAGTCATAAAACTAAGTAAAGAGTATGAATATTATTATGTTTATATTTGTTGCTAAGCGGCTAAGCTTATTTTATAAAATTATTATTATCACTTATGCAGTACAATTTTTTTCATTAATTCATTTAGTTTCAAATAATTAATTTCATATCATCTTGTTTATTTATTTCATAATAATAATGATGATAATAATAGAATTAAAAAAAATAAAGAAAAACTTTGATTACTTGGGTATAAAAATTATAAAAGTTATTTAACATCACATCACAATTTTTAAAAGTATTTTTACCTTAGATTGATCTTTTGATCACATTATCACATTATGATAATTGCTTCTTCACGTATTCAAGGATTTTATCCTTTTGAACCAGTTCTTTCAAATTATATTATTTATTATATAATTATGATTTGTTATTTTATACGGACAGAATAAACAAAATATTTGACTGACCTTTGCGTGAAGAGAATTCATAAAGACATGATTTTTAGAAGCGTATGAATAGAATATATAAATTTTCACACAGTATGAAATCACTACCTGAAACATGAATAAATTAATAACAAAATTTGTTAAAAAATTTATCCATTTTCACCAATAGTAATTTACAACTTTATCATTTACGCGCGATATCGAATTAATGCTTGAGATTTTAATGAAAAATATGAGATACTTTGAAATAAGGCAATGGTAACCATATAAAAGTACTAATTTCTGTTAACTTTTTTTTCCATATCTTTTCTCACACTACAGAATTCTTCTCAAGTAATGCATTAGCCAACTAATCTTTATCACTTAAATAGAGCGTGCACTTTGTGAACTAAAGAACTTAGTCTAGCAAATAAACAAGGTTATCCAAGAATCTTATGAATATCTAATGGAGTTTAAAGGTTGTCTACCCTTATGATAATATTCGTGTTATGTATCACAATCTTTAGGAGGATCTGTCGATTAAAAATTGGCGTGAGATTTTATTGGGATATTTTTAACGGTAAATTATGTCAAATATATCAAATCTACCAATAATTATTATTATTTTTTTTTTTTTTAACCAACGGAGTCTCACTTCAATATGTTTATTAATATAATTGCAAAGCTGTTATAATAACGAGCTTTTTAAAAGTAAACTTTTATAACAAAAAAATTACATATAGAAGCTTACTAAAACTAAAATAAATTCTAGTCTACCGCACGGCTCATCGTTGCCAGCTGGTACTGGTAACTGACTTGCCAAGACCTGTCCCCGTCCTCTCATGACCAATCTGAGCATAAGATTACCGGGATCGCGTCCGAATGGCACTCTCAGTTAAAAGAAAAAAAAGTTCAGTTCCCCCTTCTTGACTGACATTAACCCATATAAAAAATCTATCTACTGACTAAAATAAAACCCAAAAAAAAATAAAAAATAAAAGAAAATAACATCCCTATTTGCAAAAAATAAAACCAAAAATTCGTTGAGCTCATCCCTCATATTAATTTCTCCTTTGTGGTGAAAAATCGAACGGGTCTAACGTCTGCTGTTTATTTTTTAACGATACACTCGTTGTAAAAAGTGACCAGGCACGTACCCAAAATTCTCCTTGTTTGCCGATTAAAATACCTGAGCTCATTCCACCCCACATGACTGACAAATAACTGGTCTGATATATGTTATTTAGACCCCATAAAAGTCCACCTAATATGGGCAAGTGATCATGTATGCCTCCCTATGTTCTGCCTATTATAGAAAAATTAATGGTCTGACACATGTTATTTAGATACCGCAGGAAAAATGCCCGTTTAATCCAAATGTATACGTGTTGCCCAAATCCCAAATAATTTGGGATTTGGGATGCCAAAATGCACAAATTACTAGTATTTGGGATTTGGGATTTGGGATTTTGGCAAAAGATACTAATTGTAATTTGGGATTTGGGATTTGGGATTTCGGCATTTGGGATTTCGGCATTTGGATTTTGAATTTGGGCGGCAGGTATATCCAAATGTGGGCAAGTGATCATGCATGCCTCCCTAAAACCTCTTATTTGGACAAAATCAGATCCACGTGACAAAAATCAGGGTCCAACTGATTTTTGTAATTCTCCCCATTATTTGTTTCGGCCGCAGTAATTAAGGAAAGTATTTCGCTGTTATTTTGAAAAAATTTTCTGTCGAGATTTTTATAAGAATTTCTTTAATAGAGATTTCAGGCTTCCGACCGTTCGTTACTGGACTCCTCTTCACCTTTTGGCCGACGTGAGCAGGCTACCCAAGGACCAGTCCGTTAACGTCTTCTTGCCCGAAAATATCTTTCCCTCAGTAAAAGACCTCCACGAAGGTATTTAGCAGTATATTAGGTTATCCACCCAGTCTCGTCTGGCAGAGCCCCTTGCCTCAAACCAGGCAGTACTAAATACCTAAGCTTTGGTCTTTTATTATAAGTTTCAACCTTTTTTATATAGCGTCGAACTTCTGAAAAAATTTTTGTTTATCTCAAATTTATGGTTTGAATGATCACCGGAAAGAGTTATGATTATTATTCCCTCAAATCTACCAATAATTATAATACTATTAATAATATTAATAGCCTATAAAGATAACAACAACAGTAACAACAAATGGTAATAACCCAAATTTTTACATTAACACCTTTATGTCCGAATTTATCAACAATGAACACTTCAAATGCAAACACATTAAATTTGAGAAATGAGAATATATCATAAACTGCACAATCGGCTGCCATACAAGCTGTAACAGCAACAGTTACACTTTACTCATTAATACTGCTGTAAATGTTGCTATCAATGCTGCACGTTCCAGCAGAATACATCATGCAACAACAAATACAAAAATCCAATACTACAACTATTAATAATAATATGAATTTATCACCTCAAGGTCAAGCAAAAAGTATGAAATATAAGAAGGCCATCAACCAGACAATTTTAACAAAAAACAGCTAAAACAACAAGATATTTAGCTGAACAACAAATAGTTCAATCCCAACAACACCAATTTGTTTCACATCAAATTAATTGCAAATTATTCAAAACAAGCTTCTCAACAGCTTATTGCTAATAACAAGTTGTTCAACAACAGCTGTTCGGCAAGTTACTCAACAGAAACAACAAGTTGCTCAACATGCAGAACTTGATTTTAACATATTTCTGTTTAATCTATCTTCGAGAAAAGTAACTTTCATCCTATAATTATGCCCAGAATACAATCAAGAAAATAATAATTTTTGTGTAAACTGTGCTACTCAACATGGACAAGCGGAAATGTCACGCAAATAAACTTTATTGTATGATTTAATAGATATCAAAAAGAAACTATCTCTTAACAGGATATGCATACTTTTTTTTGGTAGTACAATTTTTGATTTGTAGTAAAGATTTCTTTTAAAGAAAAAAATTATCAATCATAAACTTATAAATGGAAATATTATTTCTCAATGAAATACACGTGACTATATGATAGAATATGAAAACATTCATATTGTCATACTTGCATTTTATTATTATAGTTTTTTTTGAACTCTCGATAATTTATAAAAAAAAATGTCTTTGAAATTTTTTGACAAGTTATCTCAAAACTTCATTGAACTTCTTAATGATAAAGACGATTTCAATGTAATCTTTGAAGTTGAAAATAAGGAAAAATCTTTTACGGCACACTCTAATGTATTGAAATATAGATCGTCTTATTTCCGTAAGGAATTAGAAAATATTCAGCCAAATGAGAAAAATATTAAAATAATCACCAAGCCAAGCATTTCTTCTAAAATTTTTGATGTTATTCTTAAGTAAGTTATTTTTCAATAATGAAATATGTTTACTCATCAGTCATATTAAAAATTTAATTTATTTATATTATTATTATTTTATTAGATATGTTTATGGTGGAATTGTTAATTTAGAAAAGGCCGAAACTGGATTTATTTTTGACTTAATGTTAATGGCTAATGAATTCGAACTTTTGGAATTATCCAGAAAAATAGAAATTATTCTTATAGAAGATAAAGCTTCTTGGTTGAAAACCCATTTTTCTTTTGTCTACCGTTCTATTTTTGTTAAAGAAAACTTTAAAGATTTAGAAAATTTTTGTAATNGACGATTTCAATGTAATCTTTGAAGTTGAAAATAAGGAAAAATCTTTTACGGCACACTCTAATGTATTGAAATATAGATCGTCTTATTTCCGTAAGGAATTAGAAAATATTCAGCCAAATGAGAAAAATATTAAAATAATCACCAAGCCAAGCATTTCTTCTAAAATTTTTGATGTTATTCTTAAGTAAGTTATTTTTCAATAATGAAATATGTTTACTCATCAGTCATATTAAAAATTTAATTTATTTATATTATTATTATTTTATTAGATATGTTTATGGTGGAATTGTTAATTTAGAAAAGGCCGAAACTGGATTTATTTTTGACTTAATGTTAATGGCTAATGAATTCGAACTTTTGGAATTATCCAGAAAAATAGAAATTATTCTTATAGAAGATAAAGCTTCTTGGTTGAAAACCCATTTTTCTTTTGTCTACCGTTCTATTTTTGTTAAAGAAAACTTTAAAGATTTAGAAAATTTTTGTAATAATATTATAGTCAAGTATCCTAACCTTATTTTTGATAGTTCAGATTTCACTTTTCTGCCAGAATCTGCACTTGTATCTCTTCTCAAACGAGACGATTTGCAAATGAAAGAAGTTGAAATTTGGGACTACGTTATCAAGTGGGGAATTACTCAGAATCCTACTCTCCCTAAAAACCTCGGAGACTGGACAGAGGAAAATTTTCTTACGTTAAAAACTACTTTACAACAATGTCTACCACATATTCGTTACTTTCATATTATACATATTGAAATTTATGATAAAATCAGGCCTTATAAAAAAATTCTTGATAAACAACTTTGGGAAGATATCAAACAACATCTAGCAGCTCCCGACCGAACAATAAAATCAATTATCTTACCAGCACGATCAGTTTTGAATACAGAATTACCTCCTCGAACAACTGGGCCTTTTTCAACTATTATTTCTGAAGATCACGCTGCAGAAATTTCCAGTTGGATTGATCGTAAAACAGATACTTATTCAACAACAAATATTCCCTACAAATTTGAATCGATTTTGTGTGGAACTAGAGATGGATTTGCTCCACAAACATTTTGGAACATCTGCCATGGTCACGCTTGTACAATTGTTGTGGCGAAAGTTAAGGGAACTGATGAAATTCTTGGAGGTTATAATCCATTAGCATGGGATAATACTCTTGATGGTAATTCTAATATTTGGATAGAAACAAATGATAGTTTCGCTTTCTCATTAAAAAATGGTAATATTCAAAATTCAATTATTAGTAGAGTAAAAGATACCAGATATGCGATTCTTAAAGTAAGCAAGAATAATCAAAAAGAATATGGTCCATATTTTGGAGTTGTCGTTAGTTTGTATAGTAAAAAATCTGATTTTAATTTAGATTGTCTTAGTTTCTGTGATCATATTTTTGGTCATTTTTATGAAAAACGTGTAAAAACATCATCAGATAGATTTTCTATTGATAATTATGAAGTATTCAAAGTTATTAAAAAATCTTAAACAATGAAAAAAATATTTATGTATGTATCTTGTGTCTATTGAATAATATAAACTCTATATATTATTTGCTTAAATAAATTTATCAATTCAGAAGGTTTTCTTTTGTAAACTATATTTCATTAACACATCATTTTCTAATTCTCAACATAAAGGATTAAATAATCAATAGTTCATAATCTTGATCAGTAATATTTCAAAAAGTTCTTGGATCTTTACTTTCTCGCTCGGGAAATTAATTAGAATCATTGATTATCAATTGAATCATTGCTAAATGACATGTTCTACATCAATTATAATTGAAAATGATTCTTTTAAAATTATAATTATTTAAATTATTTGAGCCAAAAAAATTTACTTGGAGTTTACAGGTATAATCCTAGCTTTTTATTATTAAATTCGACCAACAAATTTAATTCCTTTGCTTGAGGTTTCTTCCAAGAATAATTACCTTATCTGAATAAGAATTATATGTCTGACAATTATTATTGATTAAGAAAAGAAAATTCATCTACCAAAAAAACTAATTTTAACTTTTCAAAAATTCTTCTGAGAAAATAATTTTGGGAAAATAATATTTTTTTTAAAAAAGTGATCGATTTGTTCGTTTTGTAAACTTCAATATTGTTAAAGCTTGCCGCCAGTAATTTTAACAATTTTCGATAATAATATCTCTTTGGTCAACCGTTATTAATATATCATCATAGAGATACTGGTTGATTAAATTTCATCACTGCTATTTCTATCATCATAAAACATTCTCTTAATAAAAAACTATATTAATAAACCTGAAATTTTTCGATATTCATTTATCTCAAATTGTTCAATAATTGAAATAGTAATTTCTTCTATTGATTATCCATTTTCTTGATTAATTGAATTGAATAATTTTATTCTAAATATATATTAAGAACAGAGTAACAGAAATATTATTATATATTTAGAACAGAGTAACAGAAATATTATTATTACTTTAGACTTTATAGGATTTCTATCATCTTACGCGCGATATCGAATTAATGCTTAAGATTTTAATAAAAAATATAATACTTTTGGAATTACATTATCTATAAGGCAATGGTAACCATATAAAATACTTATTTCTGTTAAAATTTCCAATAACTTTTTTTCCATATCTTTTCTCACACTGCAGAATCCTTCTCAAGTAACGCATTATCCATCTAATCTATATCGTTTAAATAGAGCATGCACTTTGTGAACTAAAGAACTTAGTCTAGTAAATAAACAAGGTAATTCAAGAATCTTATGAATATCTAACAGAATTTAAAGGTAGATAACTTATAATAACATTCGTGTTATTTATCATGATCCTTTAGGAGGATTAGATTAAAAGTTGGCGTGAAATTTTATTGGGATATTTTCAACAGTAAATTATGTCAAATATATCAAATCTACTAAATAGATAACATTGATACAGACCAATAATTATAATACTATTAATAATATTAGTAGCCTATATAGATAACAACAACAGCAACAACAAATGGTAATAACCCAATTAAATTCAGTTGGTTCATTAACACCTTTACGTCCGAATTTATCAACAACGAACACTTCAAATACAAACACGTTAAATTTGAGAAATAAAAATAAATTATAAACTGCACAATCGGCCGCTACACAAGCTGTAACAGTAACAGCTATGCTTTACTCATTAATGCTGCTGTCAATACTGCAACAGCAGAAGTTCCAGAATACATCATGCAACAACAAATACGACAAATACATTACAAAAATACAATACTACTACAACTATTAATAATAATATGAACTTATCACCTCAAGGTCAAGCAACAAGTATTAAATATTAGATGGCCATTAACCAGACAATTTTAACAAAAAAAAAACTACAACAACAAGTTATTTAGCCAAACAACAAATTGTTCAATCCCATCAACAGCAATTTGTTTCACATCTAAGCAATAGCAAGTTATTCAAAAACAAGCTTCTCAACAGCATATTGTTCATAACAAGTTGTTCAACAGCTACTCGGCAAGTTACTCAATAGAAAGAATCTCAACAGAAACAACAAGTTGCTCAACATGCAGAACTTGATTTTAACGTATTTCTGTTTAATCTATCTTCGAGAAAATTACCTTTCATCCTATAAGCATGACCAAATTATGCCCAGAATACAATCAAGAATATAATAATTTTTGTGTAAACTGTGCTACTCAACACGGAAAAGCGGAAATGTCACACAAATAAACTTTATTGTATGATTTAATAGATATCAAAAATAAACTATCTCTTAACAGGATATGCATACTTTATTTTGGTAGTACAATTTTTGATCCGTTGTAAAGATTTCTTTTAAAGAAAAAAATTATCAATCATAAACTTATAAATGGAAATATTATTTCTCAATGAAAATACACGTGACTATATGATAGAATATGAAAACATTCATACTGTCATACTTGCATTTTATTATTATAGTTTTTTTTTGAACTCTCGATAATTTATAAAAAAAATGTCATTGAAATTTTTTGACAAGTTATCTCAAAACTTCATTGAACTTCTTAACGATAAAGACGATTTCAATGTAATCTTTGAAGTTGAAAATAAGGAAAAATCTTTTACGGCACACTCTAATGTATTGAAATATAGATCGTCTTATTTCCGTAAGGAATTAGAAAATATTCAGCCAAATGAGAAAAATATTAAAATAATCACCAAGCCAAGCATTTCTTCTGAAATTTTTGATGTTATTCTTAAGTAAGTTATTTTTCAATAATGAAATATGTTTACTCATCAGTCATATTAAAAATTTAATTTATTTATATTATTATTATTTTATTAGATATGTTTATGGTGGAATTGTTAATTTAGAAAAGGCCGAAACTGGATTTATTTTTGACTTAATGTTAATGGCTAATGAATTCGAACTTTTGGAATTATCCAGAAAAATAGAAATTATTCTTATAGAAGATAAAGCTTCTTGGTTGAAAACCCATTTTTCTTTTGTCTACCGTTCTATTTTTGTTAAAGAAAACTTTAAAGATTTAGAAAATTTTTGTAATGATATTATAGTCAAGTATCCTAACCTTATTTTTGAAAGTTCAGATTTCACTTTTCTGCCAGAATCTGCACTTGTATCTCTTCTCAAACGAGACGATTTGCAAATGAAAGAAGTTGAAATTTGGGACTACGTTATCAAGTGGGGAATTACTCAGAATCCTACTCTCCCTACAAACCTCGGAGACTGGACAGAGGAAAATTTTCTTACGTTAAAAACTACTTTACAACAATGTCTACCACATATTCGTTACTTTCATATTATACATATTGAAATTTATGATAAAATCAGGCCTTATAAAAAAATTCTTGATAAACAACTTTGGGAAGATATCAAACAACATCTAGCAGCTCCCGACCGAACAATAAAATCAATTATCTTACCAGCACGATCAGTTTTGAATACAGAATTACCTCCTCGAGCAACTGAGCCTTTTTCAACTATTATTTCTGAAGATCATGCTGCAGAAATTTCTAGTTGGATTGATCGTAAAACAGATACTTATTCAACAACAAATATTCCCTACAAATTTGAATTAATTTTGCGTGGAACTAAAGATGGGTTCGCTCCACAAACATTTTGGAACATCTGCCATGGTCATGCTTATACAATTGTTGTGGCAAAAGTTAAAGGAACTGATGAAATTCTTGGGAGTTATAATCCATTAGCATGGGATAATACTCTTGATGGTAATAATAAATGGATGGAAACAAAAGATAGTTTCATTTTCTCATTAAAAAATGGGAATATTCAAAATTCAATTCTTAGCAGAGTAAAAGTAACCAAAAATGCAATTCTTAATGTAGGCAAAAATAATCAAAAAAGGTTTGGTCCATATTTTGGATATGGCTTTAGTTTGTATAGTGAGGAATCTAATTTTAATTTAGATTGTCTTAGTTTCTGTAATAATCTTTACGATCGTTATGAAAAACGTNGCAGAAATTTCTAGTTGGATTGATCGTAAAACAGATACTTATTCAACAACAAATATTCCCTACAAATTTGAATTAATTTTGCGTGGAACTAAAGATGGGTTCGCTCCACAAACATTTTGGAACATCTGCCATGGTCATGCTTATACAATTGTTGTGGCAAAAGTTAAAGGAACTGATGAAATTCTTGGGAGTTATAATCCATTAGCATGGGATAATACTCTTGATGGTAATAATAAATGGATGGAAACAAAAGATAGTTTCATTTTCTCATTAAAAAATGGGAATATTCAAAATTCAATTCTTAGCAGAGTAAAAGTAACCAAAAATGCAATTCTTAATGTAGGCAAAAATAATCAAAAAAGGTTTGGTCCATATTTTGGATATGGCTTTAGTTTGTATAGTGAGGAATCTAATTTTAATTTAGATTGTCTTAGTTTCTGTAATAATCTTTACGATCGTTATGAAAAACGTGTAAAAACATCATCAGATAGATTTTCTATTGATAATTATGAAGTATTCAAAGTTATTAGAAAATCTTAAACAATGAAAAAAATATTTATGTATCTTGTGTCTGTTGAATAATATAAACTGTATATATTATTTGCTTAAATAAATTTATCAATTTAGTAGGTTTTCTTTTGTAAACTATATTTCATTAACGCATCATTTTCGAATTCTCAACATAAAGGATTAAATAATCAATAGTTCATAATCTTGATCAGTAATGTTTCAAAAAGTTCTCAGATCTTTACTTTCTCACTCGAGGAATTAATTGGAATCATTTCTTGTTGGTTGATTATCAATTGAGATCATTGCTAAATGACATGTTCTACATCAATTATAATTGAAAATGATTCGCTTAAAATTATAATTATTTAAATTATTTGAGCCAAAAAAATTTACTTGGAATTTACAGGTATAATCCTAGCTTTTTATTATCAAATTCGACCAACAAATTCAATTCCTTTACATGAGGTTTCTTCCAAGAATAATTACCTTATCTGAATAAGAATTATATATCTGACAATTATTATTGATTAAGAAAAGAAAATTCATCTACGAAAAAAAACTAATCTTAACTTTTCAAAAATTCTTCTGAGAAAATAATTTTGGGAAAATAACATTTTTTTTAAAAAAAGTGATCGATTTGTTCGTTTTGTAAACTTCAATATTGAATGATATACTTCTAATAATATCTCTTTGGTCAACTGTTAGTAATATATCATCATGAGATACTGGTTGATTAAATTTCATCACTGCTATTACTATCATCATAAAACATCCTCTTACTAAAAAACTGTATGAATAAACCTGAAATTTTTCGATATTCATTTATTCAATAATTGAAATAGTAATTTCTTCTATTGATTATCCATTTTCTTGATTAATTGAATTGAATAATTTTATTCTATAAATATATTTAGAACAGAGTAACAGAAATATTATTACAACTTGACTCGGAGTAGATATCTGGCAGATTCCTTATGAATCGTATTAATATGGCAAGGATTTTATATTTCCATTTCAGGAATTAAAGTATTATTCACGGGCTGTTAAAATTTTTTGTTAAATTCAAAAATAAGATACTTATTTGTATAATAAATTGATCTTACACTTGTTTACGGTCGCATGTGACCCAATCGCTTGAATCAAATGATTCAAAAAAGAACTTAATTCCATTGTGTACAACTTATCAAAACTATGACCATAAATTCACCAATAATGGCGACGACAGTAACTAACTGAATACACTAAATCAGTATATTGGTGAAATTAAATAAATATATTTCACGCACACGAAGGGTACATGATTGACTGTGAATTTTTATTTTAAAATTAAATGATATGATTTTGTGATCCAGGAGGTAAGTAAATAAATTTATTACAGAGATAATAAATACTAATATTTTGGAAATGATTTATTTATTTTTAATTATATATTCATTAATTAATTAAATAATTAATTAATAGTTACAATTAATTAAATCCTTGATTTGGTATCAATTAAAACATTTTCCAAATATCTTTAACTGTTCTAATCAATTAAATGTCTGGAAGATATTGTATTCAAATATTATATTATAATTCATATATAACATATGTTAACGATTATTTTAATTATAATTATTTTCTTTACTTTTTTATTAAAAGATTTGAACAAGTTATTTTGAAACATTACAGTATAATGATCCGTTGTAACAAATAAATAATATTAGAGGCTGGAATTGATTATAAAGGTATAGATAAATTACGACATAAATTCATTATTTTATTTTAATTAATAATTTAAATAAATACTTACAAAAATCAATCTATCGATAAAGTTAAAGCATATATACATAAAATCCAAATTGATCGATTTTTAAAAGAAACTAGAGAAATAGGAATATTTCAAGAACGACAAGAACAATAGAAATGTTTGGCTCATTAATTAGTACGAAGATTACATGGTGCTACTGAAAAAAATCTAGCAGAACAACTAATGATAGATTAGATTTATTATTATATACGTGAATTATAAAATATTTAAAAGCCAACAATTCACTATTCTTGTGTAGTAAGAATTATTTTATATAATAAAGAATTGCTCATAAATCTATTCAATTATTAAATGAATCAAATTTATTATCACCTCCCGCCCTGACAAAATCATGCGATTTAACTTGTAATTATAATTAATATGATCTTCTGAATTAAACAGGAAGCATAATTCCAACTTCCCCACCCTATACCCGTCCCGCTTTAAAATAAAATAAAAAAATATTACATAAACCTTCTCACTCGGAAACCGAAATCCCATAACCTACTAAAAAAAACTTTATGCAATGCTCATAAAGACGTCAAAAGCCTTTTCTTAGTAAGAGATAGTAAAACCATTTCTTCAAGTGGAAAAAGGGAGGTTTTTATACCTTTTTGGAAGCTATGGGAAACTTAAATTTTTAAAATCAAAATTAAAACTATCTCTTAAAACAAGAAAAAATCCATCTCATGTTTGCACAGTTGCACTATTGCCAAAAGGAGATGCATTTTAAAATCTCCTGAACCAAAGTGCATACGTTAGTAAATCTGCATCTTTGAACCACAAGAAAAATGTGAACCGAAATCCATGAGAGTTCAATCTACGAGAAAATGTTTCATTTAATGAATGTGAAGGCTATAAATTCAAGTCTTATGAAGGTTTAGTGGATGAATACTTTTTATCGATTTTTATACGTTAAATATTAACTTACCATTTGTTTTAATAAACATCTCCCGTCTATTGCAAATTTCATGCATGTCATTTCAGAAATTATTTTAGTAATAATATAATTCCCTGTTACCCAAATTTGTTTATGTAATGCTGCTGCTAAGAATATAAGAACATATAAAATATAATATTAATATCTAAAATATAAAAATGAAGAATAGTTTCTAGTTTTTTGGATAATTCTTCAAGTTCAATTTTATTTACTGCTGACAATAAGTCAAAAATAAATCTGGTTTTTACTTTCTCCAAGTTAAAGTTAAAAATACAACTATAAATATATCTGCATATTAAATATAAATAATATTAAACAGTAATAGTAATGATTGAAAATTAATAATACAGAGATATTTTATATAATTGGTTATAATATAACTTACTTGAGAATAATATCAAAAATATCATCAGAAATATTTGGTTTAATTATTGTTTTGATGTTGTTCTCATCGTGAATAATGTTTTCTAATCCTTTACGAAAATAAAGTGATCGATATTTCAATACGCTCGAGTGAGCAGTATAAATCTTCTTATCTTTAGCTTCGATAATTACATTGTGATTATGATTATCTTTGTTATTAAGGAATTCCGTGAAATTTATCAAAAATTGGAATGACACTTTTCTTTTTTGTAAATTTGGTGCATTTCTAATTGATGATACAACAAAACGCAAATATTTGATCGTTTGAAGCGTGTAAGTTAAGGTTGATACTAATAATCAGATTCCGAGACTAAATATACAATGTTAGTATCGACACTTTGACGCAGATCTTTATAAATAAAATAAGTAGAAACTAGACAATAATAATAATTTTTTTTTAAGAAAACTCGAATCTTTATTTTATTACTTTATAATAGACTTAGACTTTGAGCAATATTACCGTGAAGTGCTGCTTGCTCCTTGAATGCTGTTGCATATCTACTTATCCAACCTTGTATTATAGTAACTTTGGTTCGTTTTCAATTGCATTGGCATATATTGCAATAATTCATTATGCATTTCTTGAGCAGTAAGGATTTAAACTGAGATTCAAAAAAAATCGTTGTAATAAATTTTTTTCCATTTCCTTTTTTCCAAAATATGTTTTCTTTAGTGCCCATCCTTATTCTTATCTACAGAACGATAGAAATTATTTTTTACTAAAGATATGTAAAGAATTTCAAATATTAAATACTTACTTGTTGAACACCTTGTTTTAAATTCTTTTCTTCATTAGAAAAATAGATAAGTGATTTTGTGATAAATTTTTAAATATTATTTTTTAAACAATACTTTCACTGTTTTTATCATTTATTTGACTGCAATCAATTGAATTTTGATAAAAAATTTATTGAGTTTTAGTAATAATATTTTATATTACTATATAAAATTATTTTTTTTGAATAATTATAATAATAAATAATTTTTACCTGTCATATTGACATCAACTATATTTTGTAAAAATATTAGTAAACAAAAAATATTACAAAACTAATAAAATTATATTGTATTATATATCCATTCAAGTGAAGCATCGGCACTGTCCATTTTGAAAATGCTTGAGTGCGTGTTGATAAATTTGAAATTATAGCCGGAGAAAATTAGATCAAAGAACCAACCAATGGTTGGAAGTTCTCTTGTTTGAATATAACCTGTTAAAGTGAGTGTTTCAATGGCCATCTCAATAGAAATATTTTGAAATTCCAGGTATAGTTTAGATTTTAAGTTTTTTTTCCAGGATTATTGTTTTATTGTTTATTCTAATGTAATGCAACAAAATTATCACTGTTACCGAAATAATAAGCAAATCAAAGAGATGAAATCGGCAGCAAATATAGTAAAAGAAATTAGTATAGTCTATTCTAATCAATTATTTCTTTTATTATTTTATTTTATGCTTTTATATTGGAACAATTTATATACTTAAATATTGACATCGATCCTATTAATAATATACTTTATACTTTAAAAACTCCGCTTGTATAGTTACATATACAAATATTTTCAATTAAAAAGTTAGCCATTTATAATAACAACAAATAAATGTTTTATGTTTGTTTAAAATAGCAGTGAGATCCAAATATACAATCTATAATTGTATTGATCCTTTGGTAGTGGTGATCATATTTCGATGACTCATTATTTGATGTTTATGCAATACAAATATATCAGGAATACTCAAATAAACGCATATACAATTCCCCTGCCCTTGATCGCTAGTTAAATATTATTAAAATTATTTTATTAGGTCAAGAACAAGATTATTATATGCGGGATGTGTCTATATTTAGATTCTATTTTATTTTATAATAGTATATTTTTTTTTATATTCTATCACTTTAGTCTTTTTTTTTGAAATAGCCCCTAAAATTTCATTTAATATTTCAAATATTTTGGAACAATAAAAGTGCAAAAACATTGCATAATAGTATGTGTTTAAATTTAAGGGTGATTTCCATAAATATCTTGTATTAAGGAAATCGTAGCCTAAAAAGTTCTCATTCATTATTCCTATATTCTCTCCCTCTCCGCTTTTTTTTTTGTTGAATTAGTAGGAAGGTACATAGTCGTAGAGGCTTGCCCTTGCATACATTTTATAACTTTGCCATTTTTTGAAACAATGAATTTAAAAAATATAATATAGGATAAATAAATAAATTAAATATATTTATATATAAAATTTGTCAGGTCAAGTGTAAGAGCAATAGAAAGAGAATTCTTACTGATAAAAATGAATGATCATTATGATATTTTATAATATAAATGCATGCATCTATAAAAAGTTCTTCTCCCTTATCATATTCTCTAAACACGGATCAGAACTCAAATACACAATTGAAACGTTTGAATTTCTTAATCGATACAATATATTTAAAGATATCAATCCTTTTTTTTTAGAGTTAGTCATTGTGATCAATTGGAATTGTTTCTTTATTCTAACTACCATTTTTTTTTGCTTCAGTCGTTGAATCAAAAAATATCAATTAAAAAGATCAGAAGAAATCACAATTTGTATCGAACATTATCTGAGGTCGTACGATTAGAACTGATTTAATTTATTAATTATGCAAAGATGGTAATCTTATACCTAATAATCATTCATTGTTGATGAATGAACCCAAATCAAGAAAACAAAACGCACCCAAAAAAAAGTAAATGGCTGATCCTTCCCTGATTCTGGGGAAGTTTTTTGAAATGAATGCACACAATGATATCTGTTATTGTAATCATAATAAGTGAATTTTTTATAAAATATAAAAATCAAATCTAAATGCTATTGTAAACCGCATTGTTCTCTAATACAGCATAAACTTGCGAGGTTGCATAAACTTGCGAGGTTGGCAAAACCTTAAAGTGCAGTTTTTAGAATGAAGTTTCGCAAAGGCGAGAATTTTGTGATTTGTGATATAGCATTTTGAAAAGAATTGAATTAAAATCAAATTATTGTATTCTAACGACAAGACGATGATCAGAGTTTGTGAGATTTGCGTCAAACCATTTCAAGGTGGTCAGTGAGCTAAATTCTGCATGAAATCTGATCTTAAAAGAAAACCCATCAAACCCCATAATATGTGCTCTATTATGTATCCTCTGACTCGTTCGACTAATTAATCTAGAAAAAAGTCCGATAACGAACTTCAAGAAAAAAAAATCAGATACCAATCAAAATAAAAACTGTACAAAAGTTATTTATTCTGCAAAGAAATTCTATCAAATATTGAGTTAATCCTATAATAGCAGTATTAAATGTGATAAAATTTTTAAAATATTGTGGATTAATAATCTTGAATATAATTTAAAAATATACACCCAATTTTTTTCCAATTATTTCTATCTTTTTCATCGGGGTGGGGTAAGGAGAAGAGAAAAAAAAAAAGTAAAAAGGAAAAAAGGCGTATATACGAAAAGATTTACAAGAAGCATTTTATTTTAACCTTATTTGATAATTCATTTTAAATAATAGAACTCAAAGAAGTAATTTCGGAGTATAATATATTAATAAAGAATCACTTTAAGTCACATTACTTTATTCCTTATAATTCTCTTTGCATAAGGCGTTATTTAATTTGTGATGCTTTAATGTCACCAAGGATTAAATTATAATTATTGGTTTTTATTATCACTGAATATGTGAACATATATGAAAAATGAATAATGTGAATGAATTCAAAATCCAACCTAAAAGCTATAAAAAGTAAAATTATGTTATATGTACACTTGAACTCTTTGAAAAATGGTTTCTTATATTTAGAAGTCAAAAAGAAGGGGGAAATGACATGTGAAAATATTTGAAATATTTGGAATATTAATTATCACAATTAGAAAGTGAGTATCGTAAGTATTAAATCAGCATTAAAATGATATTAAATAATGCATTTTTAGTGAAGGAGATCATTATTATTTTGCTCATCACTAACTAAAAATAGATTTCCATTCTCCACTTTTTTCAGGACGGAAAAAGGCTTCAGTGCACAATGATTCCCCCTTTTTCACACATGCATTGTTTGTACCATACTGTTGGATTTCAACAAAGATATAAATACAGTATATTGACAATTAGTACAATTAGAAAGTTGCAAGGTTTCGATCTTTTTAAGTATAAAAGCGGGAATTTATTACTTATTTTATTCAAAAATTAAATAATTTAAATTAAAAGGCAACGACCATTTAATTCTAACTCAAATGAATAAATACGATTACGGTATCGAAATAAAAATAAATCTGAATAAAATTTTTATACATATAATAGAAGAGTTGTGTTTGAATTGCGAAAAAAAAAATAATCATATCATATTATAAATACGATATCGAAATGAAATAAATCCGAATGATATTTTTATGCGGTTTGTGTTTGGATTACGAAAAGAAAAATAAAATGTATAAACGTAATAATGATAATAACAATGATGATAATAAGAATAAAGAAAGAAAAAATATTTCCGTTAATATTCTGAAATTAGTAAAATTTTTACCACGACTTTCATATTTTGTTTTTCGAATGAATAGTTTTTTTTTTTTTTTAGTTTTTTTAGTTTTTTTTTTTTTTTTTAGTTTTTTTAGTTTTTTTTTTTTTTTTTAGTTTTTTTAGTTTTTTTTTTTTTTTTTAGTTTTTATGTTTTATGTTTAATAATTTTAATAAAAAGTTTCAAATAATCTCAAATAAAAGAAGTATCAAAAGGTTTTCACCCTTTGCGCCAAATCTGTATATTCAGATTTTTCTAGACTTGTCGACCCTTTCCATAAATGACTCGCTACACCTGCGATTATCATTCTATTATTTTCTCCCAATCTTATGCATTCTCTAGCGACCAAAATTTTGAACAATATATGCCCGTGACAGTTTTTGCGACTATTAAAAGGCCTTTTGGAATTGAAAAGAAGGATAGCTTCTTCAAGTGTCAATCTTAGGGGAAAGATTGATGTTCTATTTACATTAGTGAGGAGGCGACTAAAGTTGTTCATTTTTTTTTTAATTTTATGAAAATATTTTTGTTTTTAAAAAAAAATGAATTCTGAATAATGAATTTTGAATGGAGAAAATTCTTTTTATCAGAAAGGAGATTTTTTTCAAGCACTTAAATATGTAAATTTTTATGAAAATATTTTTGTTTAAAAAAATAAATAAATAGATATATCGAATAAAGAATGAATTTTAAATAGACGAAAATGCAAAAAAGTTCATTATTATCGGTGAGAAGATTTTTTCAAGCGCTTAAATATACAATTTTTTTCAACCGAGATCAGTTTAATCAATTGCTGATATAAAAGATAAAAAGAAAGTATTTCGGTGATACTTAACGCCGGCTGAAGGGCGTATAATGTAATCCTAGAGCCACTAAAGATGTCAAAATGTCAACAAGTAACACTTAAATATGTAAATTTTTATGAAAATATTTTTGTTTAAAAAAATAAATAAATAGGTATATCGAATAAAGAATGAATTTTAAATAGACGAAAATGCAAAAAAGTTCAAAATTATCGGTGAGAAGATTTTTTCAAGCGCTTAAATATACAATTTTTTTCAACCGAGATCAGTTTAATCAATTGCTGATATAAAAGATAAAAAGAAAGTATTTCGGTGATACTTAATGCCGGCTGAAGGGCGTGTAATGTAATCCTGGAGCCACTAAAGATGTCAAAATGTCAACAAGTAACTCGGGAACCCCTTTTTTATATAATACAATTGAACCTCTATGTTTCAATGATATCATCATTCCGAATTCACAGGAAAGAATGAGCGAATAAATTAATTACAAGTAATCTGGTACTTACTTGAAACTTAAATAAGTAAAATAAAAATCAGTTTAATTATCATGATTAAGGAATTAAAGATGAATAATGTGATTTCCAAGTTGTCTCTTGAACTCTTGAACAATTGCTACATAGATTCATTATTTGGATCTGGTGAGTCATTATGATCACATATTATTAATAAAGCTTTAATATTTTTAAAGTAGCATTAAAAGTTATAAAGAAGAAAAATATATTGAAATTTTATNATTATCGGTGAGAAGATTTTTTCAAGCGCTTAAATATACAATTTTTTTCAACCGAGATCAGTTTAATCAATTGCTGATATAAAAGATAAAAAGAAAGTATTTCGGTGATACTTAATGCCGGCTGAAGGGCGTGTAATGTAATCCTGGAGCCACTAAAGATGTCAAAATGTCAACAAGTAACACTTAAATATGTAAATTTTTATGAAAATATTTTTGTTTAAAAAAATAAATAAATAGGTATATCGAATAAAGAATGAATTTTAAATAGACGAAAATGCAAAAAAGTTCAAAATTATCGGTGAGAAGATTTTTTCAAGCGCTTAAATATACAATTTTTTTCAACCGAGATCAGTTTAATCAATTGCTGATATAAAAGATAAAAAGAAAGTATTTCGGTGATACTTAATGCCGGCTGAAGGGCGTGTAATGTAATCCTGGAGCCACTAAAGATGTCAAAATGTCAACAAGTAACTCGGGAACCCCTTTTTTATATAATACAATTGAACCTCTATGTTTCAATGATATCATCATTCCGAATTCACAGGAAAGAATGAGCGAATAAATTAATTACAAGTAATCTGGTACTTACTTGAAACTTAAATAAGTAAAATAAAAATCAGTTTAATTATCATGATTAAGGAATTAAAGATGAATAATGTGATTTCCAAGTTGTCTCTTGAACTCTTGAACAATTGCTACATAGATTCATTATTTGGATCTGGTGAGTCATTATGATCACATATTATTAATAAAGCTTTAATATTTTTAAAGTAGCATTAAAAGTTATAAAGAAGAAAAATATATTGAAAGTTTATTTTATAAAAGAGAAAAATGTTAGTTGTAAAAACTGCTTGCATTTTTTTTTTTTTTGAACAATCATCAATTTTTTTTTATTCTTGTATGCGAATTCATACAAATTAATTAACATAATTATTTATATGACATGACATGAAAGTATTTATTTTTTATTTGTATTAGTAATTTATATTTGAAATTCGAATTATCGATATAATAAAAAAAAATTAGTTAAATAGTAAAAGTTATATTGAATAACCGAAATTTTATGAACAATTTTATATATACCGAAAAAAGAGTCTAAACTTATAATAATAATAATAATAATAATAATAATAATAATAATAATAATAATAATATAACAACAACAATAATAAATGATAGAAATTTTCTTAAACATTCAAACTGCCTAATAAATACCGAACTAAACTATTTTGTAACTTTAAGTTCTACTTTTAATTCTCCTAAAATGTAAAAACGTCAATATAATATATTATTTTTCGACAAAACCTAAATAACTGTACTGTAAATATTAAATTCGGTACAAATTCAGATATGGATACAGATACAGACATACATATAATGCATATATATATCCATGTATATGTATGCAATATACGCCTATGGATTGATATCTTGACTGTATCTGATATTGTCAACATAAATTTTTTGTTATTTTTTTTTGTTTATTTCTTGTTATTTCCTATTAGATTTTATTATTTATTTTAACTTAACTTATATATAATTCGGATATACCCTATGTACCAAAAATCCATTATTAAAATCCATTATTATTATTAGTATATTTTGACTATTTTTACTTGTACTACCATGTCACATGGATTTCCAATTCTAATTTCTATTGAAGTTTCTATTCCAAGGCACGTGAACAAGTGTTAGGAAAATTGAATTATAAAATTTATAAAATTTGACATTGTATATTATATAAAAGAATTATAATAATGTCGGAAATATTGGAAATTTTGAAACTCCAATTATCATGTCCAATAGCCAAAGTATTTTATTGTAAGTTCCAATACACAAGAGATGTTGGAAGATTAAAATCTTTCAATACTTCCAATTTCAATAATATTTCATCAGAAGCACATTTGAACATCACTACCATATCATAAACATTTTTAAAGATTTATGATATTTATTATACTTTATATTTTTCGCTTTATTGCTTTATTTACGCCATACACAATAAAATAAATAACAGATAATTAAAAAAGTACGGCTATTCAAAATATATTTGTTTTCGTAGTTTTTGGCTAAGTTTAAATGTTAATCAAATAAAAGGGCATCATTTTTTTTATTGGCGAACTTTAATTGAATTTTTGATAAATTAATAATTGAGTAAATAAAATAAATCAGGTTTATAGTTAATAAATAAATCAAAGTAAATTGTAAATTAAGCGAACCGAGTAATAGTTAGTAATGTAGTAATAGTTACCAATTACTCCGATTCTTATGTTTATAACTTTTATTTTGCATCTTTTTTTCATACTATTGTTACATACATACATACACAAGTAAAAAGCAGTGACAAAATTGTATTAATGAAAAAGGTGAAAAAGAAAGAAAAAAAGAAGAATACGAATCAATGAAATATTGTTATTATGATTTTCGCTTACAATAATCATTAAAATCAGAACAATCGTTACATTGAAAAAAAATAATAAGGAATGAAAAAAATTAATCTTATCGGATAAAAATAAATTCGCTCTTTATTTTAGAAATTTAAATTAAATTAAATTATATTAAAAATTAATTTAGAAAATAATGCTAATATTAAATTAGTAACTTAACAAAGCCTAATGTCTAACAAAGAGTAATAAATATTGCCTTTTTACTTTATTAAATATAACTATGAATATGTGTATCAATGATCAATGTATATATATGTGCTAATAATATATGTGCTATGTACAAACAATGTTTTTTGTTTTAAAAAAATATCAAAGAATTATCAAAACCGTACGACAAATAGGTTCATGCTCTCTTTAATTTGTTGTAATTACTATAAATCACAAAATAATCCATTAATGCTATAATTATGATTTGTGGTAGCTTGAACATTGTTTACTGATGATAATTCTTCGGAGCAAATGGCTTGGCTTTCGACCCAATTAATCCCAATTTGGGTGCATAAGTTGTTATGCCTTGTCTCAAAATATATATATACATATATATAGTATTTATATATATAATATATTTATGATTATTATTATGTATTATTATATAAGTATAAATAATATAGTATATAATATAAAAAATAAAATAATAAAATAATTAAATATTACACAGCCATCTGAAATTACTTTAAACAAACGACACGATGAAATATCGTGAAAAACTCATTGTCCAATGAAATCAAAAAAAAAAAAAAANTGTACAAACAATGTTTTTTGTTTTAAAAAAATATCAAAGAATTATCAAAACCGTACGACAAATAGGTTCATGCTCTCTTTAATTTGTTGTAATTACTATAAATCACAAAATAATCCATTAATGCTATAATTATGATTTGTGGTAGCTTGAACATTGTTTACTGATGATAATTCTTCGGAGCAAATGGCTTGGCTTTCGACCCAATTAATCCCAATTTGGGTGCATAAGTTGTTATGCCTTGTCTCAAAATATATATATACATATATATAGTATTTATATATATAATATATTTATGATTATTATTATGTATTATTATATAAGTATAAATAATATAGTATATAATATAAAAAATAAAATAATAAAATAATTAAATATTACACAGCCATCTGAAATTACTTTAAACAAACGACACGATGAAATATCGTGAAAAACTCATTGTCCAATGAAATCAAAAAAAAAAAAAAAGTAAAAATTACGATATAAACTATTTTTAAACTTTAAGTTTAATTTTGATTGTCATAATTATAAATTCTGTGCGTGAATTTTGTTTCTAGGTATATTATTATTTATATTGTGTACAACTATATAACTGATAAGCATAATATACTGCGTATAAACTGTCTGTCTATTTAATGTAAATCATGATATTCTGTATTCCTCCAAAAAAAAGATTTTGTAACAAGAGAGATAGAAGAGCGAACTCTAAAAAAATAATTTGACATAATAAATAATCTTTTTTAATATTTCCTTGGATTAATCATGACTCACGAATCAAAGATCATAATTAAGTTTATTAATTCCAGAATTGGTAATTTAGTATCAATTTCTTTTTTTCTATAATAATTCCTTTGATTTATGCATTAATCGAGCATTTTTCTTTGATTGAAGCATTAATTTAGTATCATCGTCTTATTGTATAACATTATTGTTGGGGTTATTCTATATTATTCTATTTTATTCTATATTATTCTATTTTATTCTATTTTATTCTATTTTATTCTATTTTATTCTATTTATGCTTAATGAACATAAGAAATAAGTCAATGGTTCATACAAAAGTTAAATATCAAATATCAATAACGATGTTCTTGCGTAATTATATAAGTTTTAAAATTTATAGTTTAAAAAAATAAATTTAGCTAACAAAAGCACGGCACGGGTCCGTAATATTATTTTATATGCAACAGAAAAAAATAATCTAAATTTCAAGGGTTCGAATTTTCAGTAAGTCTCGACCCTTATTTTTTTTTATATGGGGCTATCATGCATAATAATAATTATAATCTAGGTTTGAAAATCATTATTTTAAAAAAAAAAATCCCCCTAAAAAATCCACTTTTACTTTGCATAATTAAATAACTTCGTTTTACTTTTTTTACTTGAAAAAAAAGAATCATAAATATCTATCTATCATAGAAGGATCAATCATTAAAGACGTAATTAATTATGGACAAGGATTTTTTAACCTGTTTCTCATTCTATTCTTTGTATGTATCATGCAAAATAAATAATTAAAACTCCTGAAAATTTTTTACCAAAAAAAAAACTTGATAGAAAATTCAATAAATGTGAATAAATGACTAATACTTGAACAAAAATGGAATTCAGTTTTGGTTGAATCGATCGCATTTGGATTAGAGTTTGACAGTTTTTTTTTTGACTAAATTTCGGTCAATGCATTATTTAATATACTTAAAAATTTTGGACCTAGGCTTAAAATTTTAGTGTCATGTCATTAAATTAAAATGAAATGATTAAAAATAAGTTCGAAAAGGCAAGTAATAAGAATAAAAATTTCGGTGTTACTCATGTATTATTATTATTTTTTTTCAATAATTACATATATAATAATGAACTGAGATCCGAAGGTTCTTTTGTCAGTTAAACTCTCATCTTTCCTTAATTATAACTTTGCATTAATTATCATTAATAAATTTTTTCCTGACGTGAAATAAGATAATAGAAAAAAGACAATCTGTTTTGAGAAAAAATTTTATATAAAATCTTTATCCTTAAATAATATTAGCCAAAAATGACTCGTATAATCATTAGTTAGATTAGATTAATAAAAATTACACTAGAATTATTTTATAAAGCTCTAGCCGGTTCGGTTTAAACTTAAACCGAACCGCCTTGGTTTATTATTATTAATAGAATCCGAACCGAATATTTCGATTTAAATGTACTATTCATTTTCGGAGGTTGGCAATTAAAAACCAGACAGTTTAGAGCTTTAATTTTTATAATTATACTTAATAAAATGATAAAAAAAATTCCATGAAAGAAAAGGAATCGAGGTTTTCAGTGCAAAGAATTAGCCAATTTTCTATATTTTTTTATTTATTTATTTTTATTTATTTTAATTCCTTTTGAAAAATTGATTCATTTTCATAAAGAAATATTTTCATTCTGAAAGAAGTTTAATATGTAATCTAAGAAACGGTCGTGCGCCTTCATTATAAGGTTTTTTTTCCCAAAAGTGCTATGTATTTTTTACTATTTCAATGGATTAGATTACAATCAGATATATTCTTCTTTGTCTGTTATTGGAAAAAGAAAGAAATATTATAAAAAGAGAGTTAAAAAAAAATAATTTCAGCGTAAAATTTTTTTTTTTTGATAATTTTTCGATTAATTAATAAAATCTGTTCTTTAAAATTAGAATTGATTATTATCATAGAGCGTTTAGATAAAAATAATTTATATTATGGATATTATAGTGAAAATTATTAAAATATCGATGGTAATCTAAGATGATTAGGTAAATAAATTATATTCATGTTTTTGGTCGAATTTTTAAATGAACTAAAAATAAAAATAATTATTTTTTATTTTCAGTTTGTGAATTTCTGATGAAAAATTGGTTTATTTTTTTTTCGCGTCGGAATTTTTTTTGTAAATCATAATACAAAGTGTCCATAACCATAGTCACTACATCAAGCCTAAAAGTTATGTGATTCACTTTACAGTGCAGTTTGATCAATTCAATTTGTTCATTTCATTTTTGTAAATGCCCTTTTTTTTAAAAAAAAAGTTTCGAAACGATTATTTTCATTTCGTATTTGATTAAATATTCTATTTAACTCTTTCGCTTTCCTTAATTTTTAAATATTTAATTTTATATAGTCAATATTATATAAATAATTGAATATTTTTTATTTTCATGTCATATGTCATGTTGGAATTTTTTTTGGTAAAAAGTTTGGCCTTTATAAAGGACTTTTAATAAACAGCTCACTGGCATAGAAATGATTTTTAATTATTGTGTATTTTTTAAAATTGTAACTTTGAGATAATAAATTTCTTTCCGGATTTATTTAATTTTTATTTTATACAACGGAACCTTGTTCAAGATGTTTATTAAGATTAAAAATCAAAATAGACAAATAAATTACATAGAGGAGCTTGATAAACTAAAATAAATCTAGAGCCCGTCATTTCCAGCTTCTACCATCTCCTTTCAGTCAATTAGAACAAAAGGCCAGTTGGTTGTTATAATATCTTTCCTGCCCTGGACTCTAGACAATTTACCTAATACCCCATGATTTGATGAACGGCCCCAGATACTGTTGATAAACTTTCTGAAATATTATTCAATAACGTTTTATTAAGTTTATTATTATCTTATAACTATGGATTCTGATTAACTTTAGATTCTACTTGATATAACCTCGCAGTTAGTGCTGATATCTCGCGTGCCTTTTCTATTCGCCATTCAAGGATATTTATTCATCTCAAGTATTCAAAATAATATATACAATTTTTATTAATAAACATTGGTAAACTAAAATTTTTTTTTGTATCTTCTAATCTAATTGAAATTGCTTATTAATTCATTTCGCCAGCTCTCAATAAGGATAAAAAAATAAACTCGTAAATGAAGTTACGAAGAACCAATGGCCTTTACATGAAATTATTAATACACTGAGTTTAAAATGCAGTTTAACAACTGTTAAACAAATACTATATGATGTTAAATTCACTTCCACATTGCTGAAAAAACCTTTTATGTCAGAAAGGCATGTATCTGCTCGTATTAGTTGGCGCGAAAAATATAAAGATAAAAAGGCTTACGGTTGGGCGCGAGTTATTTTCTCAGTTGAATTAGGCATCGAGATTGCAGCAAATAATAATTTTGGGAGAAATGCTTATTGCTTATTTATCTTATCTAATTACAAACATAAAAAAGCTATTTAATCCAATATACATTTAATTGAATTACAATAAATGTTTATAGAAAATAATGAGATTTGCTTAGAGCTTACCAGTTGTGAAATTATTGCCACTAGGAAAAATTATATAATTCCCTGATCAACCCTAACCCTAACTTTGCCCAATGGTAACAATCACAACTAGTGATCTTAAGTAATTTTCGACCAGATCATATAAAAAATAATACGGATAAGACGGTAATTATTTCTAATTTGATTATGCTCATTTACCTTCGTTCAAAGGACCAAGAGAATTACACTTCTCTCCTGACCCATAGTCAATATACTCCCTGCCATCTGCAGTTGACAAGCATGAATATTGTTGTTGATTTTCTTTACTAATATCATTATATACTGCTAAATTCAGTTATCATTGTTTTAGTTGCTGCTATTTTTCTACACACTTTGTTCCCCTTGTTCTGATGTTTTAACTTCCTTAACAAATTATGATTTTTTCACAACAGTATTTCTATATCTGGAGAAAGTGCAACTTGAATTTGGGAACACTTTTATTATCACTAGTTTACTGTCTTGTGTATTGCCCATTACATAATGCAGTAAGTGAATTGGGTACCAATCCAGTTATTATGTTAACGAAGCACACTTGACTGTACTCCATCAGTTGTTGATTACGAAGATCAAAATCATTTGTAAAAGTTTTGAGTTTCCTTTTAATCGAGTTCAAATTTAGATTCTTTTAGAGAATATTTGTGGCTTTGTGGATAATGATTTTAGTAAATATTTCTTTAAGTTTTGATTAAAAGGTTTTCATCAGATTGTGATGAACATGTAAATATATGAATATTGTTCTCAGGTTCAATTTAACAAAAGTGATACTGATTAGTTCTTATTAGTTAATGTGAAGAGTTCATCACTAATTAATTTAAGCGCAAATCTCCTGGAGGATGCCTCATCAAAACTCGAAATTAGTGTTTAGTGATGAGATTTTAGACGGGTCAAATCCCAATTACGTTTTTTGCTTTGTTTGTATTTACCCACCATCTGATTCAATTTTGCTGTAACTATTTTTGAATTCAGATTTCGCTATTTAACTTAATTGCTGTTTTCTTGATGATTGACACTTGGGCTAAACAGTCTGTTATCTCATTGTATTTACCTGAGTGAGCTTTGACTTTGGTTAGATTGATCTGTAAATTCAGTTCTTGTATAATTTGCTGAGTTAATATATCAGAACGAAAGAGTTATTTTTTCCTGTTCGCTTTACTCTGTGACCATTGGGTGAAGTATTATTAAAAATGTTGATTGCCCTTTGGCTATCCAAAAAAATTTCAATCTTGTAATTGCGATTATTTCTGCTTTTGTAGAGGAAGAGATGTACATCTAAACACAATGTGATCATCCCATGCGATAAATCAGGTGCAACCTGGTGTTACATGATCCACAGTATCCCGTGGAATATCTATTAATCATCCTAGAAAATTATAATAATATAACAAGGGTTTGGGACCAGGGGTGCTTTAAAACAGTAAATCGTAATCTAAAAAAAAATTAAGTTGCCTACAGTATATATGACGTCTTGATTTGCTGCGGAGAAGTTTATTTATTTATTATCGATAATAAATATTTTTCTATTTTTCAAGAATAAATATAATATCCAAAAATAAAAAATAATTGTTTGTATATTCGTTATTTTTCACGCTGGAATTTTCTGATAAAAAGGTCCATATTTGCGGTGTGATCATTTAATTGCCCTTTTATAAAATTGATTTTCCAAATTTAGATTTGAATTGCCAAAACAAATTTTTATTTTCATACATGGTTCTTTCCAAAAGAAAACCATCGTGAAATGGATCGATAAAATGGATTGGATAGTATACGAAACTGAAATAACAAATAAATAATTAGAAATACGAATATAGTTGATTACTTGATTAGGCTTCATGATCTAATGATTAGAGTTATAGAATTAAAAAAAAAACTGTCCAAATGATTTTTTTTTAATTTTTTAATATAAATAGCAAGTATTCAAAAAAAAAATTAATTACGAATTTCCCATGAATGATATCATTAGCATCAAAACTTTTGTTATTTGATTTGCAAGATTTATTTTTGCATTTTTTGGAAAATGGTTTTTCAAATATTGACGAAATGAACTTTCATTGACATATTCGTAATCATATACATAATTGTTGGTATTATCTATAAAAATAAAATAAAAAAGTTGTAATTAATAATATAACAATATCTAATATTATGCATAATATTTAAGTATTTTTACCTTGTTTAGTGATGCTATAGAATTTAAGCATACTTTCATGAATTTCCAATTTTCGATGTCTTTTCAATTTAAATAGTGAAAATACAAAATATTAACAGCAGCAAATTAAAATAATTTAATTTAACTTACTTCGTTCATTAAATTTATTACTATTATTTAAATAAACATTTTTAAGAGCAAAAGTTTTTTGAGAAATTTTAAAAGTGGTAGTACATTCTGAAATTCAGAGTATTTATAAAATGGAATATTTTCTTTTTGAATATTATCTTCAATAGTTAAATTATCCATCCAGATTTCGTTTGCCTTTCCTCAAAATTAAAATGAATCGAGCCGGAAAAAATGAAATATATGCCAATTTATACCCATGTGCATAAATTGTCAGTTATGCGTTACGATATATAGTTAGTCGCCCAAGTTTTTTATTTCATTTTCAAATATTCCTGAAATTCTATATTTTTAAATACTTTCGTCAGGTAACTTGAGAATTAACCAATTTAATTAGATCACTATAATTAGAAATTTCTAAAAAAATTTCGTGAAGTTCGCCAGCAACAATTTTACAATCTCACGAAATAATATTCTATTATTAATCTTGATCAGAACCAATAATTTGTTGTGAATGTGAATACATGGAAATAAAATAAAATAAATTATCAATTATTAAATGATGAATAATCAAAGGTGCTGTTGATGAACACCCATTTTGAGTAAGTAAAGATCCATGCATGATATATAAGTAAGTTCGATACATAATGCATTCTTCTTCAACTTATTATATGTACAACATTCCTGACCAAAAGGTAATTTCCGATGTATAGGTATAGTAACTTTACACCAGATTCGATTAAAGAATATAATCTTGAGTTGAACGAAATGATTTAAGATAAATTAGAAAGAATCTTTTGCGAAAATTTTAGTTGCTATTTTTTGTCTAAGAATAAAGGAAAGTAAAAAAAAAAAAAACTTATTACATTTATATAATATTTATGATTTAGCGTGTATGGTTACAAAACAATAAAAGGTAAATGTTTATTAATTATAAAGAGTGTTTTTAAAGTAATAAAACCTCCATTTCTCAAATTTCCTAAGTAAAGTAAATTATGCAGATTCAAAAAATAATACTTTGACATTCTGCAATAATATCATTAAAATTTTTTAAATTTGTTATGTCTAAAAATTGAATGATAAACTAAAGTAAAATAAATTCTTAATCAAGAAGCTTGTTATTTGATTAAATATTCTCAATTGGCTTTTTAATTATCTCTTTTTAATCAGATCAATTAAATATTATTGAATATAATGAAAAATTTTAGTTGTGATAGATTGGTATTTTTCAAAAAATCAATTTGGATAATATAATAAAATAATTATTTTTTTATTTTCATTTTGAAAAGGGTCCATAAAGCCTGAAAGTTATGAAATGTACTCTGCATTTTGTTCCTTTGATGATCACCATTTTGTTCTTTATAAATTTTTAATAAAAGTTCATTGGCATAAATAAATTTAATAATTAGATCATATATATAATGGGACTTATAATTAGTGGTGATAGTGATTATACATAAAATCATTATGTGAGGTGATTATATATCGGGAAAATTAATATAAAATTTAGGACCAACAAAATGTTATAACAAAGGTGATTATATACGAGATGCTTATATAGGTCTGACTGTATTAAAAATAGTTGTTACACACATCATTCATATGCAATACTAATGGATGCAATACATACATAATTTATTATATAATACAGAAATGACAAAATAATGACTTCAAAACAGAAAAAAAAAGAAATAAATAGTTATTCCGACTTGACTGACACTTGTTTGTTCTTTCAAAAAAAAAAATTAATAAATAAAAAATGAATGAAAATAATTTAAATAGAATAAATAAAATAAATAAACTTATAGTATATTTTATTTAATAATTATCTAACAAAAATTCTTTGCAATAATTAGTTGATGAAAAAAATTTATTCATATAAAAATTAAAATAATTATTTCATTCTGCACAATTTTAATTTTTCCCATGGATAATTAATTATGAAATAATTTCACTGAATATTCATTTAATCATTAAAGTCATATAAATTTATAAACAGGTTTCTTTAATTTATTAACTAGATAAAAAAGTCATTAATAAAATAATTAGTACAAATGACTACTCAAGAGGGAGATTAGAACAATGTACTATTATTTTAAAAGAAATGGTTAGATATGAATTTACTTAAATAAATAATCATGATTTTATTAAATCTATATTATTTATTTTATATTTAATATTAAATAATAATGCATATAATATATATTAAATCAAAAGCCACAGTGATATATCAAAAAATAATGTGAAAATAGTATCTTTAATTCTCTTAAATGCATCAAACTCTAGTCAATACCTTTTAATAGGATAAAAGCTTAATTTTGATATCAAAAATCATTTTTAAATTATTTATTTTTAGCTATACAAAATGCAAAAAGATTTTTATAATATTTTATATAAGATAAGATATATTATTAATCATGCACAAATTCTTTATAGTATGAAATATTATCAAGAAATTCATATTTATTTTAAATCATAATAAAGTAGAAATAACTAGCCATAAACTCATTCTCTCATTCATAAAGTGTTAAACAACAAACCTAATATAACACAATTACCACCCATCAAAAAAGATACAAATTTTTATATTTATTATTTGATAAATTTGATAAAAAAAAATTATTAAAAAAAATTTTATAGTAATTATTTCATCTACAAAAGAAAAAAATCAGACAACAAAAATCTATATTACATAACTAATTACATTTAAAAATCAACTTGAGTAATATATTAACAACAATTATAGTATTACATTTTTATCAATTTCAAAAACAAAATTTAAAAATATGTTATTTGATAATTAAATTTATAATTAAGAAATGCTTATAAATAATAAAAATAATAAAAATAATAAAAATAATAAAAATAATAAAATTAATAATATAAATCTATTTAAAAATCGTTTTAATAATAATAAAAATAATAAAAATAATAAAATAATAAATAATAAAATTCATAAAATTCATAAAATTAATAACTATTTAATGAGTGAATAATTTCTTAAATAAAATTAATAACTAATATAAAAATCGTTTTTTAATAATAAAAATAATAAAGATAATAAAGATAAAAAAATAATAAAGTTAATAAAGATAATAAAAATAAAGTTTATTAAGAAAATAAAAAATAAAAAAAATAAAATAATAAAATAATAAAAATAATAAAAATAATAAAAATAATAAAAATAATAAAAATAATAAATAAAAAAATTTATAAAATTCATAAAATTAATTAATAGAATAAAAATAATAAAATAATAAATAATAAAATTTAAAAAATTCATAAAATATAAATCTATTTAATAATAAAAATACGAAAATAATAAAGTAATAAAAATAATAAAATAATAAAAATAATAAAAATAATAAAAATAATAAAAAATAATAAATAACAAAAAAAATAAAAATAATAATAATAATAATAATAATAAAAATAAAAATAAAATAATAATAATAAAATTCCTAAATTCATAAAATTAATCAATAGAAATTATTTAATGAGTGAATAATCTCTAAATGAAAAATATAATTTTGAATCATGAACTTTAAAATTACATTTATATTTTTAGAAATTAAATTTATCATTTGAAAAAATACATATATATATTTAAAAATTATCTTGAATCATTTTGATAATAAAAACAATAAAAACAATAAAAATAATAAAAATAATAAAAATAATAAAATAATAAATATAAATCTATTTAAAAATTGTTTTAATAATAATAAAAATAATAAAAATAATAAAATAATAAATAATAAAATTCATAAAATTCATAAAATTCATAACTATTTAATGAGTGAATAATTTCTTAAGTAAATATAAAAATCGTTTTAATAATAAAAATAATAAAGATAATAAAAATAAAAAAATTGCAAAATAATAAAAACAACAAAAATAATAATAAAAATATAAATAATAAAAAAAAAATAAAAAAATAAAAATAATAATAAAAAAAATAAAAATAATAAAAATAATTAATAGAAACTATTTAACGAGTAAATAATTTCTTATAGTAATAATAAAATGATAAAAATAATAAATACAACAATAAAAACAATGAAAATAATTAAAATAATAAAAATGGTAAAAATAATTAAAATAATAAAAATAATAAAAAATGATAAAAATAATAAAAAATGCAATAAAAACAATAAAAATAATAAAAATAATAAAACAAATTATTTTTTTATCGAAATATTATAATGTGTAAATTAACAAGGAAAAATGAATAATTCAAGCCCCTGACCTGAACCCTTGTTGTAATACCATTTTTATTTAGGTTTTTTTTTTACGAAAATGGTAAAATGATAAAGTATTTAGGTTGTACAATCATGTGGGTCAATGATTTTATTTATAATTAAATTCGAAAAATTGCACTTAAAAAAAATCTTATAGTGAAACGTAAATTCTGATACAAATTTATTGATTTTTTTTTAAAAAAAAATAAAATTCTGCCTTAAATACTATAAACAAAAATGTCATCTAATATATGCCCAGAATGTAATCAAAAATATACTTCCTGGAATTGGTGCAAACCATGTAACTCAAAACATTTCCAAAATGATTTTAATAATTGGACAAGTGGAAATGACAAAATAGATAAATTCATTCGAGATGCTCAACTAAATGCTGATATAAGTTGGAAAGTAATAGAATGGATACCATATGATAGATTTAAAGATGTTAAACAAATAGGTAAAGGTGGGTTTGGAACAATATATCATGCTATGTGGATTGATGGATATATTGATAAGTGGGATATTGATCAACAATGGAAAAGATATCCTAAAGGTAAATATGTGGCATTAAAAAAGTTTGATAATTTTGTGAATTTCAATGATGTCTTAAATGAGGTAAATATTTTAATTAATATTTAAATTTAATTTTCAAATTATTATATAACGTTTTAACTATAAATTAAAAATGCTTATATTATTAGATGGAAATTCACTTAAAAACACNATTGGTGCAAACCATGTAACTCAAAACATTTCCAAAATGATTTTAATAATTGGACAAGTGGAAATGACAAAATAGATAAATTCATTCGAGATGCTCAACTAAATGCTGATATAAGTTGGAAAGTAATAGAATGGATACCATATGATAGATTTAAAGATGTTAAACAAATAGGTAAAGGTGGGTTTGGAACAATATATCATGCTATGTGGATTGATGGATATATTGATAAGTGGGATATTGATCAACAATGGAAAAGATATCCTAAAGGTAAATATGTGGCATTAAAAAAGTTTGATAATTTTGTGAATTTCAATGATGTCTTAAATGAGGTAAATATTTTAATTAATATTTAAATTTAATTTTCAAATTATTATATAACGTTTTAACTATAAATTAAAAATGCTTATATTATTAGATGGAAATTCACTTAAAAACGAACACTAAACGTAATGCAACAATTCAATTTTATGGAATTACACAAGATCCAGAAACACATTCATATATGATGGTTTTAGATTATGCAGCAGATGGAAATCTTCGAGAATATTTAAAAATTAATTTTAATAATATTAATTGGAAACAAAAATTATATAATCTATATCGTTTATCTTCACATTTGACGGAAATTCATGAATTAGATATAGTTCACCAAGACTTCCATCCTGGAAATATTTTATCACCTAATTTTGCAATTTCTATGAAGATTTCGGATTTTGGATTGAGTAAACTGATTGGGGTAAATCCAAATAATCCCGAAAAAAAGAATATATTTGGTGTATTACCATATATTGCTCCAGAGGTATTAAGTGGTGATGAAGAATATACAAAAGCTGCTGATGTATATTCATTTGGAATTATTGCTTACGAAATGATTACAGGCTTTCCTCCATATCCCGATATACCACATGATACAGATCTAGCCAGACAAATATGCAATGGATTACGACCAAAAATTCCATTTCATACTCCCAAATTAATTACAAAAATGATTATGAGGTGTTGGGATGCTCGAGTTACACATAGGCCCACTTTTAAAGAATTATTTGATGAGTTGAAGAAATATTATAATGATTATCGTAATGATAAAGATTCAGAAATTAGGATTCAAATTGAAAATTCCGAAAAATTATCCAAAAACCTAAGATTAAAAAATTCAACAACTACAACTCCTCTTAATTATCAAACTCATCCCCAAGCAATTTATACCAGCCGACTTCTTAATTTTTCAAAACTTCCAAAACCCAAGAATGAAGAAAAATTCGAAAGGGAACTTGAAGAATTAACTAAATCTACTTCTACTTTAAGTATTGGTAAGTGTCAATTATATTATTTGTGTTATCGTCTTTTATTTGTATTTTTTTAAAAATTAAAAAAAAATTTTAATTTATTTTTATTTTTATTTAGTTGCATCCAAATTACATGTACCCGATTTTTAAATATTTTTTAAATATTATTTTTATAATTATATGTTATTTAATTGTATTAATTTATTTCTATGTTATTTTTGAGATTCTGGACTAGTTGATTCAGACATGTTTAATTTTTAAATTTTATTTGACATTATATATTTTTATTTGTATTATTTATATTATATATTTTTATTTGTATATTTTTATTTGTATTATTTGTATTATTTGTATTTTACTTCACCATTTATTAGTTTTTTTTTGATATATAAAATCTTAACACTAGTTGTAGAGTATATTTAATTTGCTTAGTTTTGTAGTATAAAAATAAAATAATAATAAAGGAAATATGAATTTATCACAAAATCGACTAAGTGTTAAAATATAATATTTCAACGATGTAACATTATTGAACGTTATGATGCACACGTTTTTCTAATGTTAAATATAAAAATTGATTATTGTAATAACGTGTACTAATTAATTAATTTTCGATAGAAACTAAATCGGACCAATAAGATCTTCTCTAATAATCGGAATGAATGAACTTTGAAAGAGGCGATGTGGATCGATACCTTTTTTTCTAATTCAATCATTTTCTGTAAATGATGGAAATAATAAAATAAACATAACACGGAAATCAATAAATTAATAAAAAAATAAATAAATAATAATTTTATCTCAATTGGCACGCATGTAATTCTTGTAGATGAGATACTTCTTGTGAAAGTAATCCACATATTTCGCCAGCTGATTCCAATTGTAAATAAAAATTAATTATCTAATTATTAAATAAATCAAGAAAATTGATATTAAAATGTAATATTATAATAATAGTAATAAATTTGATATTAAAATGTAATGTTATAATAATAGAAATAAAAGTTATGATTAAATGTTATTAGATGTTAATATTAGTTTACTTAATTTTTTGTAAGCTCGAAAAATCCATCACGTTCATATTAAGGAACCGAAATTTATCCCAAAGATCAACCAATTGTACTAAAAAAAAAATAATAAATAAATAGATAAAAATAATAAATAATAAATAATAAATAAATAATAAATAAATAATAAATAATAATACCTCTCAATGGCTTTGTGAATTTAAACGTTCAAACTCAATATTTAACTAAAATATAATAAATAAATAAATTAACAATAAATAAAATCAATAAATAAATAAATAAATTAATTAATTAATTGGCAACAGAATATACTTTTTCTAAACACGATTCATCCAAATTATCATCACAAAGTTAATGAAGTTGAATTACATATTCTTCAAATGATTCACGTAGTGAGGCCTATTTATGTATTATATATTTTAATTCACGGGTGTAAATGAATATGTGAATGTGTAGATTAACAAATGTAAATAAATGGAATATGGGATGGAATTATAATTATTAAAATAATTAAAATAATAATAATAATTAAAATAATTAAAATAATNTATAAAAATAAAATAATAATAAAGGAAATATGAATTTATCACAAAATCGACTAAGTGTTAAAATATAATATTTCAACGATGTAACATTATTGAACGTTATGATGCACACGTTTTTCTAATGTTAAATATAAAAATTGATTATTGTAATAACGTGTACTAATTAATTAATTTTCGATAGAAACTAAATCGGACCAATAAGATCTTCTCTAATAATCGGAATGAATGAACTTTGAAAGAGGCGATGTGGATCGATACCTTTTTTTCTAATTCAATCATTTTCTGTAAATGATGGAAATAATAAAATAAACATAACACGGAAATCAATAAATTAATAAAAAAATAAATAAATAATAATTTTATCTCAATTGGCACGCATGTAATTCTTGTAGATGAGATACTTCTTGTGAAAGTAATCCACATATTTCGCCAGTTGATTCCAATTGTAAATAAAAATTAATTATCTAATTATTAAATAAATCAAGAAAATTGATATTAAAATGTAATATTATAATAATAGTAATAAATTTGATATTAAAATGTAATGTTATAATAATAGAAATAAAAGTTATGATTAAATGTTATTAGATGTTAATATTAGTTTACTTAATTTTTTGTAAGCTCGAAAAATCCATCACGTTCATATTAAGGAACCGAAATTTATCCCAAAGATCAACCAATTGTACTAAAAAAAAAATAATAAATAAATAGATAAAAATAATAAATAATAAATAATAAATAAATAATAAATAAATAATAAATAATAATACCTCTCAATGGCTTTGTGAATTTAAACGTTCAAACTCAATATTTAACTAAAATATAATAAATAAATAAATTAACAATAAATAAAATCAATAAATAAATAAATAAATTAATTAATTAATTGGCAACAGAATATACTTTTTCTAAACACGATTCATCCAAATTATCATCACAAAGTTAATGAAGTTGAATTACATATTCTTCAAATGATTCACGTAGTGAGGCCTATTTATGTATTATATATTTTAATTCACGGGTGTAAATGAATATGTGAATGTGTAGATTAACAAATGTAAATAAATGGAATATGGGATGGAATTATAATTATTAAAATAATTAAAATAATAATAATAATTAAAATAATTAAAATAATCAAAATAATTAAAATAATAATAATAATTAAAATAATTAAAATAATGATAATAAAAATAATTAAAATAATCAAAATAATAATAATAAATAATAATAATAATTAAAATAATTAAAATAATTAAAATAATTAAATTAATTAAAGATTACATACCATAATTCGGGCCATTTCATCATATTATGCCGCACCTATCGGTAGTTAAATGATAATGATTTATAAATAATAATTTATTAATTATAATAAATTATTGCATAAATAATAATAAGTAAGAATAATTATAATTATTATATCCAAACCGTAAACTGAAGAACATAGGTCAGAACCGAAAAGCTACAAGAAAATAAAATAAAATAAAATAAATAAATAAAAAAAATAAATAAATTAAATAAATAAAAATAAATAAAAACAGATAAATAAAATAAATAAAATAAATTAAATAAATAAAATAAATAAAATAAATAAATCAGTGAAGTGAAAATAAATAATTAAACAAATTAAATTGATAAATAAATTAAATTAAATTAAATAAATTAAATTAAAATAAATAAAATACATTATTCTGTGTCATAGTAGCTTCCTATTATATATTTTAATAATAATAATAATATAATAATATAATAAAATAAATATAAAAAGATTTAAGAATAATTAATAAATAATTAAAAATTGTAATAAAATCAAAAACCTCTTGTAGAATTATGAATAAAAAAAGTTTATTATGAGTATTATAACTTAATTCATAACTCATTGAAGCAATATGTGGTATTATCGTATCAAAAATATTTAATGAACTAGATTATTCATCCATTCATCATGATTATAAATAAATAAATAAAAAATAGAATATAAAACGAGAAAGAGAAGAAAGTAAAAGAAATCTTATTCATCGTGATTAAATATTCCTGAAATGATGCATATTGGCGATCTTTTTTTAATATCCGTAGTTACTTCATTATTATGTAATGGTTTATCGACGATTTTCTTGAGATTTTCTAGAATACAATAAAATTCTTCGATTACACAATTTTTTATAATTGATTTTATTGAGATTTTCTTTAAAACAATAAAATTCCTCGATTATACACAATAAACAATTATTTTATAATTGACTGCAGTGGTTAGGTGGAAAGTTGTATGAAATTTTTGTATCAAAAATATTTTTAATAATTTATATTATTCTATTTTGACAGGCAATTAATGAAATAAATTTAATAAAATACTAATAAAACAAGAAAACAATGATTACGGAAAAAAATCTAAAACTAAAATTATCCCCAGAATTTCAAAATATTTTTATTGGAAATGGCCTATTGAAACATATTTAGCAGGTTATATTCCAGCAAAATCATTTCCATATATTAATTTTTGGATTCAATTTTCTCTTACTATAATTTCTAATTTATGTAATGATTCAATTGAACAATCACAACCCATGGTGTTGACGCATGTGCAAGAATTTTCAAAATGGACAATGCCTATGCATCATTTCAATGGTATTGTTACAGGAGTGTAGAGTATTTCAAACAATTTCTCAAATCAGTCTCGCAATTTGTATCACACAAACAAATAATAATACACTCTATCTGCCAGTAGGTCACAGCTAATACAATCAATTTAACTGGCCTATCTCAAAACAGATAATAAATATATAATAAATAATAATAATAATCAAATAATAATCAAATTAATCATGAAGGCACAGTAAGTAAGGTGGAGTAAAAGTAGTAACACAATATCAATTAATATTTAATAATATTTTGCAATATTACGGCACAAAATATAAGTTTTATTAAAATATAAAATATAAAGTTTTTAAAAGTAAAGTATCATTCAATGACAGAAATATTGTTATGTGTTTATTTTTCTATTTAATAATTATTAAAGAATTTCGAATTATTCTGAATCATTTCTAACTAATTAATTACCATCTTAACTGAACTGTTTAAACATATTCCCAACAGCAGTCATATTTATACTTTCTCTTTTGTTTACACTTCATCTTTGTACTTCATCCTTCATCCTTTGTACATCATCCTTCATCTTTCGTACTTCATCTTTCATCCTTCGTACTTCATCTTTCATCCTTTGTGCATCATTCTTTATCCATTGTACTTCATCTTTTATTCTCACATGGTATATTATTGATGGCTACACAGATTATCATCTAGTGATACAAATTATCATCCCCTGTGACATTTCACCTGATTACTGATTTGTTCCGCTACAGTATATACAATATTATAATGTTATTATTTTATTATTTTTGTAACATCTTTTGTTTACTAATATTTTATAAATTATAATTGACACTAATATATTTGATAAAAACTATTTATTACAATAATTATATAATTAGTTTCGAAATAATAATAAATAAGTAACCAAAGAATATTAACTACCAAAACACATTCACTAACCTAAAAATGAAGAAAAATTATATATATATGATTATTATTTTTTTATTAAATGAAAAAAAAACAAATTTAACAATTAAAAATCAACTTATCTTAATAAATCCAATATTTACATCTAACTTCCTCTCAAAACACATTCACTAGCTGAAAAATGAAGAAAAATTTTGATATATGATTATTATTTTTTTATTATTATTTATTAAACGAAAAAAAAACAAATTTAACAATTACAAATCAACTTATCTTAATAAATCCAATATTTACATCTAACTTCCTCTCAAAACACATTCACTAGCTGAAAAATGAAGAAAAATTTTGATATATGATTATTATTTTTTTATTATTATTTATTAAACGAAAAAAAAACAAATTTAACAATTACAAATCAACTTATCTTAATAAATCCAATATTTACATCTAACTTCCTCTCAAAACACATTCACTAGCTGAAAAATGAAGAAAAATTTTGATATATGATTATTATTTTTTTATTATTATTTATTAAACAAAAAAAAACAAATTTAACAATTACAAATCAACTTATCTTAATAAATCCAATATTTACATCTAACTTCCTCTCAAAACACATTCATTAGTCTTAAAATGAAGAAAAATTTTGATATATATGATTATTATTTTTTTATTATTATTTATTAAACAAAAAAAAAACAAATTTAACAATTAAAAATCAACTTATCTTAATAAATCCAATATTTACATCTAACTTCCTCTCAAAACACATTCACTAGTCTAAAAATGAAGAAAAATTTTAATATATGATTATTGTTTTTTTATTATTATTTATTAAATGAAAAAAAAAACAAATTTAACAATTAAAAATCAACTTATCTTAATAAATCCAATATTTACATCTAACTTCCTCTCAAAACACATTCATTAGCCTAAAAATGAGGAAAAATTTTGATATATATGATTATTATTTTTTTATTATTATTTATTAAACAAAAAAAAACAAATTTAACAATTAAAAATCAACTTATCTTAATAAATCCAATATTTACATCTAACTTCCTCTTAGATGTTTTCTTGTCCTTGATCGAAACAATAAACAATAATAATACTAAATATTGACTCTTACAGGGACCCATGTAGGAATTGAACCTACTAAAGAAATATATTTAATATAACTTTAAACCATTTGGAACCTTTTTAATAATGCAGAAGTCAATAGAAAAGAAACTGCAATATATTTCAAAAGAAATATACCGAATGCTCAAAATCTTTCATAAATTTTAATTCAAAATTTTTCAAAATCAAACAGTTTCTTTGCTAATATGCTTAATTTTTATGCTTATTTCAACTACTTCTGTTAGATTTTGAAAGATTTCAATTAATAGATTGTCTGATTTTTATTGCATTCTACTTTAAGACCAGTAAAGTTAAACTGGATAGTTTAAGGTAGCTATCACCGCAGTTTTTATAAGGAAAAAAACTTGCAAACCCCTGGGGAGTGAGTAGACAACTAACCAATTCCTCTTGCAGAATCAGTTTTTATTAGCAACTACTCCCAAATTAGTTCAAGTTCCAGTGCAGGGACCGGTCTAACCAGCACCTAGGTTTTTATCCCAAGGTTTGATCCTACACAGTGGAAGCCTGAGTAATTTGCCCCCAGTAATGATTATTGTAGGAATCGAACCTATTGAACAAAAGTTCAAACCATTATAGCAAACTTTGATGGCCAAAAATTATATCATATGCTTAAAATATTTGTAAAATGATAAGTTATTAGTTTGAAAAAAGTTTTTTTGAAAAAAGGATGACCAAAAATTATATTATACGCTTAAAATATTTGTAAAATAATAAGTTATTAGTTTGAAAAAATGAGTGGAAGTGTTTTTAAAAAAATGAAAAATAAGAAAAAAATAAGAAGATTGAAAAGGATTTAAATGACATGTGTTAAGTTTTTATTTTTTAACTGACTAAAAAAATTTTTTTAAAAATAAACGAAAATTATTGGTCACTTCAGGTAGGGTTCCGCAAAGTCGGATCGGATCGGATTTTATCAATATTCGGATCGAATCCGATATTCTAATTCTTAATCCGGATCCGGATTCGTCATATACGGATCCAACTTTTTAAAATCTGAATCCAATTTTGATTATATTCGGATCGATCCGAATCCAATCCGAATATTTGAATCTGTTAAAAAATATTCGAATCTGTTAAAAAATATTCGAATCNTTAGTTCAAGTTCCAGTGCAGGGACCGGTCTAACCAGCACCTAGGTTTTTATCCCAAGGTTTGATCCTACACAGTGGAAGCCTGAGTAATTTGCCCCCAGTAATGATTATTGTAGGAATCGAACCTATTGAACAAAAGTTCAAACCATTATAGCAAACTTTGATGGCCAAAAATTATATCATATGCTTAAAATATTTGTAAAATGATAAGTTATTAGTTTGAAAAAAGTTTTTTTGAAAAAAGGATGACCAAAAATTATATTATACGCTTAAAATATTTGTAAAATAATAAGTTATTAGTTTGAAAAAATGAGTGGAAGTGTTTTTAAAAAAATGAAAAATAAGAAAAAAATAAGAAGATTGAAAAGGATTTAAATGACATGTGTTAAGTTTTTATTTTTTAACTGACTAAAAAAATTTTTTTAAAAATAAACGAAAATTATTGGTCACTTCAGGTAGGGTTCCGCAAAGTCGGATCGGATCGGATTTTATCAATATTCGGATCGAATCCGATATTCTAATTCTTAATCCGGATCCGGATTCGTCATATACGGATCCAACTTTTTAAAATCTGAATCCAATTTTGATTATATTCGGATCGATCCGAATCCAATCCGAATATTTGAATCTGTTAAAAAATATTCGAATCTGTTAAAAAATATTCGAATCTGTTAAAAAATATTCGAATCCATTAAAAAATATTTGAATTCATTAAAAATTTTGATGAATAAAAGATTTTTTCTCCTCCCCCCCCCCTAGAATTCTTCTATCTTACTTTTTTCCTCTCCTTCCCCTAGAATTCTTTTTATCTCACTTGCTTCTTTTTCACGGCTATAGAATCCTCGGATCACGGATCGATTCGAATCCAAAAAAACAATATCCGGATCCGTCGAATCTCATTTTTTCTGGATTCGAATTGATCCGCGATTCGAAACCTTAAGATCCTATCCGGATCCGTACAGTGAAATCCGGATCCGATCCGTGATTCGGATCTTTTTTGCAGAACCCTAACTTCAGGTGAACACAAAATTTTTTTGCAGATAAAAAAAATTGCTTATTAATTATATCATTGGTTTTCTAATTTTAGAATCCAATTAATGTTATTAGTCCTTAGCCACACATATTTAATTCTACTTGTGATAACTCACATGATTCTTATCTCGTGTCACGTGTTAAGAATCAGAATTTTTTTTTGTCTTTGTCTATTTTTGGTTAAATTTAGGGCTGATTATGAGACTTCTAAGACTACATAAAACCCTTTTTTAGATTCATCTCAAAAATAATTCTAATTACTCAAAACCTCAAAAAAAATTTTTTTTAAGATATTAATCAATTAATGGATCAAACTTATAAAAATATTAAACATATAAAAAAATATTAAACATATAAATTTATTTAATCTTTACATTTTATACATTACATTTTTATATAGAAGTTATAGATATTGAAAAGGAATTTTATAGAATTAGTTGTCATCTCTTTGTATATAAATTATTATATTAATTATATTATTAATTATATTTGATTCTCCAATCTCGATTCAGGAGATACATTATACTTGTACAATATTTTTGCTTCAAATGTGGATTAAGTGAATAAAAAAATCATGTATAAAAATGTAGCATTTCAAGTTTCTTTTTAAATAATATACCTTTCTTGTTATTATTATTATTGTCAAATTTTATATTTTGATAGAAACAACAACTAATAATTCGTAAAAGCAATTTCCTAATAAACAAAAGATACATTTATTAAATATTATTGCGTTAAATATAATTGCATAATTAATTACTTGCGACGACATTTATATTAATTACCATTAATTAATTAAATGAATTAAATTTAATATTTCAATAAATAGCAAAAAGAATTTCCCGAAAGTGATGACGTTTATAAAGAGATTGATGAATTTTATAGTTATTTCAATGTTTGTAAAATAAAAAAAAACTTTTGAAGAATGATTTGATGAGTATGAGTGTATGTATTTAATATAATGTCATATATAATGTATAATTAATCAAATATTCTTTAAAAGCAGATCGATGAGTAGCTTGAGCATCCCAACATCTCATAAATAATACAGAAATTAATTTTCGAATATAAAGTGTAATTTTTAGTCGCAATTTATTATATTTTTTCTATTTGCTGTTGTTGTGGTTGTTGATATTTTGATTCTTGTTGTCATCAGTGTTGGCCTCTAATTATTACGGCTATCTTTAAAAAAAATTTTTTATAAAATAAAATAGTTTTTTGACAAAGAAATAGTTTTTTATAAATGAAAATATAAAGAATTTTTTTAAGAGTAAAAAAAAAAAAAATAGGGTTTTTTAGTTTTTTATGGGAAAGAGATATTTTATTGTTAAAAAAAATTTTCTGATATAATATTACACGTGTTTTTTTTTATTTACATCATAAAAAGTGATTGATTTACATATATTCAAAAAAAACCTAATGGCAAAAGAAATCATGTGAATCGTGCAGAGTTTTTAATATAGGTATTACATAGATAATATACAATTTATACATATGATTATTACATTAGATATATATAATAGTTAATNTAATGTATAATTAATCAAATATTCTTTAAAAGCAGATCGATGAGTAGCTTGAGCATCCCAACATCTCATAAATAATACAGAAATTAATTTTCGAATATAAAGTGTAATTTTTAGTCGCAATTTATTATATTTTTTCTATTTGCTGTTGTTGTGGTTGTTGATATTTTGATTCTTGTTGTCATCAGTGTTGGCCTCTAATTATTACGGCTATCTTTAAAAAAAATTTTTTATAAAATAAAATAGTTTTTTGACAAAGAAATAGTTTTTTATAAATGAAAATATAAAGAATTTTTTTAAGAGTAAAAAAAAAAAAAATAGGGTTTTTTAGTTTTTTATGGGAAAGAGATATTTTATTGTTAAAAAAAATTTTCTGATATAATATTACACGTGTTTTTTTTTATTTACATCATAAAAAGTGATTGATTTACATATATTCAAAAAAAACCTAATGGCAAAAGAAATCATGTGAATCGTGCAGAGTTTTTAATATAGGTATTACATAGATAATATACAATTTATACATATGATTATTACATTAGATATATATAATAGTTAATTACAGTATAATATATATAGTGTCTAGAATTGTAATTAAATTAATTAAATCCGGATTGTATTGAGATTAAAATTTCTATTTAAAATTTAAATATATTGTAGATAAACAAAAAATTTTTTATATATTATTATTTTATATTTAATATTCTTTTTATTTGTATTTCGATTATATTTTCACTAAAATATTTTGTTAAAAAGTTATTTATTTATGTTATTGGATCATGTCCCAAGTATTTTCACAAGGAATATGAATGACATTATTTGTTGGTAATACAATAACCGAATGTATATCGAAAACCCCAGGTAAATATTTATTTATTAATGCAATTTATTAATTTATTCTCAACATTATATTAAATTTTATCCATACTTATAGGTTAATGACTGAATATATAAGTCATTGATTAAAAAAAAACTTTGAATTCCAGGTAAATATTTAATATTAATTAATTATTTTATTTCATTAATATTAATTTGTTAATTTATTCTCATAATAATATCAATTTTCTAGATTTTATTGGTGGTTTAGTGGTAAATCAATGATCAAACATATAAATCATTGTTTATATTTGTAATCAAGAAAAAACCTTTTGTTTTCGGGTAAATATTTTATTAATTATCAATATTAACGTTTTCAGCAAATTAAAGCTTGTACATACAAATTAACTTTAGCAATATTTACTACTAAAACAAACAGAATCACCTAAACTATAAGAATGAGTATATTTAGTACTGATAGTTTAAGAAAATTATTTGAAAGATGGTGTTGTAAAAGAAGAAATTAAGGGTTACCATATTAAATATAAAATGATTTAGATAGAGTAGAGTGATGAACATTTTAAAGTTATTGGAGTTCAATTTGTGAAATAGACATTCATTTATTTAGCTAGCATAATAAATTTAATACTAAATCAGAAGATATATTACATTCTTAAGGCTATTGTTTCTAAGAATTTATTAAAATCGATGAATTATTGTTGTGAGCATGAATCATACATTGAGAGCTTTAGTGGAAAGTAAATTTCTTTTTAGAGTCTATTGTTCTTATATTAAACATTTGCCTCACTAAAATTATTAAACAAAATGTAGATAATTTTAAACTTGCCAAAATATATTAATGTATTTAGAAAATCCAAAACCTTGAACTCCTAAGAAAATAGCAAATGAAGTAAGCAAAGATGTTTTTGAAAGAAAAAATCCTAAAGAAAATTTAGTCCTATTCCCTCAAATATATTGATTTCTCATTTTTCATTAGTATAGTAATTATTACGTAATTTTTATCATATGACTCGCAAAAAATTTTATTATAAAAAATTTTTTGTACAACATTATCTTCCTTTTTTTTCTTTTTTTCCCTTTTCACTTTTTTCACTTTTTTCAAAATTCTTATTTTTTCAACCCTAATTTTTTTTTCCTTTATTTCCTTGTCTTAAAACATTTTTATTCTTTTATTTTTCAAAAAACTTTTGTCGATGAACTGAAATTAAATGGCTTTCTTTAATAACTTATACTTATTGTGTAAGTATTTTTTTCCAGTATGTTTTCTTTATTTTCTTCGCGTTGTATCTTTTTTTGTTAAGAAAAATATTTTTTCTTCCTTCAAAAAGATTTGTTTCCATTAAAAAAAACTTTTTTTCTATTAAAAAACATAATGTTTGTAGGTTTATTTGTTGCTATTTTTTTAAGTCACGTATTTTATAACTGCTTGTTTTTTTGTTATACTGTTTTATTTTTTCTCATTAATTTTAGTTTGTATCATTTCATTTTGCAGCTTGTAGAATGATTAAATGATATTTTTGTTTTCCTAATTAATTTTCTCTGGTATTTATTGTATTTGTTTTGTAATATTTTATCAAATAATTTTATTGGGAATATCAGTAATAATATATTTCTGCATTAATCCATCTATCCCAGACTGAATTTCGTTGCTGTTTGTGATGAATTAAAGAAATTGATGAAATCAGTTGATGAATGGAATTGAATGGAATGAAGGACATTAATCATAATCATATAATCGAATTCTTTAGTTTAGGTTTTTAGGTGAGTAAAATATTGTTTCTTTTGTCTGATATGTAGATGAAATACTAGCACTAATCTTTCTTTCATTTCATAGATATTAGCTTTAGTTCTCATTTTAAAGTTGTGAAAATTTTTTACTTATTTGTTATTTGAGTGACATTGCGTAATACTATTTCTGTAATTACATCGGATTTATGGACAAAAAATGTACTATGTTGTATTGGTATTTTTATGAATTAGGGTAGCTGCGCATCATGCGATTCTGCGCAGGACCAGTACGATCTCCACTTGCATACTATTTCATTGGGAGCTTTTTGATACTTCAATTAGTGTATTCTTTAATACGGTTGATATCAGTGATGTGTTTTACAATTATTTTTAATATTAAGAGTAAAAAAACGAGTTGATTAACGATAAATTATTATGAAATAAATGTGACATTCACATATAAACATTTTTAAGCCAAATTTTATTTATTTAATGAAATTAATAAACATTTAAACTAAGAAAATAATTGTATATATAATAAAAAAGGAATAAATGAATGATACACATTTAAAAGATTTATTTTTCACCATTCTTATTATTGATATTTTTAAATATTTCAGTTTGTTTTCTTGTATTATACACCTTTTTACGGTTATATTTTTTTTCATTTTGGTTAATAATATTTTTTCCTGGTTCACTGCTTTCACCCATATATTCCTTATTTTGTTCAACATCTTCAACAATATAAGAATCAATATCTTCATGAATTTTATTCTTCATTTTTTCACGGTTATGTTTATTATTTTTATTTTGACTAATGATATTTTCTCCCAAATCATTATCTTTGTCTGTATATTTTTTATTGTATTCAATCATATGTTCACCTTCGTGAATTATACTTTCTATCTTTTCACTGTTATGTTTATTTTTTTCATTTTGATTAATGGCATTTTCTTCTAATTCATCATCTTCATCCACATATNTATGGACAAAAAATGTACTATGTTGTATTGGTATTTTTATGAATTAGGGTAGCTGCGCATCATGCGATTCTGCGCAGGACCAGTACGATCTCCACTTGCATACTATTTCATTGGGAGCTTTTTGATACTTCAATTAGTGTATTCTTTAATACGGTTGATATCAGTGATGTGTTTTACAATTATTTTTAATATTAAGAGTAAAAAAACGAGTTGATTAACGATAAATTATTATGAAATAAATGTGACATTCACATATAAACATTTTTAAGCCAAATTTTATTTATTTAATGAAATTAATAAACATTTAAACTAAGAAAATAATTGTATATATAATAAAAAAGGAATAAATGAATGATACACATTTAAAAGATTTATTTTTCACCATTCTTATTATTGATATTTTTAAATATTTCAGTTTGTTTTCTTGTATTATACACCTTTTTACGGTTATATTTTTTTTCATTTTGGTTAATAATATTTTTTCCTGGTTCACTGCTTTCACCCATATATTCCTTATTTTGTTCAACATCTTCAACAATATAAGAATCAATATCTTCATGAATTTTATTCTTCATTTTTTCACGGTTATGTTTATTATTTTTATTTTGACTAATGATATTTTCTCCCAAATCATTATCTTTGTCTGTATATTTTTTATTGTATTCAATCATATGTTCACCTTCGTGAATTATACTTTCTATCTTTTCACTGTTATGTTTATTTTTTTCATTTTGATTAATGGCATTTTCTTCTAATTCATCATCTTCATCCACATATTCTTTATTGTATTCAAACATATAACTATTTTCGACGATATCAGAATCAACATGTTCATGAGTTTCATTTTCCAATTTTACATGTTTAGGTGAATGAAAATCAAGAGGTAAAGAATTTACAACCGATTGTTCCATTTCTTTATTATTATTGTGATCATCAACTGTAGATATTTTGGATGAACTATCATTAATACCTTGGTGAGCAATAAGGAGTGTTGATCGAACTGATTTAGGTGACTCTGATGCAGATTGAGAAGAACTGTAAACCTCTTTTTTATCAGTAGAAATATCCACGTAAGAAGTTTCTATGGCATATATATATAAATCTTTTTGTATGACTTCCATCTGTCCTGTAACAAAAAGTACTGATTCATTTGGTCAGACAGAATTCATTAGATGTTTAAATCGTCTGTTGCAATACGGAAATACGACCTTGACTATAAAGTCATTATTCTTTTGACCGATATAATAGGACCCCGAGCAATCTATAAATAGGTCACATTAGAGTTTGCTTAGCTATCATAGTAAAATTTTTAAAAAGTTGCTTATTTTTAATTAAAATTTAAAAATTTACTTACAAAAATTATATTTTTCCTTTCTTATTTCCTAATTTAGTATTATCTGACCTATTCATAGATTGCTCGGGGTCCTGATATAATCTTTAATTAATACTTTAATCATTGCGTTTTCAGTATTAATTTCTTTTGCTGTGTCTTGAATTGTGCCAACCAATGAAATTTTTAAAGGACATCTATTTAATCCAGGTTCCTTTTTGATTGCGAGATGAGTTGATGTCGCAACAATCATCTAATTAACAAATAAATCAATAATTGTTTATCATTATATGTATTGGATAAATGTAATTATTAATTACCTTTAATTTTAGATTGTCATTATAACTTCCAGGTGTAATTTTTCCGTCTACACTATAATACTCATCTTTTCTGAAAATGGACTGTGTATTAAAATCTCTCTCAAATTTATCAAACAGAACAAATAGAACCATCTCCATGTCACGATCTTCGACTTCAACAGGATAAGTGCCTATTGCCCATACAACAGTTAAATTTGTTTCTTTTTTATCGGTTATATGAACTTGATTGATTTTTACAATTGTGTCAACACAACACGGCATTCTGCAAATTATAAAAATTAATAAATTTTGTAATTTTTTCAAATAAAGTATCCTTTAATACATATTACAACAGTGAGAAATATTTATATCATAATATTTATATTTTCAAACTAAAATATATGTCAATTCGCAAATTACCAACATATTACAAATAGATCCTAAATCATTAAAAATTATTTTATTTTTAAATCCGAAAGGGTGCCTATTACAAATTATGATAACATCGTAATTTAAACACATTCATTACAGTTATTTCAATAATGCATGCATAAATTGTAACAATTTAATTTTTTAGAAATAATTACTTAATTCAAAAATTCGATCAAAGATAATAATAAATAACATGAGGTGACGAAATAATGATTGGATTTGCCGAAAAAATAATAAGATCTGAACGGAAATAATATTTGTAGAAAAACATGATTATTACGTAATGTCGTGAAGGTATTTTTTCTTGTAATTTAATTTGGTAGTTTAATAAATCACCAGTATTTTAATATTTCATTTAGGTTTAAATATGTTGAAATAATGAGATGTCTCCCAGAAAGGGAAAGTATTTATGAAGCAATAATTAATATTTAATGGTAAAAAATATTAGCCACATTCGCTCACACACTCACACAATTATACTATTTACGCATGTTCACGCACATTTATATACTCACAAGACTAAAAAAAAAAAAGCAATATCAATCAGTAAATAAATTTTATAATGAAACCTTCTTCTTAACGTTATTCGTCTTTCACAATGGTTGTTGTAAAATAGGAGTAAACATATAAATATGTAAATATATATAAATATGTAACGATCGGCTGCACGATGTATATACCGTATATATATCGCAATACGAAAAGTAGGAACAACGATGGATTGGTACAATTAAGTGATATTATTTAATCAGTTCACGAATTACATAATTTTTTTTAATTAATCTAAAAATTTGAACAATGATACATCAGAAATAGCGATTGAGTTTGCTAAAAATGAAAAGAATAGATTTTGTGGCTGAATATCGATATTATTCGATGACTAACAAATTAATCATAAACAGGAAGCGCAAAGGTATTTAATTTTTATTTTCTTCATAAATTAACAACTCAATAGTCTAACAATTTATTAAAATTTTTAATACTTTACAAAATAACAATAAAATAAATTCGGCATACAAGAATTGGCTTAATCAAGTGATATTTATTTATCTGATTTCTGATGATCTAAATGATCGAATTTAATAAAAAAAAAAGGAGTACTTAATTAATCTAAAAATTTGATAGAATTTGCCAAAAAAAGGAAAGAACAGGTTCGTAGCCGAACATAGTTAATATTCAATAATTAATAAAAAAATAAATATTCTTCATAATTTAATCTAATAACTTAATGGTTTGATAATTTATTAATATTTTCGATGTTTTATTCAGGCACAAACGTGTTGAAATATTAATAAAGGTTATTACAAATAAAATAATTTTGGTATGTAGGAAAAACGATGGATTGGCTTAATCAAGTGATATTATTTAACTGGTTTCTGACTGATCTAAATGATCGAATTTAATACAAAAAAGGAATAGAGCGATTTTTTTTAATTAATCCAAAAAATCGATAGAATTTGCAAAAAAAGAAAAGAACAGGTTTGTGGCTGAACATATTTAATAATTGATGAATAATAAATTTATTTTCTTCATAATTTAATCCAATAATTTAATAGTTTAATAATTTATTAATATTTTCGATACTTTATTTGGGTACAATATGTTGAAATAATAATAAATCACATTCCAAATAAAATAATAAATAACGAAATTTGGTATGTAGGAACAAAGACGGATTAGCATAATCTAGTGATACTATTTAATCGATTCTAAGTGATCGAATTTATTAAAAAAAAAGGAATAATGTGATTTTTTTTTTAATTAATCTCAGAAATCGAACAAAGATACAATCAGAAACAACACGAGGTGTATTGAATCTGCCAAAAAAAGAACAGAATAGATTTGTGACCAAACATAGATAATAATTGATGACTAATAAAAAAAATAATTATGAGGCAATGTCACGTCGTGAAGGTATTTAATTTTTATTTTCTTCATAATTTAATCTAACTTAATAGTTCAATAATTTATTAATATTCTGACACATTATTTAGGTACAAATGTATTGAAATTCTTATTCAATAATTAAATAAATTTGGTTCGTAGGAACTTGGTGGATTGGTATAATTGAGCGATATCATTTCCCATTGATCTAAGCAATCGAATTTATCCAATTTACTTCCCAAAAAAGAAACAAGGTGAATTTTTTATAGTTAATCTAAAAATTTGAATAACACGAGGTGTGGGGTGGTGATCGAATTTGTCAAGAAAAGAAAAGAATAGATTTGCAGCCGAATATAAATGATATTTGATGATTAATAAAAAAAAAAGTATGAGTCCGAAAGTGTTTAATTTTTATTTTCTTTATAATTCAATTTAATAACTTAATAGTTTAATAATTTATTATGAGATATTGTTTAAAGATTTTTTATATACTATTTAATAATAATGTATTTAATTATACGGTAATCGTTATAGAACTAATAATACCAATTATACCACCATCAGTACATTTTACACTTTCACAAAATTAAAGTCGTGGCATTTTTAGTAAAGCTGATCGTACCAGTGATTTTCAAAATTGTATTTATTAATTTATTTACTTTTTATTGTACATATAATCAGTTTTTTACTAATCAGAAAAGATATTCATTATATTGGTTATAAAGTTTAATGTAAAAAAATTTATTATGAAATTCGTAAATACAATTATTTTATCCAAGCAAATGTTCAGTTAATTTTGATTGTTTTTCAAAATGTTCAAGTTCTTTTTTAAGATCAGGATCAATCGTTATATTGAGTTTAGTTTGATTNTTGATGATTAATAAAAAAAAAAGTATGAGTCCGAAAGTGTTTAATTTTTATTTTCTTTATAATTCAATTTAATAACTTAATAGTTTAATAATTTATTATGAGATATTGTTTAAAGATTTTTTATATACTATTTAATAATAATGTATTTAATTATACGGTAATCGTTATAGAACTAATAATACCAATTATACCACCATCAGTACATTTTACACTTTCACAAAATTAAAGTCGTGGCATTTTTAGTAAAGCTGATCGTACCAGTGATTTTCAAAATTGTATTTATTAATTTATTTACTTTTTATTGTACATATAATCAGTTTTTTACTAATCAGAAAAGATATTCATTATATTGGTTATAAAGTTTAATGTAAAAAAATTTATTATGAAATTCGTAAATACAATTATTTTATCCAAGCAAATGTTCAGTTAATTTTGATTGTTTTTCAAAATGTTCAAGTTCTTTTTTAAGATCAGGATCAATCGTTATATTGAGTTTAGTTTGATTGAAGGGTCGCAGTATCATGACATCCTTTAATCTTTGTACCCGCGATAACATTACATAAACACCGGCACCTATTTTTCCACCGTCTAAATCAATGATTACTTTTTTTAGTGTAGTGCCTTGACACTTGAATTCTGTAATTGCAAAGGCAGGAGTGATAGGTAATTGGGTTCTTTGAAATTCTCGAATTATATTTGATCCATCTCTTGTTTTGCATACATATTTGCATTTTCGTTTAACCGGGTAAATTGGTACATTATTTGGTGGAAGGTCATCATATACACCAGGTTTGTGATTTAAAAGTTCCACCACTATATACTTCGGAGGTTTATTAAAAACAAAATTTTCCTTAATATCAGTCACATTTCTTTCATCGGTGATTCATTATCATATACGATTTTGTGAAGTATTCCTTGTATACCTGCCACCCAAATTCAAAATCCAAATGCCAAAATCCCAAATGCCAAAATCCCAAATCCCAAATCCCAAATTATAATTAGTATTTTTTGCCGAAATCCCAAATCCCAAATCCCAAATACTAGTAATTTGTGCATTTTGGCGTCCCAAATCCCAAATTATTTGGGATTTGGGCAACACGTATAATTCCTTGGGCACCATTCACCATTCCATCATTGGTACAAATATTTATTGTTAATGCTATTTTCATACCTATTGATAATGGTAGTACACTACATAACGAATTTGATTTTGTATCCGACACACTTAAAAATTTTTGTCGCATATTGCCACAAACAGTTTTATTTCTATACGTATCTTCAGCACATATGTAATAAACCGGTTGTCCACGATCTTTAGCATGTTCAATTGTGGCTTCAAAATTGATTCGAATCCGCAGATCGTTTCTTCAGACTAAATATACAACATCTTTCCATTCCAAAGAGTTTATTTCATTTTCTGTTATTACACGATTATGAAGAGTTTCATATTGAGCTGGTGTTAAATGACCATTACGTAAGTTATTTAGTATAGTTGCATATTCTGGATCTTCAATCTGACGCATTTGCTTTTTTAAAATAATTACATATTTTACTAACTTCCACAGTTCTCTACCATTAGTGTTGATTAATATTCGAGTGTCAATAGGGTTCACATTTTGTGTTTGATCCTTTTGAGAGTTTATAACTTTATTAACATCATTTGATCGGTACAAAGGATAATCAAGTACTGGTGGAAGTTGCAAAAAATCTCCAACAAAAATTATGTTTAAACCAGCAAAAGGTACGGCATCATCTCGAAAACATTTGGCCTCTTTGATACATGCATGTAATCGTGTCATAAGTCTTTGTCCTATCATAGAAACTTCATCTATAATAAGATATTCTATATTCATCCAACGTTCTTGAAGTAATTTTTTTGATATTCCTTGAGAAAAGTTGTAGTCATAATCATCACTGTCATCAAATTTAAAACCACATAAAGAATGAAGAGTACAACCGCCAATATTAGAAGCAGCAACACCAGTCGGAGTACAAAGAACAAGTGTATGTCTTTGACCAACTCGACTAAAGTATTCACTAATAGCTTTGATAACTCTTGATTTACCTGTACCACCGGCACCACCTAAATACATCAATAATTGAGGTGGTTTGTTGGGATTGCTAGGATAGTTTTGTTCACGGTGATTACAAACAAGCCATAAAGCTTTTTTCTGTTCTTCATTAAGATTAATTGAAATTTCTTGAAAAGTTGATTGCAGAGTAATAGGTTTTTTTTGATTAGATACATGAACAGAAGATTCTGAAATAGGAGTTCTTTTATAAACTGTATTATTATCTATTTGTTCTATTGTTTTTCTTGATGTTATAATCTTTTGCCATATTTTAATTAAGCGATTAATATTTTCGGATGAAGTTTGTAAAAGTTCTTCTCGATTATCACATGTAATATTAGTTTCTTCTTGAAAAAATAGTTGATCATTAAATTTGTTTTTTAAATGTAAATGAAGCATAGCATTATCAACAAATTTTGTATCATGCAAACCAGAACATATAATTTCATACGGATCTAATGAAATTGTGTTAATAGTATCAAAGTCATCTTGGTCAATTGGCATTTCTGTTTCATTGGTATTATCATAACCTGTTATAGACCTTTCTATCCGTTGGATTTTTGCAATTTCAGGATTTTTGTGTGCTATTTGACGCAAATAGCGATCTAAAGCTGTTTCTTCTGAACATCGATGTAAAAGTTCAATGTTATCAATTACAAATTTCAATAGTGTTGACAGATTCAGATCACATAAAAAAGCATTACATGCTTCTCGCCACGAGATGTATCCTGCTATAAGATCATTTACAGTAGTCCATGGTTTAAATAGTAAAAGAATACAAAGTTCATAACGTTCTGTATTTTTTAAATCGTCTTTACGTGGTATACCTTTTCCATATAACACAGGTATTCTCTCATTTTCATGACACCAATGAACTTGAATGTGTGTTGAATGTTGTGGATGTATTGTACAATGGTCACAAGTTTCGTCACATTTTTTTTCTCCACCTACAAACAAAAATCGATCTACTCTTGTTGCATAACCTTCACAGTTTTTTTGTCTATTAAGTTTGTCTAATTCTTTATTGTTAATTTTTATTTTATGAATTGTTGAAACATAATCGTAAAGACACATATTTTCTAACTGTTTACCACGGTACATATAATCGATTCGTAAGTTTATTGCATCTATCTGTTTACCCGAATTTATTATTGCAAACATTTCATCATCAATAATGTTGTGCTCGTCATTATTTCCTTGATCTGTTTCATTACTGTCAGTATCTAGATTATCCGGAAGCATTGATTCAGGTAAATTATCAATTGGATATTGTGTAGTTAAATATGTTTCAAATGAATAAAGATATATATAACTAAATTTATTTGGTGTGTAATGATCTTCAAAGCCTAAAAGATATGCTGATACTTGAGGTCCAGTCATCTCTGTTTGTCCCACAATCCTGTTAAGACACATTGTAACAAGTTTTCGTGATCTCGATACAAAATCATTCAACAATTCATTCGTGTTTGATTTTTCAGTAATAAATTTGTTTAAGGTCATTGCGCACATAAGAAATGAACTATGAATGCTTACATCAGATTTTGTAATATAATCAGTAATATAGTGAATATATGCTAATACCAGTTTAACAGTTGCAATAAATCTAATATCATTATTTCCACGGCAGCTAGCAGTTATATAAGGATTGTGATTATTAATCCAAGCATTACAACGTTGAAGAGTAATAATTCCAAGTTCAGGATAAATTTTTCCAGGTGCTTCTACTAATTCACGGGGAAAGTCAAAACGACAATTGGATGTTCGGCCACGAAAATACTTTTTACATGATTTGGTACACTTATGAAATAATGTACGTTTTGCAATTCTGAGAATATCAAGACAGAAATTTTTGTTAAAGTTTGGAGATTGTGGATCAGGAATAGGTAAAATTGATGGATGAATCCTTTTTTCCAATTTAGTTTTGGGAGTTTTGTATTCAGCATTTAACATTTCTTCAGTTAAAAAATCTTCATCACTTGGAATAAGATAACTAATATCTTCTTTAACAATATCATTTACATAGATCATTAATCGTTCTTTGAAATCATTAGATTTAAGATGATCTCGTAATTTAATAGGATTAAGAGCACCCTGAAGCCAAACTAACATATGACAGTGAGGTGTACCACGGTCTTGATACTCTGTTACCGCATAATAATTCTTTATTTCTCCTAATACACCACCCTTCAATCTCTTATAACCAAGAATAAATTTAATCATCTTTTTTATCATAACATCAAAATACTTCGCTACTGCAGTTGGATCAAGACAAGCTAGTCTAGCTTTTTCAGTTGCAGATGGGAAATTTTCTGGAAGCAAAGTATCGATATCAATTTCTTTTCCTGCATACATCATTACTATTGAACTGTGAAGGTCTGCAGGATTAATAGTTATAAATAATGAAGGTGAACCATCTCGCATTATAACAGCACGAATCTCACCACAAAGAGAATTTCGTGACTGGTGGGAACCCATAATTTTTCCACCAACAACATTTGTATTTTTTAACAATTCAAGTATTGCTTTATTTGTTATCGGTTGTTTATTCTGCACTTGTTCAGTTGCAACTTTTATAATATCCGGTGTAAGTTTTGAAATCAATTTAGCTGATTGTTTGAAATTTGCCTGCTTTGCCATCAAATATGTTCCTGATGCAACTTTTCTTCTTCGCAACATATCAAATGCAGCAAAAATAAATGAACGGTGATGTCTAAACTTAGGATCACGAAGTCGTAATAAATGTTTAATATATTGTTTAAATGATATATGTTGTTTGCGAAAATCATATTCATGACCACCAATTCCATAAGGAAATAAAGTTGAAAATGCAGCAGGTAAAAGTGTTGGGTCTGTATATTCATTTTTAGGTATATTTGAATGTGGCATTAAAATAGCACGAGAAGAATTAACTTGTTTATTATCAGTTAATTCTTGAGTCATCTTTTCAAGTAATTTCAGAGTACGTTCCTGTTCAGAAACAAGAGTATTATTAACATATGTTATACCTGAACTTCTCAATTCAGTTAAACCACCAATAGAGTTATATAACTTAGTTGTATCTTCATTATTATTTAACTCTTCATCATATATATCACTTGAATNGCTTTGCCATCAAATATGTTCCTGATGCAACTTTTCTTCTTCGCAACATATCAAATGCAGCAAAAATAAATGAACGGTGATGTCTAAACTTAGGATCACGAAGTCGTAATAAATGTTTAATATATTGTTTAAATGATATATGTTGTTTGCGAAAATCATATTCATGACCACCAATTCCATAAGGAAATAAAGTTGAAAATGCAGCAGGTAAAAGTGTTGGGTCTGTATATTCATTTTTAGGTATATTTGAATGTGGCATTAAAATAGCACGAGAAGAATTAACTTGTTTATTATCAGTTAATTCTTGAGTCATCTTTTCAAGTAATTTCAGAGTACGTTCCTGTTCAGAAACAAGAGTATTATTAACATATGTTATACCTGAACTTCTCAATTCAGTTAAACCACCAATAGAGTTATATAACTTAGTTGTATCTTCATTATTATTTAACTCTTCATCATATATATCACTTGAATCATCATTTATATTATCTTCGTCAATAGGATCTGTTACATATCCAGTATAATGTTCAACCTTCTTGGAATTAATATTAATTAACACAGTTGTTGCTAATAAAGCAACTGGTACTTCATTTTCTGGTAAAGATTCTAATGTTGTTCTATCGAATCTAACATTTTTATACAATATATTATGAACCATTAACTATTCTAAAGCAGAAGCAATCTTATTTCTTCTCACACACAACACCTTTTTTAATTGTTCTTCTGATGGTCGTCCCTGTCCAACAAATATGACTTTTAAATAATCACACAATCGATATATAGGCAAGGGTAAAACTGTAGAAAGTGAGGTTGGTTCTTGTAAAAATGTAATTACGTGACCCTTTAGCTTGTGATGTGTATGTTTTTGATCAGTAAGTTGAATAATATTTATACAAATGTAACCTGCAGATATCAAAAGCTGTTCCGGTATCGTTAGTCTCTGAAGACATTGTGGAGTTGTTCCAATCCACATATTTGCTAGCGAAAACATTGGAGTGTTACCTTTATCTAATGATCGTTTACAATCACTACATACCCGAATATCAAAAAGATTTTCATCTCTATTATTATTAACAAACCCACTTTTATCTAACAAAACTTTATGATTGCTTCCGTCCATACATGGATGGTTGTATACAAAGTCATTTTCTAAAAATGACTTTTCAACAATATATTTACTAGCTTCAAGTAATAATAAACGTATTTCTTGCATCGAAATAATACTCAAATGTTCACATGGATACAAACCAGAACAAACTGCACAACATAGCTCCCTAAGTGAATCACATTTAATGCTTTCACGAAATTCTGCCAAAGCTTCATTTGCAACTGTTTTATTAATTGGCTGTGGCCAATTTGCATAGCGTTCTCTCGATAAATCAAATTCATTATTTAATTCTAAAATACGCAGTGGAACATGTGCATTAATTGCTTGGGTATCTTTTTCAATACAAAGTTTTCTCTTCTTGGTACGTTGACTTTCACGCCGTTTACATTGTTGCATTCGTTCACGTTGACGGTAACCAGCATGTGCTCGTCTAGTAGCTTTCTGTTGTTTACGTTTCAATCTATAATCATCCATAGTAAATATACAAATACAATTTTAAAAATGATAGTTCCGTAGTTATTTTATTATAACATATATTTTGTAAATCACAAAAGATTCCTTTTCGTTGTTATTATCCAAATGACTACCTATCTCTAAACCACTACAAAATAATAGCTAAATTTCTTAGTCACAAATATAATTTTTATTTTAACTTAAACTTTACATCCAATTATAGGTAGCTCAAATACAAAGTCACTATAATCAAAAATATCTAGTTATTTAAAAAAATAAAACCGGTTTTACCGATTTCATTAATTATTGTTTATTGTTTGTTATTTTTTATTATTTTTAAAGTAAATAATTATCACAGGGTAAATTGTTTTTCTTAAAATTAGGAGATTACTCTTATATGTACAAGAGACAAAATTACAAACACAATGTTCAAAAAGAATAGTGTAATGCTTATCGTGCAATNAACCAGAACAAACTGCACAACATAGCTCCCTAAGTGAATCACATTTAATGCTTTCACGAAATTCTGCCAAAGCTTCATTTGCAACTGTTTTATTAATTGGCTGTGGCCAATTTGCATAGCGTTCTCTCGATAAATCAAATTCATTATTTAATTCTAAAATACGCAGTGGAACATGTGCATTAATTGCTTGGGTATCTTTTTCAATACAAAGTTTTCTCTTCTTGGTACGTTGACTTTCACGCCGTTTACATTGTTGCATTCGTTCACGTTGACGGTAACCAGCATGTGCTCGTCTAGTAGCTTTCTGTTGTTTACGTTTCAATCTATAATCATCCATAGTAAATATACAAATACAATTTTAAAAATGATAGTTCCGTAGTTATTTTATTATAACATATATTTTGTAAATCACAAAAGATTCCTTTTCGTTGTTATTATCCAAATGACTACCTATCTCTAAACCACTACAAAATAATAGCTAAATTTCTTAGTCACAAATATAATTTTTATTTTAACTTAAACTTTACATCCAATTATAGGTAGCTCAAATACAAAGTCACTATAATCAAAAATATCTAGTTATTTAAAAAAATAAAACCGGTTTTACCGATTTCATTAATTATTGTTTATTGTTTGTTATTTTTTATTATTTTTAAAGTAAATAATTATCACAGGGTAAATTGTTTTTCTTAAAATTAGGAGATTACTCTTATATGTACAAGAGACAAAATTACAAACACAATGTTCAAAAAGAATAGTGTAATGCTTATCGTGCAATGGCCAAATTAGTCAGATGTTTCCGTTTAATCATAGTTAATATAAAAATAAATAATAAATAATAAGCCCGAGTGTCACCATTATCATAACATAAATAAAAATTTTTTTTTAATTTTTTTTCCATTTATTTTTATTTTTTTCTTTGGTCAAAAATCAACGGAATCACGAGATAAACGAGCACGAAAATCATCATAATTAAGCGTGAGAAAATAAATTCGTGCAATGGTCAAATCAGTCAAGCGTCACAGTTATACATGTTCCCAAAATTGATTTTGGATTTTTGAGGTATTTCGACTTTTTGAGATTTATGCAGAATCCATTTTATATATGGAAGTAAAAAAAGTACCCAGTTATATGTATCTTTAATTAAAGAATAAATTTGGGTAGTCAAAAAATTTCAGGTTTTAAGTAAAATAATTTCGTCTTCTATGAAAAACTATTTCGACTTTTTTTCCCAAAATTGCAATTTCGGGACCCCAAAATAATTTTGCATGCAAGTATAGTCACAGTTTAAACGTTGACAATATAAAAAAATATGTTTTTTACTTTCGTGCAGAAGCACATATAAATTATTATATTACCATCATAAAGTTCACGGATATTAAGAAATATTTAAAAAAAAATTCAAATTCGATGCACAAATTCGAAGAGTTACAAAAAAATTTTTCCGAATAAATTAATTTTTTATAAGATCACATAATATTAATATAAATACTCGATCATAATTTGCTCATCATCAAAATTTCCCACGATCCAATGACAAGAATGAATTAATTAATAGCATAAGACTAACTAATCAAGGAATAAATAATTTTAATTTAAAAATAAATTATAAATTTGATCGCTAACAATAAATAATAAAACTGGATATTAATAATCGGGTTATCAGCAAAAATAAAATTATATGATTACTAATGTACAAACTAAATAGTCACAAGATTATACGGTCACGATGACACTGATTCGTAAATCACAAAAGATTTACACTCATCATCATTACGACTGTTAACAAAAAATTCAAAAACCATAACACCTTCCCAAATTAGACAAACGAAAATCATAATTAATACTAAAAAAAGAAATCATCAAAATCTGCATAAGCGACATCAAAAAAGTCGAAGACATCCATCCCTCTACATTTCATGTTACACATTCAATGTGATCGTACTGGTACATATGATATTAATATTACATAATCCACAAACATTATAAAAAGTTACCTTTTTTCAAAACTTTTTTGACACTTTTTAATTTTATCTGAATGAATACAGAAGACACATTACTTTTTCTAAAAAAAACCGGTCTTATTAATGAATAGAAATCACAAATTCTACAATTTTTAGAAAGTATATAAACACTTGGATGTAAAAATTTTTACTGATTTTGACACACGATATTAACACATAATCAAAAACCATAAAAAAATTCCTTTTTACTTTAAAAATTCCTTCTTAAAAAACCAATCTTATTAATGAGTAGAAACAATTAAGTTCTACCGTTAATGGGTATGGGTATATGAACACATTGACTTGACTGTCTGTTCATAACCCATATTACCTTTAAAATGCACTGGTCATTTCAGGTGATATTAATCAACAAAGGCTCCACAAGAAAATATCAAGAATATCGTTTATATAATCGATAAGGAAATTATTCAATAATACTGGAGATTGTTTCTTCCAGAGTATCTAATAGGATCAAGTTAATTGCCATAGTCTTCGAAATGGAGATTTTCTTCATCATCACAAATATTTGCTTTCCTGCTAACAATCAGTCATCAGTTTTTCTCGTCAAAATCAAGGAAATCAATAGAAAAAAGACTTAAATCTTTATAACTAAGGATAGGATAGAGGTTGTATAAATACCATCGTAAATATTGTAAATATTGTAAATGGTTAGTTTTGTATATTATTGTACTATTGTAAAAAGTTTATATATTTAGACGATATGGATAGATTTTATTAACATTATAGATTTCACTTGTATTATAGATTTCATTTGTATTATAAATTTCATTCAATTATAGATTTCACTTGTATTATAGATTTCATTTGTATTATATATTTCATTTGTATTATAGATTTCATTTGTATTATATAGAATAGTTTACTTTATTTAATATTGAGAGTTATTATAGAGATTAGATTTAAAGATGAAAGGATAGAAATTCTTGGGCAAAAAACTGGCGATAAAGTCATTTTGAAGGTTTCGAATTATAAAATACTGATGGGTAACCAATCTTTTCTGAAGGTATTGTTTTGATAGGTCACTAGCCTTCAATAGTCATTTTGGAGGTAGGAATTTAAAGTGGTTTATCAATTAGGCAGAGGCGTTCACTACACTAGAGGGATTTTCATCACTAATCCTTCGAAGTCATTTTGGAGGTGTTCTTACTCTGTTGATGCTAAATACAGCTTTTATTAGAGAACGAAAAAAGTATCCGGTTGAGATTCTTTATGAGGATTCATCTTATTATTGGATTATTAGCATTAGCATAATTGAATTTTTTACCATTGTGGTGTTAAAATTGTTGCTGATAACCAAACGGCATGACATTTAAATTCTTTAATTTAATTGCCTATGAGATAATTGAGATCTCTTCTAATTCTTCATCCATAAGGAAACTATGCAATATCAACAAAGAAATTAAATAATATCTCTTGCAAATATGTATCTCAATAATGTAAATGTTGAANTTGTATTATAGATTTCATTTGTATTATATAGAATAGTTTACTTTATTTAATATTGAGAGTTATTATAGAGATTAGATTTAAAGATGAAAGGATAGAAATTCTTGGGCAAAAAACTGGCGATAAAGTCATTTTGAAGGTTTCGAATTATAAAATACTGATGGGTAACCAATCTTTTCTGAAGGTATTGTTTTGATAGGTCACTAGCCTTCAATAGTCATTTTGGAGGTAGGAATTTAAAGTGGTTTATCAATTAGGCAGAGGCGTTCACTACACTAGAGGGATTTTCATCACTAATCCTTCGAAGTCATTTTGGAGGTGTTCTTACTCTGTTGATGCTAAATACAGCTTTTATTAGAGAACGAAAAAAGTATCCGGTTGAGATTCTTTATGAGGATTCATCTTATTATTGGATTATTAGCATTAGCATAATTGAATTTTTTACCATTGTGGTGTTAAAATTGTTGCTGATAACCAAACGGCATGACATTTAAATTCTTTAATTTAATTGCCTATGAGATAATTGAGATCTCTTCTAATTCTTCATCCATAAGGAAACTATGCAATATCAACAAAGAAATTAAATAATATCTCTTGCAAATATGTATCTCAATAATGTAAATGTTGAAAAGGGACACAAAAAAAGCATTTTCAGATTTATCAAGAACTTGCTGATAAAGGATCTCTTATAGCTTAGTACTTAAATTGGATCAGTGTTGAAAAAGTGAAGAGAAACCATTTGAAATATATTTAAAATCTGTGGTTCTAATCAAAATTTGGAATAAGAATATCAATAGATGAAACTAAAGGATTTCAACAAAGTATTTTAAATTTAATGAAAGAAATTAACATTATTCTTTTCAATTAAATTGAACTCCATATTCTTTAATAACCTTAAAATGTTCATCACTTAATGCGCTTGTTAAATGGATAGAATTTTATCATCAAGAATTTCAAACTTGGTCACCTATAACTTGAAATAAGAACTATTGTTCCGGGTGATTTTTGAATCTAAATTAATTTATTATGTTTGATGGTTATGGTCATTAGATTAAACTAGAATTTTAGTAGATTATTAAATTAACTACTCATTTTATTTTTTCAATCCTCATGTCAGGTCAATCATTTTAAGTATTTGCATTTGGTATGAAGACATTCAAATTTCCATGTTTTCTCTTCCAGAAGTTTAGACTTTTTTTAAAAACAAGATCAACATGAACATGTATTTAATTTTTTTTTTAATCCAAATCTGTAATTAAATTATAAATTCATCAAATTTATTACATTCTAAGGTTAAACAAAGAAACTAGTGCAAACTAATAAAATAATGTTCAATACAAATCACTTCTATGTTTGTTATTTGATTCTTCGATTATTGTTTTTCTTTTATTTATTTATTTATAATTCTTTATTTGGATTTATCTCGATTTATTTACATTTTTATATTCGCATTTACATATTTTTGTTACATTTATTGCTAATTCTGTGGTTATAACAATAGATGCAAAACAGGGATTTGATGTAAGAAAACTCTGTACATTATATATAAAAAATGACATTAAATGGTTTGGGATATTTTTATTTTGACAAGATAAATGTCTCTCTACAATATGGGTATAATAGATGAACATAAATTGTGTTGTAGATGTATTAAAATCATTTTGTTCCTTAATCTCAAAACTCTGGAAATTTTATCTATTATAATATAGTCCTATGAATATTATTTATAATTATTCGCAAAGTGATGTAAATCTGTGAAAAAAAATTGCAAAACTATTATTTAATTGGTCAGTATCTATGTTTCACAACTGATTGCACCCTCTATTTTTACATATAAAAAAGATTTATTTTCTCAACTCTGAAATTCTAAACAAAAATGTATTTTCTTACAATTTTACTTACACTCTTCTACCCTGTTTACTATCTTCTTTACATTATATACAATTATTCTTATATTATTACCCAATACTTGCCCTTATTTTCTATAAAATTATTATCAAGGGAGAGCAAAAAACTCAAATGAAACCTGTCGATAAACTCAAAAACGTCTTGGATGAGGAAAGAAGTTCTGATGAAGAAAGAAGTTCTAATGAGGAGGATAGTTCTGAAGATGAAAGTGGTTCCGAAAGTGAAGATGCTGACGAAGAAATCCTTCATTTTCGTGTCTTATTGGTTCGAAAATATGCCCGTGTCAATTATGTTAGAAGAAGAGGATAATTTAAATGGTATGTGATGCCTTTTTTTGTAAAAAAAAGTGATAAACTAATAAATTATTTAGATTTATTAACTTTTCTTAATTATTTATATTTAGATTACTTGGGTGGGTGGTGGGCTTTATATGTTATTTTTCTTATTTTATCATTGCTTGTTATTTACTATATATTTTGCTATATTAATTTTGCGACTATATTATATCAATAAACTCTTATATTTTATCATTAAAATTTGCTGTATCTTTGTATTCTGTTGCTTTTTCATGTCTGTTTAGTATTTAGAACTGGTCCAGTTAAATTACATTATTAAGAACATAGATTTAGTGAGATCTTTGATTAGAAGCTATTAACATGAATAATAATAATGATAATGAATTGCATTAACCAACTATTGAATTGGATATTCTAATTTAAAAGGTAACAAGATTTAAATTCTTATAATTCATGAAAATAGTATTCTATTATGATAATAATGATATTTATGATTATTTACTAATTAATGTATTAAGTTCATTTAAAGGGTCTTGATTATCTTACAAATGAAATGTTCTTTTGTAAATTAATATTACCTATACTCTTTCCTTTTTCTAAGATAAGAAAGAAAACTTTCTTTGAATCCATTAAAGTAAGTTCTGGAAATCTAGCATTTTTACTAACCATGATTGATGCAATCATGATGCTACTTCGAAACTTTTTTTTATTATTTTTATTTTTTGTTATTATTTTTTTACTGTTTTTAGAAAAATGATCTTTTTTCATTCCAATACTTACCATAATATCTTTCTCCACCCAACATAAACGATAACCAAATAAACCCACCATAGTATCTTTCTGCTATCCCAACATAAACAATAACCTTTCTGCCATTCCAATATAAACAATAATGAAATAAACACATCATAATATCCCAACATGTAATCACTAAAAATAATCACACAAAATAACTGCATAGCTATCAAATATCTGTCAAAACTACTTCCCATTCATTGTCACCACCATCATCACCAGCATTGTCGCACCATCGTCACGCCATCGTCACCATCGCCATCACTGTTGTTGTCATTATCGTCGTTATCGTCACCATCGTCGTGTCTAAAATCCAGGTTCCGGAGAATTCTAAAATTTTTAAAATATTTAATAATAATAATAATAATAATAAACTTGGAATATAAAAAAAGCTCACCATTATAATTTGCAGGAATAGCTATGTACTATATTGAATTCTCCAGACTTCCTCTTCATAAAATACTAACTTTTTTTTTAGAAAAAATAATAATAAAATTTATTCAAATAATTTAAATTAATTAATCATCAATAATTAATAAACTTACTGGTATAATTTAAAGAAGGAGAACTTTCCCGTGGTGAGTGGTACAGTATTACCTACTCTAAAAAATACACATATGGGCCAATTTTCAGAATGAAAATTTATATATTATATTATAATATAGTATAATATATAAAATTTTATTCTGAAAATTGGCCCATATGAATAAAATAATATAATTAATAAATAAAATAATAAAATACTAATACTTACCGAAAATAGGACTTACCCTTCTAGTTCCTAGTTGAGTTGAGTCCTCGACACCCTTTTAAAACTTTTTACTTTTCTCATAATTATTTTCCGCTTTTGAAGGAGAAAATAATTATAAAAAGTAGTAACTAAATAAAACTGAATACTTTTTTCCACCTTTGAAGCAGAAGATAATTATGAAAAAAGTAGCTTCCAACCCTTCCCTTCTTTCACTTCCTATTTTTTAGAAAGAAATAAATATTACTATTATTACTTCTTTGTTTTTTTTTCAATAAATAATAACTCCAATAAATGTTTACCTTTTTGGGAGTTTATTGTTTTGCATGATGGGTTCATTTCGTTCTTGGATTCTCTCACCTTTTAGATCTAGAAATGAAGGTTGGTATTCATATAAAAGAATAATAAAGATAAAATAATAGTCACTTCTGGTGAGATCCTTTTGTCACATTCGTTTTACATTTCGTTTCAGAATTCTCTCCTCTTTTTAATCAAGAAAAAAAGTTTTAGCATTTTTTAATTAAAAAAATTCATTAAATAATAATAGTAATAATAAAGAATAATAAATATTTACATTTGGAGAGAATATTTAGTATTTTTTGTTTTTTAAAAAGAGGACTCAATTTTTTTTTTTAAAAAAAAAAGAAAATAGGAAAAATGGGAAAAATGAGTGAGATAGAGCATAGGGCTAGTTTGTTTTTATTGGATGATGATCAATAGTAACGTGACTGGTCAAATAATATTTAAACGAATAGAAATCTAAGATTCAGATCAGGTGATTAAAGAAAATTATCTTTAGTCGAACTTTAAATTATTTAAATTATTTATATATTGGCAATAAAAATATCAAAAATATCTGAGTTTTTATAAAAGATGTTTAAGATATTACATAGAATTTAAATATATGTATACGTGTTATTACAGATTCTATAAATTTAATAAAGGTATATAACATTATTAAAATGAATATTTTTTTATATAAACTCTGGAACATGAGATCTCGAGATCTCAAATATTCAAATACTTGAAATAATTAAATACTTAAATACTTGTAATTATTATTTGAAATTTAATAAAATAGTTCAAAAGTAGTCATAAAATTTAATAAAAGTTTATATTAAAATAATAGTTTTAATAAAAAAATTTAAAAATAATTAAACATTACTTACATTATTCATCTATATAGTCTATTACTATAAAAAATGTCTTCTATATAAACTTTTCCAAAAATTGGATCTTATTGGATCTAAATAGAGGGAACGAAGAAATAGTTTCAAAGAATACAATAATAAAGTTTTGTTATCTATTAAGTAGTCGTTCTGGTGGCTTGTCATATGAGCGACTAAAATTTAATTGAACCTTATTGTAAAATAAGTATTAAATACTTGTGTAACACGTTGATCAAAATCTAGACTTTCCCTATGCTGTGAGATAGCTGATCCTTTTTATACTTTTTATTTTATTATGTTTATTTTATTATGTTTGTTCATTAATGTTTATCAATGACATGTGCTTATATCTGTTTTCATTTATAATTGTCCTAATTGCTTTTATTGTGGCAAAGTAAATTGGTAATCAGGTGAAATGTCACGGAGATGATATTTTTGTAACACTAGATAAACTTTCAGGTAATTGTTATCTTTGTATAAGGATGAAAGATGAAGAATGCTGTACAAGGATGAAGGATACCATACGAGGATGAAGGATATCGTGTGAGGATGAAGGATGACGCACAAAGGATGAAGTGTAAACAAAAAAAAAAGTATAAATACGACTGTTGTCAGGAGTAAATTCAAGTAGTTATAAAAGATTACAGTTAGATAAATATATTTTAATAACACAGTTAATCATTAATTAATAATTAGAAATAATTCAAAATAATTCGAAATAGGCCATCAGTAAATTTTTTTAAACGTAAACCTTCGAAGTATTTCACTCTGATAACCTTCGAATATCTTCAACATAAACGTAATATTTACGAAGGTTATTGGTACCGAAAACCTTCATTTTTATTAATAAAATATAATACTCTGAAGGTTATTGATAACCTTCAATAACCTTCATTTTATCATAATAAATGTAATATTTGTGAAGGTTATTGGTCTGATAACCTTCAATAACCTTTGAAAACGAAATTATTACAATAACCTCCGATATAAAAAATTTCCAGATGACTACTTTAAATATTAAATAGAAAAGTAAACTTCCTTCAGGAACAGGAAAGATACGTCATGCTGTAATATTTCTGTTGTTGAATGATACTTTACTTTTAAAACTTTATATTTTATATTTTAATAAACTTATATTTTGTGTCATAATATTGCAAAATATTATTAAATATTGTTTGATACTGCATTACTACTTTTACTCCACCTTACTCACTGTGCCTTCATGATTAATTTGATTATTACTTGATTATTATTATTATTTATTATATATTTATTATCTGTTTTGAGATAGGCAAGTTTAGATCGATTGATTGCTTGACCTACTGGCAGATAGAGCATATTATTATTTGTTTGTGTGATGCAAACTGTGAGACTGATTTGAGAAATTGTTCGAAATACTCTGCACTCCTGTGACAATATAACAACATATGCATATACATATGCCTATTTTTTCTTCATTACATTATATCTGTATAATAATTATTACTGCCTTTTTCATATAAAAATGAAATTACTGATATCAAATATATTGCTATTTTGATTTTTTATATGTATTTTATTTTATTAATACATGAATAAATAAACAATGTTTTCGTTTTGAAAATTATCCTAAAAGATTTAATTTGTAAATCAAATTTTTGCATTATCTCCATTATTGCTGTTATTCACAAAAGGAAAGAAAAAATAGTGTGTAAAAATGAAAAATTTTTTTATTTTTACTTGACAAAAACACTCAAGAAAAGTTCATTCATATCTTCGATGAATAAAAATATAATTATTATGAAATTGACCGAGGAAAGAGATCACACGGAAATGAGGCATTCATTTATAAACAAATTCATGATTTGAAATATTAAAAATACTTTTTTAATTGTTTATTATTATTTATAATCATCAAAATAAAACATATACTTTCATGTCTAATAAATAAATACAATTCAAGAAAGAAAAGCCATGTTTGATTGTTTTTTTTTTGAATATAAAAATTCACTACGATTATTTTTCACCACATTGTCGTTATTAAAAAACTAATGGTGTTTTATTTGGGAAAATTGGTCAAAAATCACNTTCTTATAATTCATGAAAATAGTATTCTATTATGATAATAATGATATTTATGATTATTTACTAATTAATGTATTAAGTTCATTTAAAGGGTCTTGATTATCTTACAAATGAAATGTTCTTTTGTAAATTAATATTACCTATACTCTTTCCTTTTTCTAAGATAAGAAAGAAAACTTTCTTTGAATCCATTAAAGTAAGTTCTGGAAATCTAGCATTTTTACTAACCATGATTGATGCAATCATGATGCTACTTCGAAACTTTTTTTTATTATTTTTATTTTTTGTTATTATTTTTTTACTGTTTTTAGAAAAATGATCTTTTTTCATTCCAATACTTACCATAATATCTTTCTCCACCCAACATAAACGATAACCAAATAAACCCACCATAGTATCTTTCTGCTATCCCAACATAAACAATAACCTTTCTGCCATTCCAATATAAACAATAATGAAATAAACACATCATAATATCCCAACATGTAATCACTAAAAATAATCACACAAAATAACTGCATAGCTATCAAATATCTGTCAAAACTACTTCCCATTCATTGTCACCACCATCATCACCAGCATTGTCGCACCATCGTCACGCCATCGTCACCATCGCCATCACTGTTGTTGTCATTATCGTCGTTATCGTCACCATCGTCGTGTCTAAAATCCAGGTTCCGGAGAATTCTAAAATTTTTAAAATATTTAATAATAATAATAATAATAATAAACTTGGAATATAAAAAAAGCTCACCATTATAATTTGCAGGAATAGCTATGTACTATATTGAATTCTCCAGACTTCCTCTTCATAAAATACTAACTTTTTTTTTAGAAAAAATAATAATAAAATTTATTCAAATAATTTAAATTAATTAATCATCAATAATTAATAAACTTACTGGTATAATTTAAAGAAGGAGAACTTTCCCGTGGTGAGTGGTACAGTATTACCTACTCTAAAAAATACACATATGGGCCAATTTTCAGAATGAAAATTTATATATTATATTATAATATAGTATAATATATAAAATTTTATTCTGAAAATTGGCCCATATGAATAAAATAATATAATTAATAAATAAAATAATAAAATACTAATACTTACCGAAAATAGGACTTACCCTTCTAGTTCCTAGTTGAGTTGAGTCCTCGACACCCTTTTAAAACTTTTTACTTTTCTCATAATTATTTTCCGCTTTTGAAGGAGAAAATAATTATAAAAAGTAGTAACTAAATAAAACTGAATACTTTTTTCCACCTTTGAAGCAGAAGATAATTATGAAAAAAGTAGCTTCCAACCCTTCCCTTCTTTCACTTCCTATTTTTTAGAAAGAAATAAATATTACTATTATTACTTCTTTGTTTTTTTTTCAATAAATAATAACTCCAATAAATGTTTACCTTTTTGGGAGTTTATTGTTTTGCATGATGGGTTCATTTCGTTCTTGGATTCTCTCACCTTTTAGATCTAGAAATGAAGGTTGGTATTCATATAAAAGAATAATAAAGATAAAATAATAGTCACTTCTGGTGAGATCCTTTTGTCACATTCGTTTTACATTTCGTTTCAGAATTCTCTCCTCTTTTTAATCAAGAAAAAAAGTTTTAGCATTTTTTAATTAAAAAAATTCATTAAATAATAATAGTAATAATAAAGAATAATAAATATTTACATTTGGAGAGAATATTTAGTATTTTTTGTTTTTTAAAAAGAGGACTCAATTTTTTTTTTTAAAAAAAAAAGAAAATAGGAAAAATGGGAAAAATGAGTGAGATAGAGCATAGGGCTAGTTTGTTTTTATTGGATGATGATCAATAGTAACGTGACTGGTCAAATAATATTTAAACGAATAGAAATCTAAGATTCAGATCAGGTGATTAAAGAAAATTATCTTTAGTCGAACTTTAAATTATTTAAATTATTTATATATTGGCAATAAAAATATCAAAAATATCTGAGTTTTTATAAAAGATGTTTAAGATATTACATAGAATTTAAATATATGTATACGTGTTATTACAGATTCTATAAATTTAATAAAGGTATATAACATTATTAAAATGAATATTTTTTTATATAAACTCTGGAACATGAGATCTCGAGATCTCAAATATTCAAATACTTGAAATAATTAAATACTTAAATACTTGTAATTATTATTTGAAATTTAATAAAATAGTTCAAAAGTAGTCATAAAATTTAATAAAAGTTTATATTAAAATAATAGTTTTAATAAAAAAATTTAAAAATAATTAAACATTACTTACATTATTCATCTATATAGTCTATTACTATAAAAAATGTCTTCTATATAAACTTTTCCAAAAATTGGATCTTATTGGATCTAAATAGAGGGAACGAAGAAATAGTTTCAAAGAATACAATAATAAAGTTTTGTTATCTATTAAGTAGTCGTTCTGGTGGCTTGTCATATGAGCGACTAAAATTTAATTGAACCTTATTGTAAAATAAGTATTAAATACTTGTGTAACACGTTGATCAAAATCTAGACTTTCCCTATGCTGTGAGATAGCTGATCCTTTTTATACTTTTTATTTTATTATGTTTATTTTATTATGTTTGTTCATTAATGTTTATCAATGACATGTGCTTATATCTGTTTTCATTTATAATTGTCCTAATTGCTTTTATTGTGGCAAAGTAAATTGGTAATCAGGTGAAATGTCACGGAGATGATATTTTTGTAACACTAGATAAACTTTCAGGTAATTGTTATCTTTGTATAAGGATGAAAGATGAAGAATGCTGTACAAGGATGAAGGATACCATACGAGGATGAAGGATATCGTGTGAGGATGAAGGATGACGCACAAAGGATGAAGTGTAAACAAAAAAAAAAGTATAAATACGACTGTTGTCAGGAGTAAATTCAAGTAGTTATAAAAGATTACAGTTAGATAAATATATTTTAATAACACAGTTAATCATTAATTAATAATTAGAAATAATTCAAAATAATTCGAAATAGGCCATCAGTAAATTTTTTTAAACGTAAACCTTCGAAGTATTTCACTCTGATAACCTTCGAATATCTTCAACATAAACGTAATATTTACGAAGGTTATTGGTACCGAAAACCTTCATTTTTATTAATAAAATATAATACTCTGAAGGTTATTGATAACCTTCAATAACCTTCATTTTATCATAATAAATGTAATATTTGTGAAGGTTATTGGTCTGATAACCTTCAATAACCTTTGAAAACGAAATTATTACAATAACCTCCGATATAAAAAATTTCCAGATGACTACTTTAAATATTAAATAGAAAAGTAAACTTCCTTCAGGAACAGGAAAGATACGTCATGCTGTAATATTTCTGTTGTTGAATGATACTTTACTTTTAAAACTTTATATTTTATATTTTAATAAACTTATATTTTGTGTCATAATATTGCAAAATATTATTAAATATTGTTTGATACTGCATTACTACTTTTACTCCACCTTACTCACTGTGCCTTCATGATTAATTTGATTATTACTTGATTATTATTATTATTTATTATATATTTATTATCTGTTTTGAGATAGGCAAGTTTAGATCGATTGATTGCTTGACCTACTGGCAGATAGAGCATATTATTATTTGTTTGTGTGATGCAAACTGTGAGACTGATTTGAGAAATTGTTCGAAATACTCTGCACTCCTGTGACAATATAACAACATATGCATATACATATGCCTATTTTTTCTTCATTACATTATATCTGTATAATAATTATTACTGCCTTTTTCATATAAAAATGAAATTACTGATATCAAATATATTGCTATTTTGATTTTTTATATGTATTTTATTTTATTAATACATGAATAAATAAACAATGTTTTCGTTTTGAAAATTATCCTAAAAGATTTAATTTGTAAATCAAATTTTTGCATTATCTCCATTATTGCTGTTATTCACAAAAGGAAAGAAAAAATAGTGTGTAAAAATGAAAAATTTTTTTATTTTTACTTGACAAAAACACTCAAGAAAAGTTCATTCATATCTTCGATGAATAAAAATATAATTATTATGAAATTGACCGAGGAAAGAGATCACACGGAAATGAGGCATTCATTTATAAACAAATTCATGATTTGAAATATTAAAAATACTTTTTTAATTGTTTATTATTATTTATAATCATCAAAATAAAACATATACTTTCATGTCTAATAAATAAATACAATTCAAGAAAGAAAAGCCATGTTTGATTGTTTTTTTTTTGAATATAAAAATTCACTACGATTATTTTTCACCACATTGTCGTTATTAAAAAACTAATGGTGTTTTATTTGGGAAAATTGGTCAAAAATCACATTATCACAAATTAATATATAGGGTTACGATCAGGGAATGATACCCAGTGATTTCCCCCCCTGGTCAATAAACAAAACGGACATGTGCTTTATATTTTGCACGTGCCATATTATTAAAAATTTCAGAAATTGTTTTCATGCACTGATTAACAAAATTATTTACATGCGTCGTTCAACAAAAAAATAAACACGGACGCGTCATGTAAACATGAAATTAAATATAAATATCCGACTTATTTGCTTGCTTGATCCTGAAATTTAACTTCTCAACTCTCAACTCTCAACTCACTACTCACCACTTACTTGTTTTTATTTCATCTTTACTCTTATTTACACACTTTTCTCTTTTACATCTCAGCTTGAAACTTTATATTCAGGTACTTTTAACATGAATATCTATCTTTTATTCATATTTGACTGTGAAAACTAATTCTATCTTATTTTTTATCTTTTTTTCTATCTTTTTTATAAATCAAAAAAGAATGTTGTTCCTTTTAACCGCTCTTTCTGGTGTTGGTGTCGTATCTGTATCGGCAACTGTCATCATATTCAAAAAATGCTTGTATATATTCTTAAAAATAAATATTAAAAATGAAGAAGAGTTACTAAACTTATTTTTTATTTATAGTAAAAGAGAAAATAAAGAACCAACACCAACTTTGATTTCTCCAACACCAACAACGCTAACACAAACTTCAGTTCCTTCAATACCAACAACGCCAACCTACTCTTCATCTACTCAAACAGTTCCAACTTATAACAATTCTTATAATTCTTCGCCTGCAACAAAAAACGAATTATTCTTAACTCGTAAGTATCAAACTTTTTGTATTGGCTATTTTAAAAATATATATAAACCTACCTTTTTTGATTTTTAGGCGATTCAAAATGTCCAAAATACAAACAACAGAAAGAAAACCAATATACTGGATTGGCGAGTATTTCCGAAGAAGCAGAAAATGATGAAGAAACAAATAATGAGTCAAATGATGAATCAAATGATGAATCATTCCCAACCTGTAATGGAAATGTTGTTCGTAAGTATCATAAGTATCAAACTTTGTGTATTAGTTATCTTAAAAATATATATGCCTAACTTTTTTTTTGATTTCTAGGTCCAGTTTATGAACAACAAAACAAACCATCTATAAGTTCACCTTTGGTACCTAAAGAACAGTGACAAAATCTGGGAAAAATGATCTCAAAAAGATATACGAAATTAGCAAATACTTCTGCTATTACACTTTGTATCCAAGGTGAAAATGAAAATAATTATAATGATAACCGAAACGAATATTTTGATTTGGATGAGGATGAATATTATGATGATGAATTTAGTAATGTTAATCCCAAGTCAGGAGAAATGTAAGTACAAAAAAATTATTCATATTTTTATTATATTGTATATGTATATAAATTAATGAATTTATATTTTAGTACTAAACTCCAAATAACTGAGGAAGGAAAGCGAGCGGCAACTCTTACTTTGGTGCGCTCATTTGAACGGCTCCAGAATTTACTTGATAATGAAGGAATTAATGTCGAAATTTCACGACCTACCTATTAAGCCTTTATAATGCACACATTTTTTTATCTTGTTTTTTTTTCAAATATTAATAAGCTTTTTATTATTTTTTATTTCTTCTAATTAAATAAAATTACATGTTTATAAAATACAAAATGTTCGTACTAAAATAATTAATGGAAATATATCAATGATGAAACCCGATTCGGGACATTTACACATTTATCAGTAAGGCAAAGTCCAAAAACGTAAAATTAATTATACTGATTATGTTATTAATTTTAGAATTTTTAAAAAAATAATACTTTAGTTTTAAAAGAATCTGGACCTAAAAAAAGGGAGAGATTATTATTAACAAAATTAAAATAAAATGATCAATCAAAATAAAAATGGTTTGGTAAAAATAATTTAAAAATTATAAAAGAAAAAAAATAATGATGTAATTATAACAAGTAGAGATGGCATTGGTACTAGTATAGTAATATTTTTATTAAAAAACATTATTTACTTTAGATAATTTAATGTTTGATTTTATATTAAATATATCGTTTTTCGTGAATTTTTTAGTTAATTAACTGGTGCGCATGTCTTTGTATTGAGGAAACATGTGAATGAAATAATCAAAGTTCATTGCGAGAATACATGGTTGTGGTTGTGCCTAAGGAAATTACTTACAGCATTTCTTAAATATGCTAATTTATATAATCTTTGGAGTGAATATAAAACTTTTCAACGTAATAAGTATTATTTCCGGACTTACAGATTGAAAATAAATTTTCAAAATTTGGAAAATGGTAATCAATGATGTAATATTTTCTATGATCATTATTAATTATTACTAATATTTAATATTAACGTATAACCGTGAATCATAATTCCTGATATTTTTCTATTGAATATTTATTTATCAAATATTTTATCTATTTTATGATGTAAATTGTTTGCACACGCAAATTTAAATAAATNCGTTTTTCGTGAATTTTTTAGTTAATTAACTGGTGCGCATGTCTTTGTATTGAGGAAACATGTGAATGAAATAATCAAAGTTCATTGCGAGAATACATGGTTGTGGTTGTGCCTAAGGAAATTACTTACAGCATTTCTTAAATATGCTAATTTATATAATCTTTGGAGTGAATATAAAACTTTTCAACGTAATAAGTATTATTTCCGGACTTACAGATTGAAAATAAATTTTCAAAATTTGGAAAATGGTAATCAATGATGTAATATTTTCTATGATCATTATTAATTATTACTAATATTTAATATTAACGTATAACCGTGAATCATAATTCCTGATATTTTTCTATTGAATATTTATTTATCAAATATTTTATCTATTTTATGATGTAAATTGTTTGCACACGCAAATTTAAATAAATAAAAAGGGAAAGATTGTCTTTTTTTCATTAATCAATAAAGATGACATTCAAACGTGATATTTTCATTTTATTTATATCCATAATTTTTTTTAATATTTATGTATTAAAAACACAACACAAGTAGTGTCGTTAAGTCCAAACTAAGCCAAGCTGGACCAAACCGGTTTGACTTGAGAGTTTTTGTTGGTTCTGGGTTAATGGAACAAGCCAATAGGGTTGGTAAAGTTGATAGTAACGACCCCATCAGTTTTCGATTTAGATTTAGGTGATTGAATAACATTTTATCAATTCCATTAATCCATTATTTCTGTTTTAGCTATAAATTTTGTTGTGATATAATATTTTTATGTGATTAAACGTGAATAAAAATATTTAATTCCATTCCATATTGTTTATTTACATATTTTTTATATTCATTTTGCAACTAAAATCTTCGTGTTACATTTTTTGCAATCTTTGTTGTTAATCTCTTAAAATCACGATTTGGTGTTTTTCACAAAAACCCCCGAAATTAATTCATATCAGTTTGTCTACTCTCATATTAGAAGATATGATATTTTTTGTGGATTTTTATGCGAATGAGCTTTTAGATTTCAAAATCTTAAATGTTACTTTTTTCTGTCTTATTTCTTTTTTTGACTGTTTGCTTGCTAGTTATATAAAATAAAGTTCAAAAGTTAATATTAAACATCGAATAATGAAACAATTTTGTACCAATTAATAAATATAGTTCGCCAAATGCTGAAAAATTTTTTAATTAATAAAAATCTGGAAATCATATATAAAATAATGAAATGGTGATTACCACACCAAAGATTGTCCACAAAGTGCATCTCATAACTTTTAGACACTATGGTAAAAAATAAATGCGTAATTGACAATTGCCAAACTTTTTATTTATCAAAAGTGGAAAATACAAAAAAATAAAAATCGAATTTTTTATTTCCTTTGCAAAAAATTAACAAAAATGTGAAGATTTTTCCCAAAAATGAGCGATTTTCCTCAAAAAACTCAAAACCAAATTTATTATTTATATTAAAATTAAATAATTAACTAGCCATTTATTTTTTTTTTGAGTATCCACCATATGAATAAGATTGGAATTACAAATTAAATTTTTTTTTAATAAAAAATCGCTTATATTTATTTTTAAGCGATAAAAAAAAATAATTTTATTTTTAGCAATTATCTTTGATAATCACTATAAAATAGCGATAGTAAAAAAATAATTTTTTTTTACTAATTTATTTTTATTAAATAGTAAAAAAAATAATTTTTTTACTATCACTTATAGAAAATAGTAAAATAATTAATTTTCTATTAGCGATAGTAAAAAAAAATTATTTTTTTTTTACTATTTTTAAAAATTTAAGAAATTATATAAACACTTGCTATTCTTTGGGTGGGTGGGTGGAGGTTATTCTTCTAAATGTACCATGTATCATGTACCATGTATATAAATTCTTGACCTTTTTTTTTCCATTTCGGGTCACGAAAATCTTCCCAAAAGAGTATTGTTGACAAGTGATTAAACTTAAGAACTTACCAATACTCACCAATTGGGTGAAGGTATTTTGTGCCGTGACTTCACCGAAAAAGGAATAACAATAGGGTAAAATCTATACTATGATAATAAATAAAACTTAATAAAACAATAATTTTTTTTTGTTACCTACGTATACTAACGAATTACTTACATATATCATATAATTGTAACACCGTGATTAGGCTGTTTTCACGAATCACGCACGAAAAGGAAAAAATAGGTTTAAATTTTAGTTATTTTATTATTAGAGTCCTATTTTTGGTTATTATTACATATTTATTATGAACTAGTTAGAATTAGATGTATACAATTTAGAAGTAACCAAAAATAGAATAGGATTAACAAATAATAAATGTAGTGTTATGTTTGGCAAAGTCACTATTTAATAAATTGTACAAAAATTGTACAACGAAGGTTTTTAACGCCTATTGTACAGTTTCAAAATTTAAAATAATCAAAAATGTCTTTTAAATTTTTTGATAAATTATCCCAAGATTTTTCAGAACTTCTTAATAACAAAAAAGAATATAATGTTGTCATCGAAGTTGATAAAAAAGGAAACAAGAAATCTTTTACTGCACACTCAGTTGTTTTACGTTATCGTTCACCATACTTTGATAAAGAATTGGAGAATGCTTCTAAGAATAAAGATAATATCAAAACTATTATTAGACCAAATATTTCTACTCAAATATTCGAAATTATTCTTAAGTAAGTTAAAAATTTGTTTATTACTTTAAATATTAAATTAATTATAATAAAATACATTTTGTAGATATACTGTGGCGGTCTGCCCAGAACAAAGAGTAAAGTTACGTCAATCAGTCCCACTAAATCGAACTCTCGTCACACCCCTTTTCGTCTGTTCCTGTTAGGTTTCTCTACCTAATTACGCAGGCTTGTACTATCCCAGTCAGGCTACAACCTGATTACGTCGGTCAAGTACTACAGATATTCTTTAAACAACTACACACACAGGCGTGATCTGAAGGTACGTGAGTAAGTGGAGTAAAAGTATCTTTTTACAGCTCACTACGCAAACTTCCGAATCTTAGCTTCAGACTTTATTCAGTAACTTTATTCAAGAAATTACAAAATTAGTAATAGAGGTATTACGGGCTGTTAACCGTTTCTCACCAATATTACCGTTATCACGAAATAAAAATATTAAAAACGTATCAAATTATTACGGTGTATATCGAAACTTTTAAACTTATTGCAAAGATGTAACAACAAAAATATATCACTGCTTTGGCGTGTCTTATCTCTGCTGCTAAATCAAAACAATATGTTTCTATCTTTATTATTTAATTTTATTATAAACTGCGAACCAAAAGATTATTTATTATTTTATTACAAATTAGGTGAAAGATTTTCGTAATTATTCGAAATGTACCAAAAGAAAATTAAAATTATAAAAATTGTAAAAAATGAGCCGATCCTTTTCACATCCTAAATTACCAGTCTATTTTATACACTTTCGAACTTATTTTCCTTCATCCTGTGTTGTCGCGTCTAAACACGTTCTTTTCTATTTTTAAGGATGACACACAAGGATGAAATACTTCGTACAAAGATGAATAATCTGTCATCTAGATGGTAACACACTTATCCAGTTACACTGTCATCTTAATGTCATCTCCCGTGACCTTCGCAACATTTCGAAATCCTGTGCGCATCTCATGTGGAATTCGTGCACCCTTAAACATTTCCTCCTTCAAGGGGGAGCTCCTGCGACCCCACACTCATACCCCATAAATCACTCATTAACTGCAGATGCATTTCGCCGCACATTTTCAGTAATCTTTCGTACTCCTGTTTCGGAAGCTTGTAGATCCAGTCAGGTGTGACCAGTTGGAGATTCTTTGGTCGCAGCATTCCGACTGCTTGTGCGAGAGATCTTAACCTTTGCGCTATCTGGTATGTCCGTGATCCGTTCTGATGGGAATACCCTTGCAACTCGTGTTTTATCGACGTAGCCGTACGGATTTCTTGAAAAGTAGAAATATACTCTCCAAGCCTTCTATAAGCGTTTACCCGTTGTCCGTTAGGATTGTCTGGATCTGTGGCTACAGAGAGCAGCCCGGCTATGTCGTGATCNCAACATTTCGAAATCCCGTGCGCATCTCATGTGGAATTCGTGCACCCTCAAACATTTCCTCCTTCAAGGGGGAGCTCCTGCGACCCCACACTCATACCCCATAAATCACTCATTAACTGCAGATGCATTTCGCCGCACATTTTCAGTAATCTTTCGTACTCCTGTTTCGGAAGCTTGTAGATCCAGTCAGGTGTGACCAGTTGGAGATTCTTTGGTCGCAGCATTCCGACTGCTTGTGCGAGAGATCTTAACCTTTGCGCTATCTGGTATGTCCGTGATCCGTTCTGATGGGAATACCCTTGCAACTCGTGTTTTATCGACGTAGCCGTACAGATTTCTTGAAAAGTAGAAATATACTCTCCGAGCCTTCTATAAGCGTTTACCCGTTGTCCGTTAGGATTGTCTGGATCTGTGGCTACAGAGAGCAGCCCGGCTATGTCGTGATCAAACACTGCTTCCGTAAGATCATGTACCTCTTCGGGTGCGGTTATCGTATCCAAGACATATGGGAGTAACATGTCGTTCTCTTGCTGCACCACTTCATCACCCGTGGGTCCTCCCAGGTTTATTGCGTAACCTTCCGTTACCAGATATGCCCCTGTATCATCTAGTATAAGTTGTGCGCCTCTCGATAGTTCTAATAACTCTTCACGTAATCTGTTGACTCGTTCACAAAAGCTTTCGGAGATTTGTAGATGGGTCATGTTAAATGTTCTTAGTCGTGTTTCGGGAAATGTCGCATTTTATCCTTGTCTTTCATGCACGACTATTGTTCTCTGTTATCTCACGTGAGATAAAACNCGGCATATTATTTCATCATACAGGAACCATGCGACGGTCATCGCATCTGCCTTTTCTATTGCTCTGGCTTCCGGCCATTTTGTGAAATAGTCCGTAGCTACTATAATGTATCTTTTCTTTGTGGACGTCAGTTTCAAGGGTCCCACGATGTCTATCCCTAATCGGTCGAACGCTTGCCCTACTTTAATGGGTCGCATTTCTTCGGTTCTCGTAGGTTTACCCTGTCGTTGACACGCGTCACAGGATTCTACGTAGTTCTTTATGTCTATGCCCATGGTGGGCCAGAAGTATCGCTTTCTCGTTTTATCGATTGTTGCTTTTATGCCGAAATGTCCCGCATTTGGCACGCTATGCATATTATGTAGTAATTTTGTTACGTTGCTTTTCAATATTACCCGTAATGGGCTATCATCCTTATTACGTTTGAATAATAAATTGTCTTGTACGATATAATGATTCGCCTGCTGCCGTAATTGTCGTCGTTGCTCGCTTGTCCAGTTCGGGGGAAAAGTGTGATTGATTAAGTACTCGGTTATTTGATTGTAAATTTCCGTGTCCATTTTCGAAAGGTTTCGCAAGTCCTCTTCTATTTATCTGAGTTTCCGGGTTCCCTCTTGTGTTTCGCTGAACCATAGTCCCGCTGCACCTTGTAAGTATCCGGCAACGACTTGAAGTTTATATTCGCTAGTATACTGATTTATCCTAGCAGACCTGTTGAATTCCTCCAACCATTCCATAGGGTCTCGATTTCCTCCTCCAAACGTCGGCATCTTCGCATCATTTCTGATACGAAAGGCGTCTTGTAATCCCTTTATTAAAGCGTTGGTTCCGCTTTCTTCGGTGCTGCGACTCATTCCTCTAGTTATTCTTTTATTCGTCACGGTGGCTATTGTTTCGTAGGGATACGGATTCTTGTTGTCTTGTTACACAAATTTCAAGACGTTTGTCTTCGTCGTTGATCGTTTGATTTGTAAGAACTTTATTATGTTAACGACTGCTTTGTACTCAAAAATCTTATTGGGAACAGAAATTTCTGTCATTTTTAGGACTATTTCGTATTGTTACGCTTTCTTTTGGCGGGAATAATCTTTTGGATTTTTAAAGGGGATATCTCAAACAATATAAACTCTAACTATATTTATCAAAATTCTCGTAAATCTGTGAAACACTACTTTTCTTAAGAATACTTTATGGCACACCTCACAGGAGGCACCAAAATCTGTGGCGGTCTGCCCAGAACAAAGAGTAAAGTTACGTCAATCAGTCCCACTAAATCGAACTCTCGTCACACCCCTTTTCGTCTGTTCCTGTTAGGTTTCTCTACCTAATTACGCAGGCTTGTACTATCCCAGTCAGGCTACAACCTGATTACGCCGGTCAAGTACTACAGATATTCTTTAAACAACTACACACACAGGCGTGATCTGAAGGTACGTGAGTAAGTGGAGTAAAAGTATCTTTTTACAGCTCACTACGCAAACTTC
>PQFF01000031.1:497985-547555 GCA_003547095.1 Diversispora epigaea | reverse complement strand
AAGAATTTAAACAATATATTAATATAAATATTTTTTATTTGTTTCTAAGTGAAGTTTTTATTTTCACTAAAAAATATTAAAAACTGTAATAATTAAAGTTATAGCTCTTATTTTAAGCTACAAGTGTGTATAAGATAGTTGATATCTAGGATAAATATTCATCAAAATCGAAAGACTTTACGATCAATTATGCAATTGAATATTTTTGGTTAATTTCATTTAAACCAAAATTTATGTGCAAGTATATATCCAATTTTAACACACAAGGTATCATATGATAGCTCTTGATTAGGAAATTCGTTTAAAAAAAAGTTTTATATAATTTTGATTATCCATTTTGTTATAATTCGTCTTTGAAATTTATAGATAAATCTAGTAAGGATTTTGCGACAAATGATTGCTGATCACTTTATTCCGATGTAATATTTTTCAAAAGTTGTTACATATAAAAACTTCCTCAATTCTTATGCTATGATTCTAAAATTTTTACAGTAGATGTACAACATGCCTGTCTTTAAGGTTAATTAGACTCATTTCTGATATTTTGTTGTTAAATAATAAATAATTAGCAATTATATATTAAAATTCAAACATCATTTATTTCTTCAATTCTTATGACATAGGTCTAATATTTTTGTGACAGATGCACAATATATTTGTCTTTAAGATTACTTAGTATCACGTATAACTTTTAATTAGTAAAAAATAAAGTTTTATATATGAGAACGATTGATAATTATTTGTCAATATCAAGTCAAATTTTTAATAATTTCGATCGTTTTTAGTCGTGTCTAAGTAAAGTTCTGATTTTAATTAGAAAATGTCAAATATGGTATTAATAAAACTTGTAGCCCTTGTTATAAGCTACAAGTCTGTATAAGATAGTTGGTACTTACGATGAATAATTATTGAAATCGAAAGATATTACTGTCATTAATTCAATTTAACATTTTTGGTTAATTTCATTTAAAACACAATTACTGCACAAGAAAGCATCAGATTTTACAAATAAGATATCATATGATAGCCCTTTGGTAAGGGATTCTTTTAAAAAAAAGTTTATGCAATTTGAATCATTCCTTGTGTTATAATTCACCTTAGAAATTTATTAAAAAATTTATTAAAAAATCAGTTGGCCGGATACTTTTGGCAGGTGAGTGTATTNTCAAATTTTTAATAATTTCGATCGTTTTTAGTCGTGTCTAAGTAAAGTTCTGATTTTAATTAGAAAATGTCAAATATGGTATTAATAAAACTTGTAGCCCTTGTTATAAGCTACAAGTCTGTATAAGATAGTTGGTACTTACGATGAATAATTATTGAAATCGAAAGATATTACTGTCATTAATTCAATTTAACATTTTTGGTTAATTTCATTTAAAACACAATTACTGCACAAGAAAGCATCAGATTTTACAAATAAGATATCATATGATAGCCCTTTGGTAAGGGATTCTTTTAAAAAAAAGTTTATGCAATTTGAATCATTCCTTGTGTTATAATTCACCTTAGAAATTTATTAAAAAATTTATTAAAAAATCAGTTGGCCGGATACTTTTGGCAGGTGAGTGTATTTCACGAGAATCATATTTAATCCACGATAATAAAATCTTTTAAAAATATATCCTTCGCGCGAATTATCCTCTGATATTGAATGTCAGATATACCAAATTTATAAAAAAAAAACATACAATTATTCTTTCTGAACAACAGTCACGATTAAATAGGTCCCGAAGCAAAGAAAAAGAAAGTCATTTTACTTAATAAGTAAATGGTTAATTAATTTATAATTTATTTCTTTTATTTTGATCCCTTCACTGTTATAATTTATTTTAAATTAATTAAAAACTCATTGCACAAAAACATTGCATGAGAATAATCACTTTTTAGAATTGTGTTTTTTTTATCATGAATTCAAAATCTTTATTAGCTATAAAATTATGTTAAATATAACAAAATATAAAGTTAACTTTTTTTTCATACATCAATATAAATAAACTCACATTAATATAAAAAATCAATTTACATGACAACAAACTTGAGTATAAATTTGATGACGACGGCAAATACATATTTTTGTAAATAGGTAAATTGTTCAGAAAATTTTGAAAAAATGATTTTTTTGGCAGCATATTTAACATATACACGTTAAAGCTTGTCAACCTTGACTTGCACATTTTATTGATGAATATAATATTTGATTTTCATATTTTTTTATTTTTTTATTTTTATTTTATATTTATATTTTTTTTGAGATCTTTCTGGATCGTAAAAATAAATCATAATCAATTTTGAATATTTATATTAGAGCAAATGATTGATGTAATAATAATATACCACCAGCAGAACCAACACCAACTATACAATATTCATCATCAATGACTGCTGCACCATCGATATCTTCTACTCCAACAGCTACTACTTCTTTATGTAAATCGAAAGTTACTAAATGAATCTTAATATTAGTTCTGAATTCTGTTATTCCTAATATCAATATAAACGTTAATATTAATCCTAATGCAAACGTTATCAATCCAAGAACGTTGTCGTCTTTAAATAATAATAATAATATGGTTTTGACAATTGGATCAGGATGTGGATGTGCCATTAATAATCCTACCGTTAATACTTTTATAAATCCAAATTGATCAAATATGTCAAATATATCGGGAAGGCAATAAAAGCAAATCAAAATATAAGTGAAATCAATAATGCTGTCGCTGCTGTTCTTCTAATTTCACTACTGCTTTATAACAACAACAAAAAATTAGCTCAACAATAACAATATTACATTACAAACTGCACAATCTGCCACTACACAATCAACTGCTTTTTGAACAAGATGTAGCAGCAGCAGAACAAGTACAAATACTTTACTCGTTAATGCTATTGTAAATGTTGCCATTAATGCTATAAGAGCAGCAATACTTAATGCAACAGCAAATGCGACAGCGAAAAATACATTACAACAATCCACAAATTAGCAACTATGAATACTAATAAGAATTTGTCACCACATGGTCAAGTAACAAGTATTAAATATTAGATAACCTTCAACTAGACTTTTTTTTTAAACCAACGGAGCCTCACTCCAAGACGTTTATTAATTGAGGTAAAAATATATACATATAACCTTCAACTAGACAATTTTTACGAAAACAACATCACAACAAAAAATTGTTCAATCACAATAACATCAATTTGTTTCACATCTAACAAACAAGGCAAGTTGTTCGATATCAAGTTGATCAAAAACAGACAGCAAGTTGCTCAACAAGTCTGAACCTGATTTTGACAACAATTGATAACTAATCCATTTAAATAAGGAATATCATATATAAATCTATCTTCGAGGAAATTACCTTTTACGCCCTATAAGCAAACAAATTGCAATCAAGAATATAATAATTATTTGTGCAAATTGTGTAACTCAAAAAGATTTGATAAATGGAAAGCGGAAATGGCACAATAGATAAACAAAATAAACTTTTTTTTTAAATGAAAAAATAATTTGTCATTGCAGTTTTTTTCGACACTCAATAATTTACAAAAAAAATGTCTTTAAAATTTTTTGACAAGTTATCTCAAAACCTTGTCGAACTTCTTAACGATGGATATGATTGCAATGTAATCATTAATGTTGAAAATAGTGAAAAATCTTTTACAGCACACTCTAACGTATTGAAATATAGATCGTCTTATTATTAGAAAATATTCAACCAAATGAGAATAATATTAAAATAATTACCAAGCCAAGCATTTCTTCTAAAATTTTTGATGTTATTCTCAAGTAAGTTGTTTTTTAATAATGAAATATTATTACTTATCCGTCATATTGAATTTTTAATTTATTTTTATTATTATTTTACTAGATATATTTATGGCGGGATTGTCAATTTAGAAAAGGTTGAAACCAGATTTATTTTTGACTTAATGTTAATGGCTAATGAATTCGAACTTACGGAATTGTCCAATGAATTAGAAACTATTCTTATTGAAGATAAAGCTTCTTGGTTGAAAACTCATTTTTCTTTAGTCTACCGTTCTATTTTTGTAAAAGAAAACTTTAAAAATTTAGAAAGTTTTTGTAATGATATCGTAGTCAAGTATCCTAACCTTATTTTTGATAGTTCAGATTTNTCTTTTACAGCACACTCTAACGTATTGAAATATAGATCGTCTTATTATTAGAAAATATTCAACCAAATGAGAATAATATTAAAATAATTACCAAGCCAAGCATTTCTTCTAAAATTTTTGATGTTATTCTCAAGTAAGTTGTTTTTTAATAATGAAATATTATTACTTATCCGTCATATTGAATTTTTAATTTATTTTTATTATTATTTTACTAGATATATTTATGGCGGGATTGTCAATTTAGAAAAGGTTGAAACCAGATTTATTTTTGACTTAATGTTAATGGCTAATGAATTCGAACTTACGGAATTGTCCAATGAATTAGAAACTATTCTTATTGAAGATAAAGCTTCTTGGTTGAAAACTCATTTTTCTTTAGTCTACCGTTCTATTTTTGTAAAAGAAAACTTTAAAAATTTAGAAAGTTTTTGTAATGATATCGTAGTCAAGTATCCTAACCTTATTTTTGATAGTTCAGATTTCACTTCTCTTCCAGAATCTGCACTTTTATCTCTTCTCAAAAGAGACGATTTACAAATGAAAGAAGTTGAAATTTGGGACTACGTTATCAAGTGGGGAATTGCTCAGAATTCTACTCCCCCGACAAATCTTGGAGATTGGACCAAGGAAAATTTTTCTACATTGAAAACTACTTTACAACATTGCCTACCTCATATCCGTTACTTTCATATTACAATTATTGAAATTTATGATAAAATCAGGCCTTATAAAAAAATTCTTGATAAACAACTTTGGGAAGATATCAATCAACATCTAGCAGCTCCCGACCGACCAATAAAATCAATTATCTTACCAGCACGATCAGTCGTGAATACAGAATTACCTCCTCGAACAACTAAGCCTTTTTCAACTATTATTTCCGAAGAGCACGCTGCAGAAATTTCTAGTTGGATTGATCGTAAAATAGTTACTTATTCAACAGCAAACATTCCCTACAATTTTGAATTAATTTTGCGTGGAACTAGAGATGGGTTCGCTCCACAAACATTTTGGAACATCTGCCATGGTCACGTTTGTACAATTGTTGTGGCGAAAGTTAAGGGAACTGATGAAATTATCGGAGGTTATAATCCATTAGCATGGGATAATACTCTTGATGGTAATTCTAATAAATGGATGGAAGCAAAAGGTAGTTTCATTTTCTCATTAAAAAATGGGAGTATTCAAAATTCCATTCTTAGTCGAGTGAAAAATACCAAAAGTGCAATTCTTCAGGTAGGCAAAAATAATCAAAAATATTTTGGTCCATATTTTGGATATGGCTTTAGTTTGTATAGTGAAAAATCTAATTTAAATTTAGATAGTCTTAGTTGCTGTGATAATTGTTACGTTTTTTATGAAAAACGTGTAAAAACATCATCAGATAGATTTTCTATTGATAATTATGAAGTATTTAAAGTTCTTAGAAAATCTTAAATATATTTATTTTATTATACAATATTTCTATTTATTGAATAAAATAGAGTTATATATTATTTGCTTAAATAAATTTATCAATTTAGTAAAATTTATTTTGTAGACATATTTCAGTAATGCAGTATTTTCTAATTCTTTACATAAAGGATTAATTCTTCAATATTTTCACATCCTTGGCCTTTGGTAACTGAATTGGATTAGTATTCTCATCACAAATATCCCAAAAAGTTTTTAGATTTTTACTTTCTCGCTTAAAATTATTTTCTTGTTGGTTGATTATTAATCATTGAGGATGAACATTGCTTAATGGTTTGTTTAAATTATTTGAACCAAGCTTTTATTTTAATTTACTATCTAAATACTTCTGACCTCTAGCCAAAACTGTAACATGAGCACCTAAAATTTTAGAAATACATAGTAGACAATTAATAATTTCAATAAATTCAACACCTTACTTGAGGTTTTTTCAAAAAATTATTGCTTTAACTGAATTAGTAATTATATGTCTTGACTGTTATATTTTATAATTATTAAAAATTTAAAACTAAACATGTACACACGAGAATAATTACTTATTTTTTACGATGAATTCAAATTCTTTATAAGATTAGATCTAATTATTTACTCTACTTATACATAGACAAAAAAAAACCTCAGTTCAATGACAGTATATATATAAGCATTTTTTTTCTTAAATAAACTTACAATATATGTATATACATATTCAAATTATTTCCGATGAAAAAAAATTAACGTGACAACAAATATGAGTATAAATACCAGTTCAGTAAATGGGAAGATTTTTCAGAAAATTTTGAACGATGATTTCTTTTACTAAGTTTGAACGAACTCATGTTGAAACTTTTTAACCTTGACTTCTAAATTTTTTTGATGGAAATAATAATAATAAAATAGATTTTTCTATTTTTTATATTTTTTTTATTTTACATATTTTTTTATTTTATTATTTTTTTTTTTTAATTTTTTTTAGATAATTATCATCAATTTTTTGAATATTTATATTAGAGCCAATGATTGATGTAATGACACAGAAATAAAAATTACAACAAATAGAACAATTGGAAAAATTAACTCAACAATGCAATGATAAAGATTAGCTAAACATCAAAAATTTTTCAACAGCAACAAATAATTACAACTCAATTCATTATAGAATTGGCAGCAGCTCAAGGAATAATTTAAAATAATCAAATTTATGGATCACAACAAATACATTCAGTAGGTTTATTAACACAACCTTTGCGTCCGAATTTATCAGCTTACTTTAAATACAAACATATTAAATTCAAACAACAATAATAAGAACAATAATGCACAAGTTGTACAATCAGCAGCTACACAATCAACTAGTTGCTGAACAAACTGTAGCAGCCTCCACGAATGCTTCCCTCGTTAATACTTGCTGTCGATGCTATAACAGTGGTGCTACATCATGCAACAAATGCAACAAATATATTACACTTTTCAATAATAATAAGAATTTACCACCTCAAGGTCAAACAACAAGTATTAAATATTAGATGACCTTTAACCAGAAAATCTTTACAAAAAAAACCGCAACAACAAGTTATTCAGCCGAAACAACAACAAAAAATTGTTCAATCACAGCAACAGCAATTTGTTTCACAACAATTAAACAACTTCTAAATAGCAAGTTGCTCGATAACAAACTGCCCAACAAGCCTGAACCTGATTTTAACGTGAAATTTAATTTATGATTATATTAGGAATATCATACATAAATCTATCTTCGAAGAAATTACCTTTTACATCCTATAAATAAACAAATCTGCAATCAAGGATATTTGTGTAAACTACTGTGTAATGTCACAATAGATAAACAAATAAAATGAATCTGATTTATTTTTGGCAGTACTGTAGTACAAGTACATTTTAAATGAAAAAATAATTTGTCATTGCAGTTTTTTTCGACACTAAATAATTTACAAAAAAAATGTCTTTAAAATTTTTTGACAAGTTATCTCAAAGTTTTATTGAACTTCTTAACGATAAAGAGGATTATAATGTAATCGTTGAAGTTGAAAATAAGGAAAAATCTTTTACGGCACACTCTAACATATTGAAATATAGATCGTCTTATTTTCGTCAGGAATTAGAAAATATTCAACCAAATGAGAATAATATTAAAATAATTACCAAGCCAAGCATTTCTTCTAAAATTTTTGATGTTATTCTCAAGTAAGTTATTTCTTAATAATAAAATATTATTACTTATCCGTCATATTGAATTTTTAATTTATTTATATTATAGATATATTTATGGCGGGATTGTTAATTTAGAAAAGGTTGAAACTAGATTTATTTTTGACTTAATGTTAATGGCTAATGAATTCGAACTTACGGAATTGTCCAATGAATTAGAAACTATTCTTATTGAAGATAAAGCTTCTTGGTTGAAAACTCATTTTTCTTTAGTCTACCGTTCTATTTTTGTAAAAGAAAACCTTAAAAATTTAGAAAGTTTTTGTAATGATATCGTAGTCAAGTATCCTAACCTTATTTTTGATAGTTCAGATTTNATTAGAAAATATTCAACCAAATGAGAATAATATTAAAATAATTACCAAGCCAAGCATTTCTTCTAAAATTTTTGATGTTATTCTCAAGTAAGTTATTTCTTAATAATAAAATATTATTACTTATCCGTCATATTGAATTTTTAATTTATTTATATTATAGATATATTTATGGCGGGATTGTTAATTTAGAAAAGGTTGAAACTAGATTTATTTTTGACTTAATGTTAATGGCTAATGAATTCGAACTTACGGAATTGTCCAATGAATTAGAAACTATTCTTATTGAAGATAAAGCTTCTTGGTTGAAAACTCATTTTTCTTTAGTCTACCGTTCTATTTTTGTAAAAGAAAACCTTAAAAATTTAGAAAGTTTTTGTAATGATATCGTAGTCAAGTATCCTAACCTTATTTTTGATAGTTCAGATTTTACTTCTCTTCCAGAATCTGCGCTTGTATCTCTTCTCAAACGAGACGATTTACAAATGAAAGAAGTTGAAATTTGGGACTACGTTATCAAATGGGGAATTGCTCAGAATTCTACTCTTCCTACAAAACTTGGAGATTGGGCAGAGGAAAATTTTCTCACATTAAAAACTACTTTACAACAATGCCTACCATATATTCATTTTTTTCATATTACAAATATTGAAATTTATGATAAAATCAGACCTTATAAAAAAATTCTTGATAAACAACTTTGGGAAGATATCAAACAACATCAAGTAGCCCCCGACCGACCAATAAAATCTATTATTTTTCCAGCAAGATCAGTTTTGAATACAGAATTACCTCCTCGAACAACTGAGCCTTTTTCAACTATTATTTCCGAAGTTCACGCTGCAGAAATTTCGAGTTGGATTGATCGTAAAACAGCTGCATATTCAACAACAGATATTCCCTACAAATTTGAATTAATTTTGCGTAGAACTAGAGATGGGTTCGCTCCACAAACATTTTGGAACATCTGCCATGGTCACACTTGTACAATTGTTGTGGCGAAAGTTAAAGGAACAGATGAAATTATTGGAGGTTATAATCCATTAGCATGGGATAATACTCTTGATGGTAATTCTGATGAATGGATGGAAACAAAAGATAGTTTCATTTTCTCATTAAAAAATGGAAGTATTCAAAATTCCATTCTTAGTAGAGTAAAAAAAACCAGATTTGCAATTATTAATATATGCAAAAAGAATCAAAAGAGTCATGGTCCATATTTTGGATATGGCTTTAGTTTGTTTAGTGAAAAATCTAATTTTAATTTAGATTGTCTTAGTTACTGTAATAATAGAGCCAATATTTATGAAAAACGTGTAAAAATATCATCAGATAGATTTTCCGTTGATAATTATGAAGTATTTAAAGTTATTAGAAAATCTTAAACAATGAAAAAAAAAAGTATCTTATTTTATTATACTGTATTTCTATTTATTGAATAAAAATAGGCTTTGTATATTAATTGCTTAAATAAATTTATCAATTTAGTAAGTTTTCTTTTGTAAACATATTTCAATTTTGTAATTCTTAACATAAAGGATTAATTTTCATTGATTCCTTTAACTTTAGTAACCGCAATTAGATTAGTATGCCCATCACATATTCCAAAAAGCTTGCTTTCTCACTCTAAATTATTTTCTTGTTGGTTGATTATTAATCAATGAGGATGAATTCATTTCCGAATAACATGACATCAAGTATAATTGAAAATAGTTTGGTTAAATTATCTGAACCTAGCTTTTATTTTATTATATGTCTTAACTGTTATATTTTATAATTAAAAAATTTAAATCTAAACATTTACACACACGAATAATTACTTTTTGTTATTTGATTTTATAATGATTTTTTTTACCATGAATTAAGAATCTCTAATAGATCTAATTATTTACACTACGTAAATTGCACTAATACATAGACCACAAAAAAAAATCCCAGTTTAATGACAGTATATATAAGCATTTTTTTCTAACGAATTCATTTAATTTAAATATATATATATATTCAAATTATTTCTGATGAAAAAAAATTAACGTGACAACAAATATAAGTATGAATTTGAAGATAACAGCGAATACCAGTTCAGTCAATTGGAAAATTTTGAAACCATGATTTTCTTTGGCTACAGAATTGAACGAACACACGTTGAAGCTTTTCAACCTTGACTTGTACATTTTTTGATGGTAATAATAATAAAAACGAATAGAATATTTGATCTTTCTATTTTTATTTTATATTTTTTTTATTATATATTTTTTTTTATTTTATATTTTTTTTATTTTTAAATTTTATTTTATTTTGAATTTTTATTATTTTATATTTTTATTATCAATTTTTAGTTTTTTAGATCTTTCCGGATTGTAAAAATGAATTAGCATCGATTTATTCAATATTTATATTAGAGAAATGATGGATGTAATGGGAATTAATAATAACAGTATATACCAGCTTCCCAATATTCATCATCATTAACAATGACTATTGCACATTGGTATTTTCTACTTCAATCAAAAGTTTCTTCTACTACCAATGTGAATCTTAATATCAATTGAAAGAAATTAATCCCGTCATCGTCTTTAAATAGCAATAATAATAATATGGTATCAATCAGGATCTTAATATCCCCACTGTTAATACTGCTATAACACAAATATATCAAATATATCAAATCAATCAAATAGATCAAATAATTATATAACCACTATGAATAACAGTAATATTAGAAATATTGGTAGGTCAACAACAACAACGGCAGCAGCAACAATTATAATATTATCAATTACAACCGCAGCAACATTAGCAATCACTTGTGAGCGGTGGTAGTGGACAAAATAGTGATACTGGCGGAAACAATGTAAATAATAGCATTAATAATAATTTTGTTATTGTCACAAAGACAAATCAAAATATAAGTTCAAACAATAATGCGGCTGTTACGACTGCTACTGTCAATGCCACTGTGCCACTGCTTCACATCAACAAAAAAAAACAACCACAACAAATGGTGCAACAACAGATACAAAGATTCAACAAAATAGTCACAGAAAAATTACAACAAATAGAACAATTAGAAAAATTTACTCAACAATGCAACAACAATGATTAGCTAAACATCAAAAATTAGTTCAACAGCAACAAATGGTTACAACTCAATTCATTATAGAATCAGCAGCAGCTCAAGGAATAATTCAAAATAATTAAATTTATGGATTACAACAAACACATTCAGTTGGTTCATTAACACCACCTTTATGTCCGAATTTATCAGCGAATGCTTTCGTCGATTCTATAACAACGGCGCTACATCATGCAACAAATATATCACAACAATCCTATAATACTACAACTATCAATAATAATAAGAATTTACCACCTCAAGGTCAAGCAACAAGTATTAAATATTAGATGACCTTCAACTAGAACATCTTTACAAAAATGACCACAACAACAAGTTATTCAGCCAAAACAACAACAACAACAAATTGTTCACTCACAGCAACAGCAATTTGTCTCACATCAATTAAACAAGCTTTTAACAACAAGTTGTTCAATACAAGTTGCTCAACAACAACTGCTTAGCAAGCTACTTTAAAAGTTACTCAAAAGATAGTTTCTCAACAGCACGTTGCTCGACAACAGGCAGGCTGCTCAACTTGATTTTAACGTGAAATTTAATTTTATTATTTGTAGAATAACAATTGATAAACCCATCTTCGAAGTCCGTGTAAATTACCTTTTATATCATCCTATAACGAAAAAAAAATTATGACAAAATTATAATAATCATGACGCAAACCGTGCAACTCAATACGTTTCAAAAATGGTACAATATATATCCAAAAATGGACTATCTCTTAACAGTATATGCATGCATTATTTTTACATCGAGAAATTTAATAAACAATAATACTACATAAATCTATGTAATATTATGTTTATTTATAATTATTAAATTAATGGCTTATAAATCGAAATATTTGTTCTCGAGTGACTATGATAAATAAGAAACATTGTATATTTATCAGACTTACATATTGCAGTTTTTTTTTTCGACACTAAATAATTTACAAAAAAAAAAGTCTGAAATTTTTTGACAAGTTATCTCAAAACCTTGTTGAACTTCTTGAAGTTGAAAATAAGAAAAAATCTTTTATAGCACACTCTAACATATTGAAATATAGATCGTCTTATTTCCGTCAGGAATTGGAAACTATTCAGACAAATGAGAACAATATTAAAATAATCACCAAGCCAAGCATTTCTTCTAAAATTTTAGTAAGTTATTTTCCAATAATGAAATATTATTACTTATCTGTCATATTGAATTTTTAATTTATTTATTATTAATTTTAAGCAGATATGTTTATGGTGGGATTGTTAACTTAGAAAAGGTTGAAACTAGATTTATTTTTGACTTGATGTTAATAGCTAATGAATTCGAACTAGAGGAATTATCTAACAAATTAGAAACTATTCTTATTGAAGATGAAGCTTCTCATTTTTCTTTAGTCTATCGTTCTATTTTTGTAAAAGAAAACCTTAATTTAGAAAATTTTTGTATTGATATTGTAGTCAAGTATCCTAATCTTATTTTTGATAGTTCAGATTTCACTTCTCTTCCAGAATCTTCACATGTATCTCTTCTCAAACGAGACGATATATGCAAATGAAAGAAGTTGAAATTTGAGACTACCGTATATTGTGGGCCATAGTACCCTGGGTCTTTAACAAATTTCATAGTTTTCGCCTTATACCCGGGGTACTTTGCATCGAAACAAAAGTAAGGCAATATATTTTCCAGCATGTAAAATATCCGGGTATTTTAAAAAACATTCAAAATTTTCAAAAGGGTACTTTGGCCCGTAAATTACGGTATGTTATCAAGTGGGGAATTTCTCAGAATCCTACTCTCTCTACAAATCTTTGGAAAAATTTATTTTACCAGCAAGGTTACAGAATTACCTCCTCGTATAAATGAACTAAAAGGACCTTTTTCAACTATCATCTCTGAAGATCATGCTGCAGAAATTTCTAGTTGGATTGACCGTAAAACAGCTGCTTTTTCAGCAATAAATATTCCCTACATATTTGAATTGATTTTGGAACATCTGCTATGGTCACGCATGTACAGTTGTTGTGACGAAAGTTAAAGGAACTGATGAAATTATTGAAGGTTATAATCCATTAGCATGTGATAATACTCGTAATAGTGTTAGTGTATGGATGGAAACAAAATATAATTTCATTTTCTCGTTAAAAAATGGCAATATTCAAAATTCGATTCTTAGCAAAGTATTAAGAACTGACAGTGCTGTATGCAAAAACGAGTAATATTGTTTTGGTCCATATTTTGGATATGGCTTTAGTTTGTTTAGTGAAAAATCTAATTTTAATTTAGATTATTATGAAAAACGTATAAAAACATCAGATAGATTTTCTATTGATAATTATGAAGTATTTAAAGTTATTAGAAAATCTTAAACAATGAAAAATTTTATTTTATTTTATTATACTAAATTTCTATTTATCGAAAATCTATTGAATAAACATAAAACTTTATATTATTGCTTATATTTACCTATAATAAATTTATAGATTTAGTAGGTTTTCTTTTATACACATATTTCATTAACACAGCATTTCTGATTCTTAACATTAAGGATTAAATCATCAATAGTTGGTAAGGATTAATAATATTCCAAGAAGTTCTTGGATCTTTCGAAGAATTCAAAGGAATTATTTCTTGAAATTATTGCTAATGAAATGTTTTGCATCAATTATAATTGAAAATGTTTCGTTTTAAAATTATTTAAATTGTTTGAACTAAAAAATTTACTTAGAATTTAAAAATATAATTATGGCTTTTATTTTAATTTATTATTTTTTTCTTTCTGATCTATGGTACAAATTGTAACGTGAGCACTTTTACGCCTAAAATTTTAGCAATTGCTTTCAAACAATTATTAACAATTAATAATTTCTAAATTCAATACCTTTACTTCCAAAATCATCACATTAACTGAATTGGATTATTAATAAAGAAGCTGTATAATTAAATCAGGTAACTTTTTCACAAATTCTTCCAAAAAATAATTTTTGGGGGAATAACATTTTTTTTTAAACTATGCTAGAATTTATTGTGATTCTAAAATCCTCATTTCCAACTAAGTCAGTCTAATTTATTAAAATACAATTATAATATACAAATAAAAAATTTTTAAATTTTTTTAAAAATAAAATTAAATTAAATGATTTTTTATTATTTTTCATAGGAAATTCGTTATAATAAATTTCTTAAATATTCTTAGTGCGAATTATCCTCTGATATTGAATGTAATATCAGATATCTTAAATTTATATGAAAAAAAGATTACAATTATTTTTCTATGACAGGGACAAATAAAGAATAAAAACAGTCATTATTATATAGGTCCTGAAGCAAAGGAAAAGAAGACAGGTTACTTAATAAGTAAATAATTAATTAATTTACTAATTCTATAACATGTAATCTCTGATATTTTGACTGCTTCACTGTATAATTTATTTTATTTTATAATAATTAAAAACGCGTTGTACCAAAAACATTGCACACACGAGAATAACTCTTTAGAATTATGTTTGATATTTGGAGGTGGAATATTTTTTTTACCATGAAATTGATGACAACGACAAACCAAATTACAAAGTTACACTAATAAAGTTATCACAAGTTTATATACAGATATAAATTTATTTTTGTTTCATCATCCCGTACATGCTATTACATCACATCATCAAAATACAATTCACACAAAAATATATATACATACACTGATAAAAATAATTAACATGACAACAAACATAAGCATGAAATTGACAATGGCAGATAATTATTCATATTCTTGTAAATGTTCAGAAGTTTTGATACCTTAATTTTTCTTTGGCAATGTACTGAACGAATAAAGGTTTAAGCTTTTAACCTTGACTTGTACATTTTATTTATGAGGATGGTAATAATAATAAAAATAATAAAAAATAGAATAGAATATATTTTTGTATTTCTTATTTTATATTTTTATTTGAACTTTTAGATCACTCTCTAGATCGTAAAAATGAATTAACATCAATTTTGGAATATTTATATTAGAGCCAATGATAGAATCAATAATAACAATATTCCACCAACACCAATCAAAAGTTGCCTTTACTCTTCTACTACCAACCTGAATTTTAATATTAGTTCTGAATTCCGTTATTAATCCAATTATGAATATAAACATTGATATTAATCCTAATGCGAACGTTATTAATATCAGAACGTTGTCGTTTTAAATAATAATAATATGGTTTCGAAAAGTGTAACAGGATCGGGATATGCCATTAATAATCCTGTTGTTAATACTTTTATAGATCCAAATCGATCAAATATATCAAATATATCCAGGAAGGAAATAAAGCAAATCAAAATATAAGTGCAATCGATAATGCTACCGCTGCTGTTGTTTTTGCCACTGCTTCTAATGTCACCACTGCTTCATAACGTCAATAAAAATTAGCTCAATAACAACAATAATACATCACAAACTGCATAATCGGCCACTACACAATCAACTGCTTTTTGAACAGGCTGTAGCAGCAGCTAAAAGTACAAATACTTTACTTGTTAATGCTACTGTCAATGTTGCTACAAGAACAGCAATACATCATGCAACAATAAATACGATAATGAAAAATACATTACAACAATCCAATAATTCTGCAACTATTGATAATAATAAGAATTTGCCACCTCATGTTCAAGTAACCGTATTAAATATTAGATAACCTTCAACCAGATAATCTTTACAAAAACAACCACAACAAGTTATTCAGCTGGAACAATATTAACAACAACAAATTGTTCAATCACAATAACTTCAATTTGTTTCACATCAGCAAGTTGTTCAATACCAAGTTGCTAAAAACAGCAGCGCAGCAAGTTATTCAACGACAACAAGTTGCTGAACCTGATTTTAACGTGAAATTTAATAACAATTGATGACTAATCCATTTAAATCAGGAATATCATACATAAATCTATCTTCAAGGAAATTACCTTTTACGTCCACAAATCTGCAATCTAGAATATAACAATTATTTGTGCAACTCAAAAATGATTTGATAAATGGAAAGCGGAAATGTAAAAATAGATAAACAAATAAACTTGTTTTTGGTAGTACAGTAGTACAATTTTAAATGAAAAAATAATATTTTTAGAATATGAAGTTCAGTTTTTTTCAACCTCTCGATAATTTACAAAAAAAAAAAATGTCTTTAAAATTTTTTGACAAGTTATCTCAAAGTTTTATTGAACTTCTTAACGATAAAGAGGATTATAATGTAATCGTTGAAGTTGAAAATAAGGAAAAATCTTTTACGGCACACTCTAACATATTGAAATATAGATCGTCTCATTTCCGTCAGGAATTAGAAAATATTCAGCCAAATGAAAATAATATTAAAATAATCACCAAGCCAAGCATTTCTTCTAAAATTTTTGAAGTTATTCTTAAGTAAGTTATTTCCTCAATTATTGCTTATATTAAATATTTAAATTTATATTATCGTTTTATAAATTTATTTATTATTTATTATTATTAATTTTATGTAGATATGTTTATGGCGGAATTGTTAATTTAGAAATGGTTGAAACTAGATTTATTTTTGACTTAATGTTAATAGCTAATGAATTCGAACTTGTGGAATTATCTAACAAATTAGAAACTATTCTTATTGAAGATAAAGCTTCTTGGTTGAAAACTCATTTTTCTTTAGTCTACCGTTCTATTTTTATCAAAGAAAACTTTAAAAATTTAGAAAATTTTTGTAATGATATCGTAGTCAAGTATCCTAACCTTATTTTTGATAGTTCAGATTTCACTTCTCTGCCAGAATCTGCACTTTTATCTCTTCTCAAACGAGACGATTTACAAATGAAAGAAGTTGAAATTTGGGACTACGTTATTAAGTGGGGAATAGCTCAGAATCCTACTCTCCCTACAAACCTTGGAGATTGGGCCGAGGAAAATTTTCTCACGTTAAAAACTACTTTACAACAATGCCTACCATATATTCGCTATTTTCATATTACAAATATTGAAATTTATGATAAAATCAGGCCTTATAAAAAAATTCTTGATAAACAACTTTGGGAAGATGTCAAACAACATCAAGTAGCTCCTGACCGACCAATAAAATCGAATATTTTACCAGCGCGATCAGTCTTGAATACAGAATTACCTCCTCGTACATATGAACCTTTTTCAACTATTATTTCCGAAGAACACGCTGCAGAAATTTCTAGTTGGATTGATCGTAAAACAGCTGCATATTCAACAACAGATATTCCCTACAAATTTGAATTAATTTTGCGTGGAACTAGAGATGGGTTCGCTCCACAAACATTTTGGAACATCTGCCATGGTCACGCTTGTACAATTGTTGTGGCGAAAGTTAAAGGAACTGATGAAATTCTTGGAGGTTATAATCCTTTAGCATGGGATAATACTCTTGATCGCAATTCTTCTATATGGATGGAAACAAAAGATAGTTTCGTTTTCTCATTAAAAAATGGTAATATCCAAAATTCAATTATTAGTAGAGTAAAAGATACCGGATATGCGATTCTTAAAGTAACCAAGAAGAATCAAAAAGAATATGGTCCATTTTTTGGATATGGCTTTAGTTTTTATAGTCAAGTATCTAATTTTAATTTAGATTGTCTTAGTTTCGGTGATAATCGTAATAATTATTATGAAAAACGTGTAATGACATCATCAGATAGATTTTCTATTGAAAATTATGAAGTATTTAAAGTTCTTAGAAAATCTTAAACAATAAAAAAAAAAATTATTTATCTTGTATCTATTAAATAAATAAAAAAAGTTTATATATTATTTGCTTAAATAAATAAGTTAGTAAGTTTTCTTTGTAAATATATTTCACTAACACAACATTTTCTAATTCTTAACATGATGGATTAAATCATGATATCCCAAAAAAGTTATTGTATCTTTACTTTCTCGCTTTATGAATTAATTGGAATCATTTCTTGTTGGTTAATTAAATCATTGCTAGATGACATGTTCTACATCAATTATCATTGAAAATGGGAATTTTTTGAAATTATTTAAATTATTTGAGCCAAAAAATTTACTTGGAATTCACAAAGTATAATTCTAGCACCTTAACTGAATTGGTCTGATAACCATTATTAATAAAGAAGCTGCATAATTAAATCAGGTAACTTTTCACGAATTCTTCCGAGAAATAATTTTTGGAAAGTACCATTTTTTTTAAAAGTAAACTGTACTTTAATTTATTGTGATTCTAAAATCTCCATTTTCAACTAAGTCAGTATAATTTATTCATATATATTTATATAAATTATTTAATTTTTTTAAAAAATAAAACTTCTTGCATATTTTAAAAAATTAAATTTCACGGGAAATTCACTATTATAAATTTCTTAATTTACTAATTCTATAGCATATATCTATCACTTCACTGTTGTATTTTATTTTATTATAATTAAAAACTCATTGCATTGTTGCACATGTATGAGAATAATCTTTATCTGTTAAATTTTGACAATTTATATTTGAGTATTCTAATTTATTGTGATTAATGAAAAAAAAATAGTATAAAAGGTAAAAGTTATAATACAATCTGCTTTATTTTTAAAATTATATTTTAAAGTTAACCTTAAAAACGTGCAGGAATTTAACTTATTATAAAATATGCATCTCTAAACAATATTTAAAAGGAGTACTATATTTCAAAATTACATGTGTGTTACATTTTTTTTAAAAAAAAAAGTTTATTAAAATAATTAGTGTAAAATATACTACATTTAATAAACATGTTTCAGATTTTTCTATATTAAAATATTAAAATGTTTCCTATTAAATAACAAAATAAACTTTGTTTGAATATTTAAATTTTTAAGATTTTGAGCTAGGTTAACTATAAATAGGAAACCTTATATTTGACTAACTTTATTTTTCTGGATAGGCTTCATCTTTTTTGGAAACTGATGTATGAATAATCCATTAATTTTAATATTATGGTTACGTAAAAAAAAAGCTACAAAGAATGATGGTGATTAATAAAAAGTGATTTATTTCCATAATTGGGAATATTAGTCACTCAATATCAATAAATTTAATAAAAATTTAAAAATATAGTATTGTCACAGGAGTGCAGAGTATTTCGAACAATTTCTCAAATCAGTCTCTCAGTTTACATCACACAAACAAATAATAATATGCTCTATCTGCCAGTAGGTCAAGCAATCAATCGATCTAAACTTGCTTATCTCGAAACAGATAATAAATATATAATAAATAATAATAATAATCAAATAATAATCAAATTAATCATGAAGGCACAGTGAGTAAGGTGGAGTAAAAGTAGTAACGCAGTATCAAACAATATTTAATAATATTTTGCAATATTACGACANTTGTTTGAATATTTAAATTTTTAAGATTTTGAGCTAGGTTAACTATAAATAGGAAACCTTATATTTGACTAACTTTATTTTTCTGGATAGGCTTCATCTTTTTTGGAAACTGATGTATGAATAATCCATTAATTTTAATATTATGGTTACGTAAAAAAAAAGCTACAAAGAATGATGGTGATTAATAAAAAGTGATTTATTTCCATAATTGGGAATATTAGTCACTCAATATCAATAAATTTAATAAAAATTTAAAAATATAGTATTGTCACAGGAGTGCAGAGTATTTCGAACAATTTCTCAAATCAGTCTCTCAGTTTACATCACACAAACAAATAATAATATGCTCTATCTGCCAGTAGGTCAAGCAATCAATCGATCTAAACTTGCTTATCTCGAAACAGATAATAAATATATAATAAATAATAATAATAATCAAATAATAATCAAATTAATCATGAAGGCACAGTGAGTAAGGTGGAGTAAAAGTAGTAACGCAGTATCAAACAATATTTAATAATATTTTGCAATATTACGACATAAAATATAAGTTTACTAAAATATAAAATATAAAGTTTTAAAAGCAAAGTATCATTCAACAACAGAAATATTACAGCATGACGTATCTTTCCTGTTCCTGAAGGAAGTTTACTTTTCTATTTAATATTTATTAAAGTATTTCGAATTATTTTGAATTATTTCTAATTATTAATTAACTATCGATTATATTCTAACTTGAACTGTAATTCACTAACTACTGAAGCTTACTCCTGACAACAGTCATATTTATACTTTCTCTTTTGTTTACACTTCATCTTTCATCCTTTGTGTGTCATCCTTCATCTTCGTACGATATTCTTCATCTTCATACGGTATCCTTCATCCTTGTACAGCATTCTTCATCCTTCATCCTCGTACAAAGATGACAATCACCTGAAAGTTCATCTAGTGTCACAAAATATCATCCCCCATGACATTTCACCTGATTACCAAATTACTTTGCCACAGTATCAACACCTAAACCCATGACCGCCAACAATGACACCATCTTCACATCACCAAAAATTTTTTACCCACATGATATTTCCCTTAGGTTTCAGGGTGCATTAGGGTAGAATAGTTGTTGCTGTGTGTCACACCCTTTGAACATCAATTTTTATAAATATGGCAGTGTTCATGTCTCATGGTTTCTGATGAGACATGGGACACTGTCCCATGTCCTGAAATCGTTCCAAAATAATTTGTACATGAGACATGTCCTGTTATATTTTTTATATTAGGGACATGTCTTGGGACATTTCACATGATAAAATTATTAAATAAAAAATTAATTAAAATTATTTTTTCATTAAAAAAAATTATGCCTCTTTCTTCTTTAATAGCTCAAAATATTGTTAAACAAATAATAAAATTAATAAAACTAATTTTAAAACTTTTTATAAATCTTGTATTGAAGTACTTGAAGATGAAAATGGAAAAAAAAATTGATTTCTGAATAAAAAAAATAGAATAATTCAGCATTTTAAAAATGTCCTAATTTTTTTTACCAACATCAGGAATTTTATAGACATTCTAGTACACTATATGAAAGAATCACTGGTTGAAAATTTATAAAACCTACACCTATCGAGTACCAAATAGGTGTAGTATCCGTGCCTAATATCGTACACATATTGGGTACCCGATATGTGTACGATATTAGGCACGGATACTACTGAGGGTGCACAAATTCCACATGGGATGTGCACGGGATTTCAAAATGTTGCGAAGGTCACAGGAGATGATATTAAGATGACAGTGTAACCAGATGAGTGTGTTACCATCTAGATGACAGATTATTCATCTTTGTATGAAGTATTTCATCCTTGTGTATCATCTTTAAAATAGAAAAGAACGTGTTTAGACGTGACAACACAGGATGAAGGAAAATAAGTTTGAAAGTATATAAAATAGACTAGTAATTTAGAATGTGAAAAGGATCAGCTCATTTTACGATTTTTATAATTTTAATTTCTTTTGGCATATTCTGAATAATTACAAAAATCTTTTACTTAATCTGTAATAATAAAACTAATAATCTTTTGATATGCATTTTATAATAAAATTAAATAATAAAGATAGAAACATATTGTTTTGATTTAGCAGCAGAGATAAAACATGCCAAAGCAGTGATATATTTTTGTTGTTACATCGTTGCAATAAGTTTGAAAGTTTCAATATACACTGTAATAATTTGATACATTTTTAAATATTTTATTTCGTGATAACGGTAATATTGGTGAGAAATGGTTAACAGCCCGTAATACCTCTATTACTAATTTTGTAATTTCTTGAATAAAGTTACTGAATAAAGTCTGAAGCTAAGATTCAGAAGTTTGCGTAGTGAGCTGTAAAAAGATACTTTTACTCCACTTACTCATGTACCTTCAGATCACGCCAGTGTGTAAAGATATCTGTGGTACTTGACCGGCATAATCAGGTTGTAGCCTAACTGGAATAGTACAAACCTGTGTAATTAGGTAGAGAAACCTAACAGGGACAGACGAAAAGGGGNTCGAATAATTACGAAAATCTTTCACTTAATTTGTAATAATAAAATTAATAATCTTTTGGTACGCATTTTATAATAAAAATAAATAATAAAGATAGAAACATATTGTTTTGATTTAGCAGCAGAGATAAAACATGCCAAAGCAGTGATATATTTTTGTTGTTACATCGTTGCAATAAGTTTGAAAGTTTCAATATACACTGTAATAATTTGATACATTTTTAAATATTTTATTTCGTGATAACGGTAATATTGGTGAGAAATGGTTAACAGCCCGTAATACCTCTATTACTAATTTTGTAATTTCTTGAATAAAGTTACTGAATAAAGTCTGAAGCTAAGATTCAGAAGTTTGCGTAGTGAGCTGTAAAAAGATACTTTTACTCCACTTACTCATGTACCTTCAGATCACGCCAGTGTGTAAAGATATCTGTGGTACTTGACCGGCATAATCAGGTTGTAGCCTAACTGGAATAGTACAAACCTGTGTAATTAGGTAGAGAAACCTAACAGGGACAGACGAAAAGGGGTGTGACGAGAGTTCGATTTAGTGGGACTGATTAACGTAACTTTACTCTTTGTTCTGGGCAGACCGCCACACTACATTTATCTGGTACCCGATAGGTGTATGTTTTATAAATTTTTGACCAGTGAATGTCTTTATTGTGCACTAGAACATTACATTCTAGTGCACTATATAAATGGAACATTTTTATTGCATTCAAAATATGCTGTTTTAGTATGCTATATAAACAGAAAGTCTTTATTACACACTAGAATGTTGCATTTTAGTATGCTATATGAATGTTAAATGTTCAAATAACACACTAGAACATTGCATTCAAGTATATTAGTACTGTTCTAGAACACTATATAAACAGTGTTCTATACATGTCGTCAAAACTATTGAATTGAGTCAGACGCAATTAAAATTGAAAAAAATTGGAGTTGAGTCAAGGCAAATTTTAATTTTGAAATCAAATTATGAATAAATTCAGGGCCAACATTAAGGATTGTAATTTTAGGCTAAATTATTAATTTTTTTGCCAACGTTTGAAGCCTCAAAAAAAATTTTTTTTATTAATAAATATATGTAAAATCTAATAATAATTTATGAAAATAGAATGATAAATAAAATAAGAATGTGTTCTCAACCAGGAGCCTTTAGTTTCATAAGAAGAGTTTCTAATTTGTTGGTTAATTTATAAAGTTCAAATTCATTTGTATTTAATATTAAATTACCAATTTCTCCATAGATGTATCTAAAAAAATAATAAATAAATAAATTTCAATAACTTACAGAAAAATAATATTAAAAATTTGAGCGGAAATGCTTGACTTGATAATTATTTTAAAATTATTTTCATTCATTCGAATATTTTCTAATTCTCTTTGAAAATAAGATGATCAGGATTTCAATACATTGGAATATGCAGTGAAAGATTTTTAGCTTCAATGATTACATTATAATGTTCTTTATCATTAAAAAGTTTTGAGATAACTTGTCAAAAAATTTAAAGACATTTTTCTTTTTATAAATTTTGTAAATTGAATGTCAAAAAAAAGACACTGGAAACTGATAATTGCATATTGTCTATTTGTAGTTCATAATACAATAATCATGTCATGAAATAAAAGTGAAATACACCTGGTAGTAGTAATTATAATAATATCAGTAGTAATAATATAATCTTAATTAATCTTTAAAAGAATGAATTGAAAATTGTTAGCTGTCAAATTTCTATATCCTAATTCTTTGTAACTTTAAAAAATTTATTATTTATTTTATATTTTATATTTAGTATTTCTAAATTATGATTTTATTGGCTTGAATTTTTAGTCTCCTCCTGAAATCTTGTTAAATTATAAATTAGCTTTTTTTGATATTATAAAATCTTAACACTCATAGGGTATGAATTTAATGAATATATACAACAAAAAATAAATAATAATAAAACTAGCAAAAAATAATAAAAAAGAATCATAAAATTTTTTAAAATGAATGAAAATTCAAGAGGACCGAATTAATCAATTTTCTTCCAATAATCGGAATGAACTTCGAAAAAGGTGATGTGATCTGTTTTTTTTTCAAATTCAGTCATTTTCTGTGAATGATGAATAATGGATGCGAATATAAAAAAAGTGATACAGAAATCGATAAAGAAATGAAGAAATAATAATTTTACATCAATTTAGGGACGCCTTTCCAACATTCATCACTAAATCTTGTGACAATATATAAGATCAAATACATAATACTTTTTCCAACTTCTTATCATCCATACAACATTCTTCACCAAAAGTTAATTTCCAAAGTATATGAATAGTAACTGATTTGATTAACTAATAATATAATAAAGAATATAAATCTTGAGTTGAACGAGATGATTAAAATTATAATTAATATTCTTTGGAAATTTTAGTTGCCATTTTTCTTTTTTTTTGTCTAAGAAATAAGAAATTAAAAAAAATATTTGGTGTCAAAACAGATTGATTTTTATTATAAGCGATTATCTTTTTTGCACAGTTTTCGCAGTATTTTTTTGCACTAAATAACGACGATTTATGTACATTTAATTTTTATTTTGTGTAATAATGACCTTCGTTCATAAATGTGTCCATTTTTTGTTACAATATATGAATGCATTATGAAATAATATTATACATAAATTTAAAGAAATAACGAGCGTTCATTTGAATTGATTAGATAATTATGACATTATTTTGAAATACTTTCTTAAAATTGGATTAATATATTATTAAACTTTAAATTTTATATATCTGACATTTCTTTGATTTATCGTAATAAATTTAAACTATCAAAAACCTTCCATTAATTAATGCTGTTTTTTTTAGTAGCGAGAATATCAGTTATTAATAGTTACAAATAATGTTTGTAAAAAAAATTTGCAATATCGCACTCTTTGTTGCAACAAATAAGCTTTGTAGAAAGGGGAAAATCGGTTTGTTTAATCATTTTAAGTACCTTCAATTTTACAGTTTGTTTTGTATTACAGAAAATATATTGATTGACGATACAATAGTTTTATAAAAAAAATAATATGATTCTTTTGATTTTGAAAATACGTATTCACATTTATAATGGAAACATGATTAAAATTGAATAATTCATCGTTTAGATTTGTTTTGAAGCACTAAAAAAAAGATTCAAACTTCAAATTTACTATTTTTAAAATCAGAATTAAATAATACAACTAATAATTAAATTATTGTTTTTTGAATTTGGCAAAAATGAAAATATGTAATTACATTATTTTTTTAGACATCGTATTAAAAGATATCATAAATTGATTTAGTTAATCAAATAGGAATAAATTAAAAAAGGCAAACGGCAAAAATCAAACGGTGTGCATTATTTATTTTCTATTCATAGATCGGATTAAAAAAATATTGGTTTGTAATTTGATCACAATTCATTTGTTTTGACGATACAACTGGTAATACATAATATTTAATTACATCACAAGGTAAATTTTAGTGGTTTTGTTTATTATAAATATTATTTTCTAAAAATAATTGATCGTTAATTTGGGTTGAAACAGTTCAAAATTTGAAGATCAATCATCGACAACAATCTTAATTTCGTTTCAGGGGGAGAATCTTATCCATAACTTTTTTGGAAAAACATGAATATAATATATATATTATTTGATGAAAATCATTCATTCCAAAAAAGAGTCTGTGAGATGAAAATCAGTTGAAGATCATGTGTAACAGAAAGACAAAGCCATTATTTCAAACGTACAACAGATTATTGTCAAAATGTTTGATGGAAAAGTAAATTCTTAAGACTAATATACTTCCGATTTAATTTTAAGGAAAATCCAAATTCTATTTGAGAGCTTGTATAACTAAAATTTATTTAACATTGCACATTTCTATAAATACTCTGTGTCTGTGTAAAATAGTAATAATACATAATATTTAATTAAATTTGTACAACACATAAAAATTGAATATATTTCGGCGGGAATCCATTCAGGACAAAAATAGAAAGATTGTCGTTCCAAACACCGTTAATTTTTTTCGTACTAAGAGATAAAATGTTATGGTAAAATTGGTAACTCTTTCGATGTGAATAAATCGTTTCAAGCTCGTATTTTGTAACGGACAAAAGCTATTATATCATTTTGATGTAAATCTTTATATCCATTGTTTTGTATTGTTTTACTCTTAAAAAACTACAGACACTTAATATTGTTCGTTCAAACAAGAAATGGAAAATAATATTTTTGTATGAGTAAAATTTTTCAATAAAATCAAGCTCCCGTCATGAAAAAGTTTTTCGAAATTTCTTTTAATTCATTTAAAATTCTTTTTGTAAAATGATTAGCGATTATCAAAATGATGCTTATACGGGTTTTTTGCTTGGAGCATCTATAATGGTAGGTTAGACGCACAAATTACATTTAAATGCAAATTTTTTTTAGCTTACATTTTTAATTCTTCCTATTTAGGTTTTTTTACACAATACTTTCGTCTCTTTCCTTTTATACAAAATGCGTAAATCCAATATTTCCAATATCAACAAAATTATCATTAACATTAGTGGCACAATATTGTTCCTATTAAGATTTATATCGTCATTTGCACCTATTTGGGTTGACTTACTTACTTGCAAGCTTTTAAATTATCTGTCAGAGATTTCATCATTTTTTTTTAGAGAATCTTTGGCATTTTTTTTATTGTGGCGCTTGAGTCAAATTGGAAATAATAAAATAGATAAATGGGCAAGCATTATCTTATTTTCAGCAAGAACAATATCTCATGTATGTAAAGTTTATCGATCGTATAATAACTATTCTCTTGCAATTTATTAATGATTTTCTTTTTTTCTTTTATGGATATAGTTGGTAATGTTTGGTTTTATCAAAGTAGTAGTATACCCAACTACGGTTCGAAATTGGTGTTCAAATGATGTTGGTAGCCTATTTATATCAGAAACAATCTCAGTAGTCATAGACTTTTCAATTGATTTGTATGTTACATTTAGATTAATACAAATCCTTCGTAGGGCCAACAAAAATCTATTAAACATTAATGTAAGCATGAAAGGAAATGCAAAACGCACTTTATTTACTGGAGTTATGTACTGGAATTTCGTTCGTTTGGGGGTAGCTTTTCTACTGAATTTAAACGCAATTGTCTCGCTTATAACTGACAATTTAAATTCATATATCACCATCGATCAGTTGGCAGCTATACGCTTTTTTAATGTATTTGCCTTTGTTCTAATGTCTTACGTTATAACTGTTGATGCTGAAATTGTTAAAATAATCCAAGGCAAAGATCAAAATGATAAAGAATCAGATAAATCTAAACATGAGGAAAGGAGTCCCTCCACGAATGCAACTTATAAAAATGCTAGTTCAGAATCACTTCCAAAACACAATACTCTTGATTTAAGTAATGATATTCAAACTTATGATGTATCCTTTGAAAGGTTGTCATTTTTTGAATGGTATAATGCGATTATGGGTTTTCAACATGAAAAAAAATCCTATTAAAGAAGAATTTGAAGAAATTATTGAAGAACCATTTGAAGATACCTTATGATCTTAAAAAAGGTGAAGCTACCATTGATACAAATCGCAGCAACAATATTTATGAAAGATCAACAATTCCAGATTCTGACACAATTGATATTTAAAAAATTACACATATTTTCATTATATACATTTCTTACATTATTTGCATATTTTTTAATAAGTATTCTGGCACTATAAATTTTATTAAATTCTTTAAATTACTGTATAATATTTTTTTAAAAAATTTAGAAATTCATTATAATATTTTTTTTTTAAATTCATAATAATAATAATAATAAATTGATTTGTATTAACTCTGACTTGAGTTTCTAAATTGCCATTCGTGAAAAAATTAAAATAAATAAATAAAATATTAAAAAAAGCGAATTTTATTGTTTAACAAGACGAAATGATGAAAGAAAACGAAATTGAAGATAAATAAGATTAAAGACACCAAAGATATCTGAAACTGAAAATCAATTTCAAAATTTAGAAGAATATTTTAATAAAAAGGAACAAATTCAAAATTTGTCATCGCTTAAAAATTCATTGAAATCTCAGTTGAATGAAATCTTGACTATTGAAAGAGGAACAAAAAAAGATAGATTAAATTAATATTACGATTTTATTTTTATTTTATTTTATTTATTTTATTTATTATTATCCGTTATGTTATTTATTATTATTCAAAATAGAAAAACTCAGCGAATTATTATCAATTCGATTAATTCGATCAATTATATCAATTCGATCAATTCGATCAATTCGTTAACAATTGAAAATAAAATAAACATGGTAAATATTTTATTATTTCAATGATTTTAATTACCCCCAACAATTTAAAATAATTTATTTTAACCAAATTATCGAAAAAAAATTATTAATTAAAAGAATTTAGATAATTTTTATTTGTTATTTTATTATTTATTTATATTACGTTATTTATTTTTCATACAGATGGAGATAAAGATAATAACAGTAATAATAACGAAAATAATAATTCATTGGCACAATAGAACCAATTTCGAAACTCCTTAATCATAAATCTGCTATTTGATTATAAATAAGTTTCATCATCAATAATTCCAATGCGGACGACAATAACCAAAATTATCAACAACACCAATAATACTAACACCTCCAATAATAGCGACGTACCAACACCAACAATACCGAAATGAACAACAAGAAATGAGTTAAATTTTAAACAGATGACATCTGAAAATTTGATGGCCAGATTGTAATCGACTTGTGATTTCAACCGAAGTTACGGGTACATAGATTAAGGTCAGTCATAGGATTGAAAAACTTGGACTGTTAACCGGTCCGAAACCAAAATACTGTAGCGGCAGCAATGATATTATCATATTAAAACATCCAATTTCAATTGGTAATATTTGGAATGTTTCTGAAATGGCTACACCATCTATTAAAGGTGTTTGGCGTATGACTAAATAAGAAAAATATAAATTTCTTTAATCACGCATACGATAAAATGTATTGAAACTGAAAATAGTGTATATAATATACTATTTAGAAAAATTCATAGCTGGTTTAACTAAAATAACTTTAAAGGTCGTCCGTTTTTTTTATTTTCAAACTTTGTTACTAAACCTTCACGTAGCGAACAACCTATCATTATAATCTCGTGTATAATATAGTGTACCTATACCAGGCACATATAATTGTGAATTTATAAACTGTTATGGACTAAAGTTATTCTTTTAATTTTATATGTATGTATATTTGGTAAAAAATTATTTTTAACTTCAGTGATTACATTGCAATTATCTTTATCATTTGGAAGTTCAATAAAGTTTTGAGTTAACTTGTCAAAAAATTTAAATGCCGTTTTTCTTTTTTGAAAATTATCGAATCAATAGAAAGAATGGTTTAACAAAATGGAATGTTACAAGTCCACAATTTTTTTCATATTTGGATTTATAAGATTTTCCGTTATTCTTTGAAAATTGCTAAATATCACCGCAGGTGATTATCACCACTGGGCAAAATTAAACTTATGTGGGCAAAGTTAGGGTCAAGGAATTATGAAATTTTGCCTAGTGGTGACGATCATCTGCGGTGATATTTAGCAAAACCCTTATCTTTTTATCTTTTTCGAGATATCTTAGTAATTTGGCCTTCTTATGAGTATTTCATTTCATTATGACATCACTAAACAAATCCAAAGAAATCAAATTTAATAAGAATATTGTATGCTTATCAAGTTAAAATAAGCTTTTAAACTTCAATAAAATATTTATTGCTTATACTAAAGTAAATTTATACTAATAAATATAAGCTTCTCTTTAATACTATCATAATTTAATATTTTTAATATTCATGCTAAAATATATAACATTTTTAAAAATAAAAATCAATAGAAGATGATATTTATCCTAAATTCTCAAAATAGAGAAATTGAAAATATTAATTAAATTCCAATTTAATATATTGTTTCTTACTAAATATTAAATTAAAAAAATGGACAAATTTAAAATTATTTTTTCACATTAATTTTTAAATCTAATTTTAATTCTTTATATAAATAAAAATTTGATATATTTAATTTATAACATATTCTCACTTATAAATTAAATTAAATTAATAATATTAATTAAAATAATAAATTTTTTGAGGAAATCGCTCCTTTACAAATGAAATAAAAATAATTTTTATTTTGCATTTTTAATTAACTTTGAATGGATAAAATGGATTTTCTTGATTCAAGGGGTTCATATTTCTTACAAAAATTTTCCTTTTTTTATATATTGTATATTTATAAATAAAATTAATAAAAATATTTTTCGAAACTAATTATATAATTATTGTAATAAATAATTTTTATCTAACATATTAGTATCAATTATAATTTATAAACAAAAGATGTTACAAAAATAATAAAATAATAAAATAATATAACATTATAACATTGTATATACCATTCAAATGAGGCATAGGCATTGTCCATTTTGAAAATTCTTGCGTATGTGTTGACACCATGGGTTGTGGTTGTTCAATTGAATCATTACATAAATTAGAAATTACAGCCGGAGAAAATTGGATCCAAGAACCAATATATGGAAGTGATTTTGCTTTAATATAACCTGCTAAAGGTACTTCAATAGGCCATTCCCAATAAAAATATTTTGAAATTCCAGGGATATTTTTAATTTTAGATTTTTTTTCCGTAATAATTGTTTCCTTGTTTTATTAGTATTTTATTAAATTTATTTCATTAATTACCTGCGCATCAAAGGAAAAATCCAGATTTCAAAATAGAATAATATAAAATATTAAAAATATTTTTGATACAAAATTTCATGCAACTTTTCTGCCTAACCTACAATCAATTATAAAATAATTGTGTAATCGAAGAATTTTATTGTATTCAAGAAAATCGTCTATTACATAAAAATGAAGTAACTACGGAAATTAAAAAAAGATCGCCGACATGCATCATTTCAGGAAGATTTTTCGTTTCTTTTTTTAATAATATAATAATATAATAATAATAATGAATGATTTAAATTTTATATTCTATTTTTTATTTATTTATTTATAATTATGATGAATGGATGAATAATCTAGTTCGTTAAATATTTTTGATACGATAATACCACATATTGCTTCAATGAGTTATGAATTAAGTTATAATACTCATAATAAACTTTTTTCTATTCATAATTTTACAAGAGGTTTTTGATTTTATTACAATTTTTAATTATTTATTAATTATTCTTAAATCTTTTCATATTTATTTTATTATATTATTATTATTATTAAAATATATAATAGGAAGCTACTATGACACAGAATAATGTATTTTATTTATTTTAATTTAATTTAATTTAATTTATTTATCAATTTAATTCGTTTAATTATTTTATTTATTTAATTTATTTTATTTATTTTATTTATCTATTTTTATTTATTTTATTTATCTATTTTTATTTATTTTTATTTATTTTTATTTATTTAATTTATTTATTTTTATTTATTTATTTATTTTATTTTATTTTATTTTCTTGTAGCTTTTCGATTCTGACCTATGTTCTTCAGTTTACGGTTTGGATATAATAATTATAATTATTCTTACTTATTATTATTTATGCAATAATTTATTATAATTAATAAATTATTATTTATAAATCATTATCATTTAACTACCGATAGGTGCGGCATAATATAATGAAATGGCCCGAATTATGGTATGTAATCTTTAATTATTTTAATTATTTTAATTATTATTATTATTTATTATTAGTATTTTGATTATTTTAATTATTTTTATTGTTATCATTATTTTAATTATTTTAATTATTATTATTATTTTAATTATTTTGATTATTTTAATTATTTTAATTATTAGTATTATTTTAATTATTTTAATAATTATAATTCCATCCCATATTCCATTTATTTACATTTGTTAATCTACACATTCACATATTCATTTACACCCATAAATTAAAATATATAATATATAATTTGGCCTCACTACGTGAATCATTTTAAGAATATGTAATTCAACTTCATTAACTTTGTGATGATAATTTGGATGAATCGTGTTTAGAAAAAGTATATTCCGTTGCCAATTAATTAATTTATTTATTTATTTATTTATTGATTTTATTTATTGTTAATTTATTTATTTATTATATTTTAGTTAAATATTGAGTTTGAACGTTTAAATTCACAAAGCCATTGAGAGGTATTATTATTTATTATTTATTTATTATTTATTTATTATTTATTATTTATTATTTTTATCTATTTATTTATTATTTTTTTTTAGTACAATTGGTTGATCTTTGGGATAAATTTCGGTTCCTTAATATGAACGTGATGGATTTTTCGAGCTTACAAAAAATTAAGTAAACTAATATTAACATCTAATAACATTTAATCATAACTTTTATTTCTATTATTATAACATTACATTTTAATATCAAATTTATTACTATTATTATAATATTACATTTTAATATCAATTTTCTTGATTTATNATTTATTTATTTATTTATTGATTTTATTTATTGTTAATTTATTTATTTATTATATTTTAGTTAAATATTGAGTTTGAACGTTTAAATTCACAAAGCCATTGAGAGGTATTATTATTTATTATTTATTTATTATTTATTTATTATTTATTATTTATTATTTTTATCTATTTATTTATTATTTTTTTTTAGTACAATTGGTTGATCTTTGGGATAAATTTCGGTTCCTTAATATGAACGTGATGGATTTTTCGAGCTTACAAAAAATTAAGTAAACTAATATTAACATCTAATAACATTTAATCATAACTTTTATTTCTATTATTATAACATTACATTTTAATATCAAATTTATTACTATTATTATAATATTACATTTTAATATCAATTTTCTTGATTTATTTAATAATTAGATAATTAATTTTTATTTACAATTGGAATCAGCTGGCGAAATATGTGGATTACTTTCACAAGAAGTATCTCATCTACAAGAATTACATGCGTGCCAATTGAGNTAAAATTATTATTTATTTATTTTTTTATTAATTTATTGATTTCCGTGTTATGTTTATTTTATTATTTCCATCATTTACAGAAAATGATTGAATTAGAAAAAAAGGTATCGATCCACATCGCCTCTTTCAAAGTTCATTCATTCCGATTATTAGAGAAGATCTTATTGGTCCGATTTAGTTTCTATCGAAAATTAATTAATTAGTACACGTTATTACAATAATCAATTTTTATATTTAACATTAGAAAAACGTGTGCATCATAACGTTCAATAATGTTACATCGTTGAAATATTATATTTTAACACTTAGTCGATTTTGTGATAAATTCATATTTCCTTTATTATTATTTTATTTTTATAAAATCGAAACTACAAAACTAAGCAAATTAAATATACTCTACAACTAGTGTTAAGATTTTATATATCAAAAAAAAACTAATAAATGGTGAAGTAAAATACAAATAATACAAATAATACAAATAATACAAATAATACAAATAAAAATATATAATATAAATAATACAAATAAAAATATATAATGTCAAATAAAATTTAAAAATTAAACATGTCTGAATCAACTAGTCCAGAATCTCAAAAATAACATAGAAATAAATTAATACAATTAAATAACATATAATTATAAAAATAATATTTAAAAAATATTTAAAAATCGGGTACATGTAATTTGGATGCAACTAAATAAAAATAAAAATAAATTAAAATTTTTTTTAATTTTTAAAAAAATACAAATAAAAGACGATAACACAAATAATATAATTGACACTTACCAATACTTAAAGTAGAAGTAGATTTAGTTAATTCTTCAAGTTCCCTTTCGAATTTTTCTTCATTCTTGGGTTTTGGAAGTTTTGAAAAATTAAGAAGTCGGCTGGTATAAATTGCTTGTGGGTGTGTTTGATAATTAAGAGGAGTTGTAGTTGTTGAATTTTTTAATCTTAGGTTTTTGGATAATTTTTCAGAATTTTCAATTTGAATTCTAATTTCTGAATTATTATTATTATCATAATCATCATAGTATTTCTTCAACTCATCAAATAATTCTTTAAAAGTGGGCCTATGTGTAACTCGAGCATCCCAACACCTCATAATCATTTTTGTAATTAATTTGGGAGTATGAAATGGAATTTTTGGTCGTAATCCATTGCATATTTGTCTGGCTAGATCTTTATCATGTGGTATATCAGGATATGGAGGAAAGCCCGTAACTATTTCATAAGCAATAATTCCAAATGAATATATATCAGCAGCTTTCGTATATTCTTCATCACCACTTAATACCTCTGGAGCAATATATGGTAATACACCAAATATATTCTTTTTTTCGGGATTATTTGGATTTACCTCAATCAGTTTACTCAATCCAAAATCCGAAATCTTCATAGAAATTGCAAAATTAGGTGATAAAATATTTCCAGGATGGAAGTCTTGGTGAACTATATCTAATTCATGAATTTCCGTCAAACATGAAGATAAACGATATAGATTATATAATTTTTGTTTCCAATTAATATTATTAAAATTAATTTTTAAATATTCTCGAAGATTTCCATCTGCTGCATAATCTAAAACCATCATATATGAATGTGTTTCTGGATCTTGTGTAATTCCATAAAATTGAATTGTTGCATTACGTTTAGTGTTGGTTTTTAAGTGAATTGTTATCTAATAATATAAATATTTTTAATTTATAGTTAAAACGTTATATAATAATTTGAAAATTAAATTTAAATATTAATTAAAATATTTACCTCATTTAAGACATCATTGAAATTCACAAAATTATCAAACTTTTTTAATGCCACATATTTACCTTTAGGATATCTTTTCCATTGTTTATTTTCAATATCCCACTTATCAATATATCCATCAATCCACATAGCATGATATATTGTTCCAAACCCACCTTTACCTATTTGTTTAACATCTTTAAATCTATCATATGGTATCCATTCTATTACTTTCCAACTTATATCAGCATTTAGTTGAGCATCTCGAATGAATTTATCTATTTTGTCATTTCCACTTGTCCAATTATTAAAATCATTTTGGAAATGTTTTGANCTATATCTAATTCATGAATTTCCGTCAAACATGAAGATAAACGATATAGATTATATAATTTTTGTTTCCAATTAATATTATTAAAATTAATTTTTAAATATTCTCGAAGATTTCCATCTGCTGCATAATCTAAAACCATCATATATGAATGTGTTTCTGGATCTTGTGTAATTCCATAAAATTGAATTGTTGCATTACGTTTAGTGTTGGTTTTTAAGTGAATTGTTATCTAATAATATAAATATTTTTAATTTATAGTTAAAACGTTATATAATAATTTGAAAATTAAATTTAAATATTAATTAAAATATTTACCTCATTTAAGACATCATTGAAATTCACAAAATTATCAAACTTTTTTAATGCCACATATTTACCTTTAGGATATCTTTTCCATTGTTTATTTTCAATATCCCACTTATCAATATATCCATCAATCCACATAGCATGATATATTGTTCCAAACCCACCTTTACCTATTTGTTTAACATCTTTAAATCTATCATATGGTATCCATTCTATTACTTTCCAACTTATATCAGCATTTAGTTGAGCATCTCGAATGAATTTATCTATTTTGTCATTTCCACTTGTCCAATTATTAAAATCATTTTGGAAATGTTTTGAGTTACATGGTTTGCACCAATCCCAAACGGTATCGATATATTTTTGATTACATTCTGGGCATATATTAGATGACATTTTTGTTTATAGTATTTAAGGCAGAATTTTATTTTTTTTTTAAAAAAAATCAATAAATTTGTATCAGAATTTACGTTTCACTATAAGATTTTTTTTAAGTGCAATTTTTCGAATTTAATTATCAATCGGAATTTTACACTGCATGACCGAAAATTAAAAAATCAAGCTTGTATCATAAATAAAATCATTTGCAGATAATATTTTGACCCACATGATTGTACAACAACCTAAATACTTTGTCATTTTACCATTTTCGTAAAAAAAAAAACCTAAATTGTATTACAACAAGGGTTCAGGTCAGGGGCTTGAATTATTCATTTTTCCTTGTTAATTTACATTATAATTTTTCGATAAAAAAATAATTTGTTTTATTATTTTTATTATTTTTATTATTTTTATTTTTTATTATTTTTATTATTTTTATTGTTTTTATTGTATTTATTATTTTATCATTTTATTATTTTTACTATTAAGAAATTATTTACTCGTTAAATAGTTTCTATTAATTATTTTTATTATTTTTATTTTTTTTATTATTATTATTTTTATTATATTTATTATTTTTATTATTAAAACGATTTTTATATTTACTTAAGAAATTATTCACTCATTAAATAGTTATGAATTTTATGAATTTTGTGAATTTTATGAATTTTATTATTTATTATTTTATTATTTTTATTATTTTTATTATTATTAAAACAATTTTTAAATAGATTTATATTTACTTAATAAATTATTCACTCTCACTCATTAAATAGTTATTAATTTTATGAATTTTTAAAATTTATTATTTATTATTTTATTATTTTTATTATTTTTTATTATTTTTATTATTTTTTATTATTTTTATTATTTTTCTTATTTTTATTATTTTTCTTATTTTTCTTATTTTTCTTATTTTTATTATTTTTATTATTTTTATTATTTTTATTATTTTTATTATTTTTATTATTTTAATTATTTTTATTAAAAAAAACTATTTCAAAAATTTTTAAATATATATTTACTTTTTCATGCATTTTGTAAATAATAAATTTAATTTTATAATTCATGATTCAAAATTATAATTTTATGAATTTTATCAAATAACATATTTTAAATTTTAATGTATATTTATATATATTGCTTGAGTTTTGTTTTTGAAATTGATAAAAATGTAATACTATAATTATTATTAATATATTATTCTAACTGATTTTTAAATGTTAATTATGTAATATAGATTTTTGTTGTCAGATTTTTTTTTTTGTAAATGAAATAATTACTATTACTATAAAGTTTTTTTTAATAATTTTTTAGTTATCAAATTTATCAAATAGTAAATATAAAAATTTGTATCTTTTTTTGAGGGGTGGTAATTGTGTTATAATAGGTTTGTTGTTTAACACTTTATGAGAGAATGAGTTTATAGCTAGTAATTTCTACTTTATTATGATTTAAAAATAAATATGAATTTCTTGATAATATTTCATACTATAAAGAATTTGTACATGATTAATAATATATAAAAATCTTTTTGCATTTTGTATAGCTAAAAATAAATAATTTAAAAATGATTTTTAATATCAAAATTAAACTTTTATCCTATTAAAAGGTACTAGAGTTTGATGCATTTAAGAGAATGAAAGATACTATTTTCATATTGTTTTTTGATATATCACTGTGACTTTTTATTTAATATATATTATATATGCATTATTATTTAATACTAAATATAAAATAAATAATATAGATTTTATTAAATTATGATTATTTATTTAAGTAAATTCATATCATCCATTTCTTTTAAAATAATAGTATATTATTCTAATCTCTCTCTTGAGTAGTCATTTGTGCTAATTATTTTATTAATGACTTTTTTTATTTAGTTAAAAAAATTAAAGAAATCTGTTTATAAATTTATATGACTTTAATGATTCAATGAATATTCAGTGAAATTATTTCATAATTAATTATCCATGGGAAAAATTATAATTGTACAGAATGAATTATTTTTTATATAATAAATTTTTTTCTTCAACTAATTATTGCAAAGAATTTTTGTGAGATAATTATTAAATTAAAATATAACATATTGAAGATAATATATACTATATGTTTATTTATTTTATTTATTCCATTTATTTAAATTATTTTTATTCATTTTTTATTTATTAATTTTTTGAAAGAAGAACAAACAAGTGTCAGTCAAGTCGGAATAGCTATTTATTTCTTTTTTTCTGTTTTGAAGTCATTATTTTGTCATTTCTGTATTATATAATAATTATGTATGGATTGTATCCATCAGTATTACATATGAAGGATGTGTTTAACAATAATTTTAATACAGTCAGACTGTCAGACCTATGTATAAGCATCTCATATATAATCACCTTTGTTATTGGTCCTAAATTTTTATGTTAATTTTCCCTATATATAATCACCTCACATAATGATTTTATGTATAATCACTTTCACCACTAATTATAAGTCCCATTATATATATGTATCTATTTATTAAATTTATTTATGCCAATAAACTTTTATTAAAAATTTATAAAGAACAAAATGTTGATCATCAAAGGAACAAAATGCAAAGTACATTTCATAACTTTCAGGCTTTATGGACCCTTTTACCAAAACAAAAATAAAAAAATATTTATTTTTTATTTTATTATATGATTCAAATTGATTTTTAAAAAATGCCAATCTATTATAAGTAAAATTTTTCATTATATATTCAATAATATATAATTGATCTGATTAAAATGAGATAATTAAAAAGCCAATTGAGAATATTTAATCAAATAGCAAGCTTCTTGATTAAGAATTTATTTTACTTTAATTTATCATTCAATTTTTAGACATAAATTTAAAAAGTTTGTAATGATATTATTGCAGAATCTACATAATTTGCTTTACCTGGAAAATTGGAGAAATGTAGACTTTGCTACTTTAAAAATACTCTACACTTTATAGTTAATAAATATTTACCTGTTCCGTTAATTTTATTATTTTGTAACCATGCACACTAAATCATAAATATTATATAAATGTGATAAGGTTTTTTTTTTCTTTTCTTTAAATAAAACTTGGCAGCTCAGAGTTAGACCAACCAATTAGAGATCATAATTTTCGGCCAAAATTTATAGATTTTGGCCTCAAAACATCAAAAGATGGACTTTTTTAAAACTTAACAGCTCATAAATTTTTGGACGTTGATAATTTGAAATCAAATTATGAATAAATTCAGGGCCAACATTAAGGATTGTTATTTTAGGCTAAATTATTAATTTTTTTGCCAACGTTTGAAGCCTCAAAAAAATTTTTTTTATTAATAAATATATGTAAAATCTAATAATAATTTATGAAAATAGAATGATAAATAAAATAAGAATGTGTTCTCAACCAGGAGCCTTTAGTTTCATAAGAAGAGTTTCTAATTTGTTGGTTAATTTATCAAGTTCAAATTCATCTGTATTTAACATTAAATTAACAATTTCTCCATAGATGTATCTAAAAAAATAATAAATAAATAAATTTCAATAACTTACTGAAAAATAATATTAAAAATTTGAGCGGAAATGCTTGACTTGATAATTATTTTTAATATTATTTTCATTCAGCCGAATATTTTCTAATTCTCTTTCAATACGTTGGAATATGCAGTGAAAGATTTCCAACTTCAATGATCACATTATAATCTTCCTTATCATTAAAAAGTTCAATAAAATTTTGAGATAACTTGTCAAAAAATTTAAAGTCATTTTTCTTTTTGTAAATTTAATGTCAAAAAAAAACAAAAAGAACTGATAATCGCATATTGTCTATTTGTAGTTCAAAATACAATAATCATGTCATAAAATAAAAGTGAACGACACCTGGCAGTAGTAATTATAATAATATTGGTAGTAATAATAATAGCAATAGTAATAAATGGTGGCATGATTATAGATAGAGAAGATTGTAATATTAATTCGTTTCAAGTCTTATTCCTTGTTTATTATTATAATTATTTTATCATTTTTATTATTTTTTTATTATTTTAAAATTAATTAATTAAAATCTTCAAGAAAATGATTTAATAATTTTTATGACGTATCTTGCATTATGCAATTTGTATAATATATATTGATATTGTAAATTAGAATATTTTGACAGTTCTTTTGTTTAAAAATAGCAATTTTATTTTTTTATAACGCAATTCTTAATTAATGGAAAAATGAAAAGCGTTATTTAAAAATGAATTTTTACAAAGAAAGAAAAATAATATTTAGAATACATTTGTTTAAAATATTTTTTTATCTTGTAATCGTATTTCTATATTTGAATTTGTTCTAGTCTATTTTTTATAATTCATAAAGAATTTTTTTCCTAGAATAAAAGAAAATCGATAGCTGTATCTTTATTCTGTGTGATCTGTAATTTGCTGAAAATATATTATATGCGGTTTACACGCGATTTATACGTGATTTACACGAATAAATAAAATAATTCCCTAAAGTTTCAAGTGATTCTGGTATATTTTCAGCCATTTGACATAATAATTCATCAACATCATATCCTTCTCAATTAAATTTGAATCTCCTTAATCCATTAAAATTATTATTAAAAATTACTATTACTTGTTCAGGACTTAAATTATATAAAGTTAACTTTGTAATCTTTGTACAATAATTTAAAATTGCTGAAAATGTATAAATTGTAATTTTGGAATAAAATTCTAAACAAATATTTATTTGCGTTTCGAGAATTTCTTTAATAAATTCTTGAGAATATCATCTGAATAATTTGAAGGATTATAATGAAAACTACTTAATTGAGTGAATGGTGAAACATAGAATAAGAAATTTGATTCAGACAAATCTTCAATAAATTATCCAATTGGTGATGATTTCCCTTTAAAACAAAAAAAAAATTTACTAATTTTAAATGAAGACTCTTTAATGTTTCTTTTGACAAATTATAACTGATAATAATGAATTCAAATTTAGACAACTAACATCAATTGAAAGATTTTCTAAACGTTTTTGAACACTAATAAGTTTTCTAATAATTATATTTGAAGAACTGAATACAAAAATAAAATGTTATCACAAATTAAGNAAATTATTATTAAAAATTACTATTACTTGTTCAGGACTTAAATTATATAAAGTTAACTTTGTAATCTTTGTACAATAATTTAAAATTGCTGAAAATGTATAAATTGTAATTTTGGAATAAAATTCTAAACAAATATTTATTTGCGTTTCGAGAATTTCTTTAATAAATTCTTGAGAATATCATCTGAATAATTTGAAGGATTATAATGAAAACTACTTAATTGAGTGAATGGTGAAACATAGAATAAGAAATTTGATTCAGACAAATCTTCAATAAATTATCCAATTGGTGATGATTTCCCTTTAAAACAAAAAAAAAATTTACTAATTTTAAATGAAGACTCTTTAATGTTTCTTTTGACAAATTATAACTGATAATAATGAATTCAAATTTAGACAACTAACATCAATTGAAAGATTTTCTAAACGTTTTTGAACACTAATAAGTTTTCTAATAATTATATTTGAAGAACTGAATACAAAAATAAAATGTTATCACAAATTAAGTTTAATGATTCATATAATGGACAAATCAGTTCATGATGAAATCTTTCTAATTTCTTAAATAATTTTGGGGGCACCAGGTAAATCGTGAATTGAGCCAATTAAATCACTATAATTGCGAAAATTTTCAGAAATAATATTCTCGATTTGAAAATATCATCATCATCATCATCGTCATCATCATCATCATCATCATGATCGTTATTGCTGTTATCTTGATCTATGTATACCAATAATTTGTTGTAAATATATAGAACTAAAATAAACTAAATTATTAATTATAAATTTATGAGTGAATGATGGATAATCAAAAGTGACTTGAGGTGGTGATAATGATAAATCCATTTTGAGTAAGTAAAATCTAGCTTGAGTACCCGTACATGAAATATAAGTTCGCAAACATAATGCTTTCTTTTTCAACTTCTTCTTATCATCATACAACATCCTTCAACAAAAGTTAATTACCAAAGTATTGATATAATAACTTTACACTAGATTTGATTACCTTCATGATCTTGATTGGTTTATTATTATTTTTTAACTATGAGAATTTCGAGTTTTGGTTATATTCGTATTCGAAATAGAAAGGAAGATTGTAAAATAAAAGTACGAAGTCGAAAAATACAAACCTCTCCCGTAGAATCACCTTCAATTCCATCATTTCCATAACAGAATTTCACCACCACAAAAAAGAATTACAGAAAATATCAATAAATAGATGCATCATTCTATTAATCACTTCATAAATACAAATATTTTTCATTGAATAAATTTTTAAATAAATCATGACATGTTTTTTTAAAAAAATAATAATAAAAAAACATAAATCATGAAACATCAAAGTAAACAAAAGATGGTATAATGAATACTATACGAAATATTATGAAGATATTAATGGTAAAGAAGACCAAATTAACTAACTATATAATCATAACTAAATAACCAAATTCTTTATCTAAATTCATCAATTAGTCAATTCATAAGTTTTTCTAAATTTAATATCTCTTAATTAATTCATTCTTTTCACCCATTAACCGACATCTACTTATTAAAAATGAGATTACTTCATTAATCTTTAAATCGATTAAATCAGTTAATTAAAAATAATTAAAATAATTAAAATTTAATATATTTAAAATAAAATCATATCATCTCAAACTCAACCCACCTCGTTATACACTTATATACAGGATATCCGTCTTGCAAGTATATAAGTAATATATCACGCATTCCTGATAATAATAAATATTAAACTAATCTCGATCAAATAATATAAACAATAAATAATTTATAAAATATAAATAGTTACCATATTATTGATCGAAATTCACAACTCCTGAATTTGCATTAATTCCAAATTGTTTCATTTTATTAAATGCCAAAATTGCAGATTCTTGATTTTGGGAAGCAATAAATATTATTCTTATTCGAATTTTCTTTTCTTTTTTTTTTTTGTATAATTCACTTAATAAAAATTCTACCGCGATTTATGAGTATCTTCTATATTATCGCGTACGAGACTAGGACTTCTGTATTTTTTTTGCCATCAATCTTTTCCCACCATGTAAACTCTTCGAACGAGTTTGGCGGCATTTAAAAATTTCTCCTCTTAATAATTCAAAATCTCTCTTTAATCTTGAGGATAGATTTTTGAGATATATTTGATACGTGTTGAATACAATTGCCTTCCTCCTCCTCCATCGTTTTCTCGTTTTTCTTATCGTGAGAATTCGATTTGAAGCTNAATTAATTCATTCTTTTCACCCATTAACCGACATCTACTTATTAAAAATGAGATTACTTCATTAATCTTTAAATCGATTAAATCAGTTAATTAAAAATAATTAAAATAATTAAAATTTAATATATTTAAAATAAAATCATATCATCTCAAACTCAACCCACCTCGTTATACACTTATATACAGGATATCCGTCTTGCAAGTATATAAGTAATATATCACGCATTCCTGATAATAATAAATATTAAACTAATCTCGATCAAATAATATAAACAATAAATAATTTATAAAATATAAATAGTTACCATATTATTGATCGAAATTCACAACTCCTGAATTTGCATTAATTCCAAATTGTTTCATTTTATTAAATGCCAAAATTGCAGATTCTTGATTTTGGGAAGCAATAAATATTATTCTTATTCGAATTTTCTTTTCTTTTTTTTTTTTGTATAATTCACTTAATAAAAATTCTACCGCGATTTATGAGTATCTTCTATATTATCGCGTACGAGACTAGGACTTCTGTATTTTTTTTGCCATCAATCTTTTCCCACCATGTAAACTCTTCGAACGAGTTTGGCGGCATTTAAAAATTTCTCCTCTTAATAATTCAAAATCTCTCTTTAATCTTGAGGATAGATTTTTGAGATATATTTGATACGTGTTGAATACAATTGCCTTCCTCCTCCTCCATCGTTTTCTCGTTTTTCTTATCGTGAGAATTCGATTTGAAGCTAATTTCTTGGATATAAGATCAATTTCCGGGCCAATTTACATATTTTTTTCTAATCGATTTGTTAAATATTCGAAATCTTTAATATCTTCTTCATCAGTACTTAACAAAAATTGAGGAACATCTTCATGAATTCAGTTTTATCAATTGATAATCTTTCGTCTCCTTTCTTCCCTTACTTTAAATTTATTGTTAAGAAAGTTACCAATGACATTATTATTCTAATCACTTAAATTCCGATCTTTCTAATTTTCCTTTATGATCAAGATCCTTCATCAGACAAATCAGTTTCAACTGATAATAACTTGATGCCGTATTTATTTAATCGATTCATTACGTCGATATTGTGCATCAGTTTCACATCTATAAAAATATATATATATTTTAGAAATATCAATATAAATATACTTTAATATTCTCTAATATACTTAAATTAACACAATCATCAATAAATACAGTATATAATTTTAGAAACAAACATCATCATTACTAAATAAAGTATATACAGGTTTAAATACAACGCTTACCCACAAAATTGAGCAAAAGATGTCTCCTTCAAATCTTCTGCACGATTCACAAACCATCTAATTGAACAACCTAATTTACCAATCATAAGAGAACAAATCGATTTAGATAATGATTTGTTTCTAAAAAATGGATAATTCGCTAAAAATAAAATAAACAAAAAAAAAGAAATAAAAAAAATGGAATAAATTATTTAAAAAATAGTGATTTAATAAAAATATTAGTAAAGAATTCATACCTTCATCAAATGATGGAATGATATCGGACGACAATCTCTAGAAGTGGTTTCTGCAGATAATTCTTGAAATAATTCTTGAGATAATTCTTAAAATAATTCTGAGTTATTTTCTTCTCTAAATAAAACTAATTCTCTAAGTACTCCTTTAGATAATTTGTAGGTTCTTCTAATAAATGACAATGAGTAAAAGTTAGAATTTGAAAAAAAAACTTGATTTAGGTCTGGGACTTTTAATATGAATTTTTCTTCTCACGTTAAAATTGATATTCTTAAAGCTCGACATTTAAATTTTTAAATGGATTTTTCTTCATATGATCTTCAAACGGTGACACATAACGTGACTAAATTACGAAATCCATACATATTTAAAATTTTTTAACGAATTTTTATCTTTTTTCTTTTTCTCCCTGAAATTCCAATATCAAATTTTCAATGTTATTATTTTGCAAATTTAATAATTATAACCTTAAATAACAATTTATTTATTTTGATATAGAATCATTACACATATTCATTTCGATATTATTTCAAATAACATATACATTTTTATCTATCTATCTATCTATCTATCTATAAACCTTCATCGGGATCATTATTGGTGTTAAATCTTCAATTATTCAATTCCTTTATTAAATCATCGAGGATGAAATAAAAATTAATCATTCACTAAACTTTGTGTCTTGAATTACCTGCCTCTAGAACAAACAAATATTATATTTATAAAATTATTAGCTCTTTATATTCTTGTATATCATGATAGGATACATATTGTAATTCACGCAAATATATAGATCATTGGTTTAGAGACATAAATAATAATTTAATAATTGAAATAATTCAATTAATTGTAATTATTGTAATAATTGAAATAATTTAATAAAAATTTATCATGTAATCTCAAACTTTAACTAATTAATTTTAATGAACTAAAATAATTATTATCTTTATTATTAATTATTTTCTATTATAAATTGTATAAATTAATAAACTATGTAGTATCATTTATTGATCTGCATGGCGTACGCGTACGCGATTATTGTTATGGCTATTGATCTGTATTTTCTCCGACACATTTGCTATTAAAATAAAAACTGTATAATTAGTAAACTATTGTTATTGATCTGCATTTTCCCCGACGCGTTATGAAAATAATCAACTATCAAAAATAATAAACAAATCAGTAAACAAATCAGTAAACAAACAATTAATATATAAATAGCTGATATTTTTGAAAAATACTTTTTTTCAGATTTCTTTCATAAACGCTGACACTTGCCAAAAAAAAAATACTTGCAAAAATGTCAGACCAAACTTCTCAACAAAAATCTTGGAGAGGTTTTATTAAAAATGATTCCAGGAAGAGGATAGTTGCTATTCTCTTCAAAGCTATGGAACTCTCAGGCTCATCCGAGAATGAGAGATTCCAAAAGGCAAAAAAATGGGAGGAGGATAGTTTCAAGAACGCTAGTTCTGGACCTCAATATAAATCTTTTATTGAGTCTAAAGTCCAAGAACTAAAACAACAACAGCAGCAACAACTTCAGCAACAACAACAGCAACAACAACAACAACAGCAACAACTTCAACAACAACAACAACAACAACAGCAGCAACAACTTCAACAACAACAACAACAGCAACAACAACCACAACAACAACAACAACAGCAACCACTTCCACCAGCAGGACCACAACAACAACCCCAACAACCAAAGATTCAAATATCAAGACTACCAAGGGCTCCGGAACCACCAAAGAAAAGACGAGGTAGACCCCCAAAACAACAACCATTATTGCCGAAAAGAAGACCAGGAAGACCTACGAAAGAAGAACAACAACTACGAATTTTACTAGAACAACAACTTCAACAACAGCAACAACAACAACAACAACAACGACAACAGCTATTGGATGACCTCCAGCAACTCCAATTGGAACAAGACCGACTTATCCAGCAGCAACTACAAACGGATACTCAGAGTTCTGGAACAAAAAGGGCCCATGATGAAGTGGATAATGATAATGGAGATGATAATCAAGAAGCTGAATCATCAAAAAAAAGAAAAAATTCCGATTAATAGGTGATTCAGTACATAAAAAACAAAAAAAAATATAAAACCAATTAAAAAATTAAAAAAAATAAAAATAAAATAAAAAAAATAAAAAAAATAAAAAAAAAAAAAAATAAATAATTTTAAATAACTATATATATATATTTACTACTCTCCATTTGAATCCTTTCAAATGATTTTAATGCCCTTTGTTGCTGTTGTTGTTGTTATCCTCCTCCCATTTTTTTACCGATGGTGTTGGATTCAAATTCATTTGGTATGTATTATTTATTCATTTGCTACTATTTTATTATTTTTTATTATCATTCGAATTACAATGATACTAATTTCTTANACAACCATTATTGCCGAAAAGAAGACCAGGAAGACCTACGAAAGAAGAACAACAACTACGAATTTTACTAGAACAACAACTTCAACAACAGCAACAACAACAACAACAACAACGACAACAGCTATTGGATGACCTCCAGCAACTCCAATTGGAACAAGACCGACTTATCCAGCAGCAACTACAAACGGATACTCAGAGTTCTGGAACAAAAAGGGCCCATGATGAAGTGGATAATGATAATGGAGATGATAATCAAGAAGCTGAATCATCAAAAAAAAGAAAAAATTCCGATTAATAGGTGATTCAGTACATAAAAAACAAAAAAAAATATAAAACCAATTAAAAAATTAAAAAAAATAAAAATAAAATAAAAAAAATAAAAAAAATAAAAAAAAAAAAAAATAAATAATTTTAAATAACTATATATATATATTTACTACTCTCCATTTGAATCCTTTCAAATGATTTTAATGCCCTTTGTTGCTGTTGTTGTTGTTATCCTCCTCCCATTTTTTTACCGATGGTGTTGGATTCAAATTCATTTGGTATGTATTATTTATTCATTTGCTACTATTTTATTATTTTTTATTATCATTCGAATTACAATGATACTAATTTCTTACATTCTTTATTTATAATTATAATAATTTTTTTTTTTTAAAAAAAAAAATTAATTTCGGGCTCTATTTATGGTTTATTGTTTGAATTATATAATTCATTTTATATTCGAAATATCCAATTTTGTGTATTTATTGTTTTAAGAATCTAACAATGGACGAATTTCGGCCTAACGACCCGCTACGGTAATAATCACGACGAGCGATAACCGGACTGAACAATGGATGAAATTATATACATTATGCAAGTCATATTTCTTTGTTTCTTTATATATTTGTTTGTTTTTTTAATTGTTGTTGAATAACATAAAACTAATAACGTTTCTTATTTGCGCTGAAATTAGAATGAAATATTATTCAGGTCATGTCATTATTTCTTAATTTATTATTTTGTTTAATCGTTTGAAATTTAATTAACATAAAATTAATAACATTTCTTTTTTCTGTAAAAATTTTTAAAGTGAAATTAGCATGTTATAAAATTTTCCGATTTGTTTCATACGCCTTTTTTTGTAATAGGTAAATACCGATATAAATTTTAGATCGTTTTTTTTTTTTGATATTATATATTATTCAAATTTACTAAACTTTTTATACTTGCATACATACCCACTACAATAACAACAACCACGAGCGGCGACCGGACTGTAACTGGATACTGGATACTGAGCTATTACTTTATTTCATTTTATTATTTCATTTGTTCATTTGTTGTTGTTGTTTTCTGGTGACCCGCACAGAAGTAAGCGAGGGAGGGAGCTTCTTCCTCAGCCGTAATGGTGGGGCGGGCGTTCTTTTTTTTATATTTTTCGAATCTACTTTTTACTAACCTTTAATATTATCAAGATTTTTTTTCTTTCAGGTAGAATAATCAGTATCGAGTATCGAATATCGTCTAACCGTTGATCAAAACCTAAAAGAACCGGAATGAGACAGGATATTGGATGAACGATTTGTTTTTTTTTATATGTCAAATAACATAAAACAAATAGCAACGGCGACGAAGATAAACGATCTGCTACGATAACAATAATCGCGGGCGATGAGGACTGAAATTGACTGGATATTGGATAAACGATTTGATTCTTTATTTGTTTGTTTGTTTAATTGCTTCCAAATAACATAAAACTAACAAAGTTTCTTTTTATGTAATAACAACGATGACGAAGATGAACTACCTGCCACGATCGGACTGGAACTGAATACAGAACGAGCAATGACCAGATTTGGCGCTTTTATTTTATTTCATTTTATATTCCATTTATTCTTTTGTTGTTGTTGTTTTCTGGTGACCCGCACAGAAGTAAGCGAGGGAGGGAGCTTCTTCCTCAGCCGTAATGGTGGGGCGGGTGTTCTTTCTTTTTTTATTTTTTGAATTTGCTTTTTACTAACAATTCATTATTATCAAGATTTTTTTCTTTCTTTCAGGCAGAATATCCAGTATCGAGTATCAAATATCGTCCAACCGTTGATCAAAACCTAAAAGAAGTGATTGTTTGCCGAATAACATAAAACTAATAACGTTTCTTTTCTTGTAATAACAACGACGAAGACAAAAGATCCGCTACGATAATAATAACCACGAGCGATGATCGGATATTGGATAAAATGGTTTAATTCTTTGTTTTTTTTTTGTTTAATTGCTGCTAAATAACATAAAACCAATGAAGTCACTTTTTTTTTTTTTTTTTTTTT
>PQFF01000031.1:485427-497673 GCA_003547095.1 Diversispora epigaea | reverse complement strand
TTTTTTTTTTTTTTTTTTTTGCATTAAAAAGGTTTATTTGCGTTGATATTAGAATAAACTTTTATAAAAAAAATATTATGGCAGGTCATGTCATTAATTAATTAATTATTTTTTTAATCGTTGAAATCAGTTAACATAAAACTAATAACATTTCTTTCTTTCATCTGTATAAGTCACTAAAAATTTTTATCAAGAAATTGGAATATTATCAACAAAAGTCTGCATAAATCTTAGTTCGATGCAAATAAATTGTGGTATAAATTTTTTATATATATTACTATGCTCCCGCGATTAATATATTCGAGATTACGATACTTATAGGATGGGTAAATATAATAATTAATTGTAACAAACAAATTTTGGAATATAAACTTACTCAAATTTATATCCAGGTTTATAATATATTCGTGCATCGATATTTATGGAGGGTATTATTGCTAATTGAAACAAATTTCGTTTTTTTCTACATATTATTTAAATTTACTAAATTTTTTCTATATGCACAACTCGATTTAATCGAGCTTCGGTATATATGTGGATGGGTAAATGTAGATAATTGCACTTCGAAACAAATTTTCGTTTTATACAGTACATATATACTTAATATTTGAGCTTTGGTATTTACAGATGGGTAGAGGGTTTTATTGTGACGGGTGGGTAAATATAATAATTCATAATTTATACGAAAGAATTTTTCATATTAATATTTTAATACTATTTTTTTACTTGAAACGAGGGTTAATATTTAGATTCAATTAAATAAAGAATTATTATTTTCCTTATTCCTTTATTATTAAGATTAAATGCGCGTCACAAAAAATTTAGATTTTATTTGTTTCATTTTATATTATAAGAGCATTTATTTTATTTCTAATCATATCTTGTAATTAATTTAATGCGGGCGGTGATTATTACTTATTTATTGACCATTCTTTTGTTTCTTTTTGCCAAACACACATACATGGCTGGCTAATTTAAAACATTCCAAGACAATTAAATTAATGAAAACATCGGGATAATTATTAACTATTACAAAATAATTTTATTATTTATGGAATACAACTAATAAATATTTAAAATATTTCGGTATAAACAATTTGTATTTCTAAATAACTGTTAATAGATAATATCAAACTAATTTAACTATATATACAAGCATTTTATCAAGTTATAGTTTAAATTTAGAAAAAAAACTTATATGCCATTATCGAATGGAAAATAAATAATTAATTAAGTGTTTTGCTAAATATCACCGTAGGTGATTGTCACCACTAGGCAAGATTTCATAATTCCTAGCCCTATATATATATATTAGAAAGACACATAATAAGTGAATAAATGTCATCTAAATATTACTTCTCTCTCTCTGAAGACTAGAAAGGTGGCGATGAAAAGTCCATACATTTCAAAAAAAAAATTTATTCAAAATCATGAAATAATAATAAATAGTTACCTTATATTTGATAGATTTTAAAGATATCAAATAAACGGAAAAAAGACATTTAACATGATGTAGAATTAAAAAATATAATAATTTTGCAGATACAAATGAAGATTTATTATTATTATTTATATGACAATGAATAATAATGAGTTCTCCAATTTTATGAAAAATTTCATAAAAATATTTTAGCGCATTGAATAATTTCAGATATTTGAACCGATTTAAAATATCTTTTTTTTTTACCAATAAAATTTTTTTATTAAGGTAAGATTATAGAAATAACAAAATAAATCATCGTTTTATAATTTATTGAAAAAAAACTATCAAGCAACGTTATTATTAAACCTTAACTTAATTTACCAAAAAAAGTCCACTTGCGTGATTTCAGCATGACTCTATCGAAATCTAATAATTGTGTTGCAATTTATACACAAAAAATTCAATTATTCTAATTATTCTTTATTACATCTGCTAATTATACTATTATACCTATTTTATATCAACTTAAATATTAATCAGGACGGTTTGAAATTAAATTCAAAAAAAGGAACTCGTCAAGTGTTAAATTTCTTATTATTTTATAATCGTGAGAAATAATTTTAAAGAATAGGCATTTTTAATTTTTTTTTTTTTTTTGATAAAAGTATGTTATAAAAAACAAGAATTCGGGGTCAGGGGCGTTTATTAGCTTTCTAGTTTATAAAATTAAGAAATACTAAATATTTAATAAAATTTGAATGCTAAATTGTCAAATATTGTAAGTTATTAATTAATTTATTACTATTTTAGTAGTATATATTTTCTTATATCTTGGGTTAGTAAGGTAGATTCCTTTGTATTTGCCATGTTCTTACTTGATTTCCTGTTTTTTTAATACCTGAATTGATGATGGATTTTAGAATAAGATCTTTATTATNATTCAATTATTCTAATTATTCTTTATTACATCTGCTAATTATACTATTATACCTATTTTATATCAACTTAAATATTAATCAGGACGGTTTGAAATTAAATTCAAAAAAAGGAACTCGTCAAGTGTTAAATTTCTTATTATTTTATAATCGTGAGAAATAATTTTAAAGAATAGGCATTTTTAATTTTTTTTTTTTTTTTGATAAAAGTATGTTATAAAAAACAAGAATTCGGGGTCAGGGGCGTTTATTAGCTTTCTAGTTTATAAAATTAAGAAATACTAAATATTTAATAAAATTTGAATGCTAAATTGTCAAATATTGTAAGTTATTAATTAATTTATTACTATTTTAGTAGTATATATTTTCTTATATCTTGGGTTAGTAAGGTAGATTCCTTTGTATTTGCCATGTTCTTACTTGATTTCCTGTTTTTTTAATACCTGAATTGATGATGGATTTTAGAATAAGATCTTTATTATTTTAATACTTGGAATTTCGTAATAAAATTTTTAATTTCTTTCTTAGAATTAATGAATGGCATCACGAAAATAATTAGATATGATTCTTATTTTTTTAATAAAATTAATTCTACATCAAATATCATAATTATATCAAACTATCATCAAAAATAGTTTGTGCTCAAAGTAATAATTTCATTTAAAAAATTTAAGTTGACAGCGAAGTAAATTATCATTATAATCTTAAAAAATAGTCGGAGTAAAATATTGATCGAATTTTGTACATTTGTCAAAGTAACATTGAATCCTCAATTTGGAAAATGAAATTTTTTTAATTTGCGAAGGTATGAAAAATTGCAATCGAATTTCTTTGATTATTTCCATTAAAACTCTTTGACGTTTTAAACAAATACAAAGATTATTTTTAATAAGTATTTACCAAAAGAAGGAAATTAGAAGAAATGGTTTTGTACGTATTTAAAGAATTCAATTTTTAGATTAATTTTTATTTAAATTAAATATTATAAACGCAAAGCGCCTCTTATTAAATTTACGTAATAAATGAATTTGTGATTTCGATTTCGAATGAATAAAAAACATAAGTCTCATTATTACTATATTTTCCATATTATCACCACCATTATTATTATTGAAATTGCTACTAAATTCATCAAGTTTTTTAAACTTTTCATCATCTAACCACTAAAACTTAATATAATTATATAAATAAGATGCAAAGTATCATTAAATTGGTGTTTTTTCCTTATTTATATCATTAGAATAAAAAATTTACTTATAATTCTCACATTATTATTCCAAATTTAAATACTTTTTTTTTACTTTGCAATATCATTTGAATAGAATCTCTTACTTTTAATATTTTTAAATAAAGCATTAAACATTGACAATTTAATAATATAATATATCATATACGATTATTATTCTTTCAGACATCAACAAGAGAAGCCTTATAAGAAGATTCGATAATTTGATTTTAGCACTATAAATATTTTATATTTATTATTATTATTTTATGCATTAATTAATCAGTTTTTATTTAATTTGGAAGGTTTCTTTTTTTATGTTTGGCGTTGATCATATGATTTTAATTCAGTGCATATTTGCTAAATTAATTTTTTGTCCTACAAATACACCGAATTCAGTTTTGAAAAAGAATTTTTTTCGGAACCCTTTTCTTTTTTTTTCGACTCAATAATAATTTTAAAAATGACATTGAAATTTTTTGACAAGTTATCTCAAAATTTTATTGAACTCCTTGATGACAAGGATGATCATAATGTGATTATTGAAGTTGAAAATACGAAAAAATCTTTTACAGCGCATTCTAGCGTATTGAAATATCGATCGCCTTATTTTCGAATGGAATTAGAAAACATTCAGCCAAATGAGAATAATATTAAAATAATTACCAAGTCAAGCATTTCTACTCAGATTTTTGATGTTATTCTTAAGTAAGTTTATCAAGAAAAAAAATTATTATTAACATTTTGTAAATATATTTATTAATTAATTATTTATTTACGTAGATATATTTATGGTGGGATTGTGAATTTGGAGAATGTTGAAACTAAATTTATTTTTGATTTAATGTTGGTTGCTAATGAATTTAAACTTGAGGAATTAACCAACAAATTAGAAACTATTCTCATTGATACTAAAGCTTCATGGTTAAAAACACATTTTTCTCTGGTCTATCGTTCTATTTTTGATCGACAAAACTTTAAAAAATTAGAAAATTATTGTATTGATATTATTGTAAAGTATCCTAATCTTATTTTTGAAAGTTCAGATTTTACTTCTCTTCAAGAATCTGCTCTGGTACCACTTCTCAAGCGAGATGATTTACAAATGAAAGAAGTCGAAATTTGGGATTATGTCATCAAGTGGGGAATTGCTCAGAACCCTACTCTCCCTATAGACCTTAAAGAATGGACTAAAGAAAATTTTATCACATTGAAAAATACATTACAACAATGCTTACCATATATTCGTTATTTTCAACTTTCAAGTACTGAAATTTTTGATAAAATTAAACCTTACAAAAAAATTATTGATAAACAACTTTGGGAAGATATTAATCAATATTTTTGGGCTTCTGATCGACCAGTAAAATCAATTATTTTACCAGCGAGATCGATTTTGGTTACCGAATTACCACCTCGTACAAATGAACCAAAAGAACATTTTTCAACTATCATTTCCGAAGATCATGCAGCGGAAATTTCAGCTTGGATTGATCGTAAAACAACTAATTATCTAACAACAAATAATCCATATAAATTTGAATTAATCTTGCGGGGAACTAGAGATGGATTAAATCCACAAAATTTTTGGGATATTTGCCATAGACACGCTAGTACAGTTGTGGTATTAAAAGTTAAAGGAACAGATGAGATTATTGGAGGGTATAATCCTTTAGCATGGGATAACAGCAATATTGATTACAACCATCAACAGGCAGTAACAAATGACAGTTTTATTTTCTCATTAAGAAATGGAAATATTCAAAATTCAATTCTGAGCAGGGTAAAAAATCCCAATTCTGCAATCTTAAACATAGGCAAAGGTCAACAATATTTATATGGCCCATTTTTTGGAGGTAGTGGAGGTAATGATTTTTATATGTGTAGTTATCAATCTAATTTTACTTTAGATAGTTCGGGTTTCNAATGCTTACCATATATTCGTTATTTTCAACTTTCAAGTACTGAAATTTTTGATAAAATTAAACCTTACAAAAAAATTATTGATAAACAACTTTGGGAAGATATTAATCAATATTTTTGGGCTTCTGATCGACCAGTAAAATCAATTATTTTACCAGCGAGATCGATTTTGGTTACCGAATTACCACCTCGTACAAATGAACCAAAAGAACATTTTTCAACTATCATTTCCGAAGATCATGCAGCGGAAATTTCAGCTTGGATTGATCGTAAAACAACTAATTATCTAACAACAAATAATCCATATAAATTTGAATTAATCTTGCGGGGAACTAGAGATGGATTAAATCCACAAAATTTTTGGGATATTTGCCATAGACACGCTAGTACAGTTGTGGTATTAAAAGTTAAAGGAACAGATGAGATTATTGGAGGGTATAATCCTTTAGCATGGGATAACAGCAATATTGATTACAACCATCAACAGGCAGTAACAAATGACAGTTTTATTTTCTCATTAAGAAATGGAAATATTCAAAATTCAATTCTGAGCAGGGTAAAAAATCCCAATTCTGCAATCTTAAACATAGGCAAAGGTCAACAATATTTATATGGCCCATTTTTTGGAGGTAGTGGAGGTAATGATTTTTATATGTGTAGTTATCAATCTAATTTTACTTTAGATAGTTCGGGTTTCTGTAGCTATCAGGGCGCAAGTTATGAAAGATCTATATCATCAACAACAAACTTTTCAATTGTCGATTACGAAGTATTTAAAGTTGTTAGAAAATCTTAATCAAGAAGAATATATATATATATATATGTATTTTATAAACTAAACTTTGTATTCATGTTTAGATCTATTAAATAAAACTCAAAACTTTTATATTTTCATATTAATAATTTTGAGTTCGTTATTTTAATAATTTTAATAATTTCGGATAAAGCATTAAGCATTAACATTTAAATATAATATATGATCAATCATTGAAATTTACAATATTCTTGAACATATCAGATATCAATTAGAAAAGTTCTAAAATTTCCAAGTTTGATTTCAACACTAAATATTTTTTTTCATTATTATTTTTATACACCTTTCAATCAATTTTTATTTATTATTATTGCATAAATCAAAAAATATATAAATCATGTGATACAAAAAAATCGATTGATCATTACTTGTGGTATTATTATAATTAACTAGATACTAGATTATTAATCATGATTATAAATAAAATAAATAAAAAAACAGAATGTCATTCATCATTATTAGAAAAAGGAGAAGAAAGTAAATAAAAAAAGCCTTTTATTTGTAGTCACAGCATTGAGTTGCATTGAAGTAAAAATTATCAAATGAAAATTTTCATAAAATTATAAATGGGAATATTATTTCCCGAGGAAATACACGTGACTCTATTATAGAATATGAAAACATTTTATTATTACAGTTTTTTTTCTACTCTCGAAAATTTACAAAAAAAAAAAAAAATGTCTTTAAAATTTTTTGACAAGTTATCTCAAAACTTTATTGAACTTCTTAACGATAAAGAGGATTACAATGTAATCATTGAAGTTGAAAATAAAGAAAAATCTTTTACGGCACACTCTAGCGTATTGAAATATAGATCGTCTTATTTCCAACAGGAATTAGAAAATATTCAGCCAAATGAGAATAATATTAAAATAATTACCAAGCCAAGCATTTATTCTAATATTTTTGATGTTATTCTTAAGTAAGCAATTCTTCAATTATTAATTAAATTAAAAATTTTATTTATTTGATAAATTATCATTTTATAAATTTATTTATTTATTTTAATTTTATGTAGATATATTTATGGTGGGATTGTTAATTTAGAAAAGGTTGAAACGAAATTTATTTTTGACTTAATGTTAATAGCTAATGAATTCAAACTTACGGAATTATCCAACAAATTAGAAACTATTCTAATTAAAGATAAAGCTTCTTGGTTGAAAACTCATTTNAATTAGAAAATTATTGTATTGATATTATTGTAAAGTATCCTAATCTTATTTTTGAAAGTTCAGATTTTACTTCTCTTCAAGAATCTGCTCTGGTACCACTTCTCAAGCGAGATGATTTACAAATGAAAGAAGTCGAAATTTGGGATTATGTCATCAAGTGGGGAATTGCTCAGAACCCTACTCTCCCTATAGACCTTAAAGAATGGACTAAAGAAAATTTTATCACATTGAAAAATACATTACAACAATGCTTACCATATATTCGTTATTTTCAACTTTCAAGTACTGAAATTTTTGATAAAATTAAACCTTACAAAAAAATTATTGATAAACAACTTTGGGAAGATATTAATCAATATTTTTGGGCTTCTGATCGACCAGTAAAATCAATTATTTTACCAGCGAGATCGATTTTGGTTACCGAATTACCACCTCGTACAAATGAACCAAAAGAACATTTTTCAACTATCATTTCCGAAGATCATGCAGCGGAAATTTCAGCTTGGATTGATCGTAAAACAACTAATTATCTAACAACANCCAATTCTGCAATCTTAAACATAGGCAAAGGTCAACAATATTTATATGGCCCATTTTTTGGAGGTAGTGGAGGTAATGATTTTTATATGTGTAGTTATCAATCTAATTTTACTTTAGATAGTTCGGGTTTCTGTAGCTATCAGGGCGCAAGTTATGAAAGATCTATATCATCAACAACAAACTTTTCAATTGTCGATTACGAAGTATTTAAAGTTGTTAGAAAATCTTAATCAAGAAGAATATATATATATATATATGTATTTTATAAACTAAACTTTGTATTCATGTTTAGATCTATTAAATAAAACTCAAAACTTTTATATTTTCATATTAATAATTTTGAGTTCGTTATTTTAATAATTTTAATAATTTCGGATAAAGCATTAAGCATTAACATTTAAATATAATATATGATCAATCATTGAAATTTACAATATTCTTGAACATATCAGATATCAATTAGAAAAGTTCTAAAATTTCCAAGTTTGATTTCAACACTAAATATTTTTTTTCATTATTATTTTTATACACCTTTCAATCAATTTTTATTTATTATTATTGCATAAATCAAAAAATATATAAATCATGTGATACAAAAAAATCGATTGATCATTACTTGTGGTATTATTATAATTAACTAGATACTAGATTATTAATCATGATTATAAATAAAATAAATAAAAAAACAGAATGTCATTCATCATTATTAGAAAAAGGAGAAGAAAGTAAATAAAAAAAGCCTTTTATTTGTAGTCACAGCATTGAGTTGCATTGAAGTAAAAATTATCAAATGAAAATTTTCATAAAATTATAAATGGGAATATTATTTCCCGAGGAAATACACGTGACTCTATTATAGAATATGAAAACATTTTATTATTACAGTTTTTTTTCTACTCTCGAAAATTTACAAAAAAAAAAAAAAATGTCTTTAAAATTTTTTGACAAGTTATCTCAAAACTTTATTGAACTTCTTAACGATAAAGAGGATTACAATGTAATCATTGAAGTTGAAAATAAAGAAAAATCTTTTACGGCACACTCTAGCGTATTGAAATATAGATCGTCTTATTTCCAACAGGAATTAGAAAATATTCAGCCAAATGAGAATAATATTAAAATAATTACCAAGCCAAGCATTTATTCTAATATTTTTGATGTTATTCTTAAGTAAGCAATTCTTCAATTATTAATTAAATTAAAAATTTTATTTATTTGATAAATTATCATTTTATAAATTTATTTATTTATTTTAATTTTATGTAGATATATTTATGGTGGGATTGTTAATTTAGAAAAGGTTGAAACGAAATTTATTTTTGACTTAATGTTAATAGCTAATGAATTCAAACTTACGGAATTATCCAACAAATTAGAAACTATTCTAATTAAAGATAAAGCTTCTTGGTTGAAAACTCATTTTTCTTTTGTCTACCGTACTATTTTCGTCAAAGAAAACTTTAAAAATTTAGAAAATTTTTGTAATGATATTGTAGTCAAGTATCCTAACCTTATTTTTGATAGTTCAGATTTCACTTCTCTTCCAGAATCTTCACTTGTGTCGCTTCTCAAAAGAGACGATTTACAAATGAAAGAAATTGAAATTTGGGACTACGTTATCAAGTGGGGAATTACTCAGAATCCTACTCTCCCTACAAACCTCGGAGACTGGACAGAGGAAAATTTTATTACGTTAAAAAACAATTTACAACAATGCCTACCACATATTCGTTATTTTCATGTTACAAATATTGAAATTTATGATAAAATCAGACCTTATAAAAAAATTCTCGATAAACAACTTTGGGAAGATATCAAACAACATCAAGTGGCTCCCGAACGACCAATAAAATCAATTATCTTACCAGCAAGATCAGTCTTGGTTACAGAATTACCTCCTCGAACAACTGAGCCTTTTTCAACTATTATTTCCGAAGATCACGCTGCAGAAATTTCTAATTGGATTGATCGTAAAACAGCTGCATATTCAACAACAGATATTCCCTACAAATTTGAATTAATTTTGTGTGGAACTAGAGATGGGTTCGCTCCACAAACATTTTGGAACATCTGCCATGGTCACGCTCGTACAATTGTTGTGGCGAAAGTTAAAGGAACTGGTGAAATTATTGGAGGTTATAATCCTATAACATGGGATAATAGTAATATTGAAGATCAATGGATGGAAACAAATGATAGTTTCATTTTCTCATTAAAAAATGGGAATATTCAAAATTCAATTATTAGTAGAGTAAAAGATACCGAATGTGCAATTCTTAATGTATGCAAATATAATCAAAAATATTATGGTCCATATTTTGGATTTGGCTTTTGTTTGCATAGTGATAAATCTAATTTTAATTTAGATAGTCTTAGTTGCTGTGATAATATTTACGATTGTTATGAAAAACGTATAAAAACATCATCAGATGAATTTTCTATTGATAATTATGAAGTATTTAAAGTTATTAGAAAATCTTAAACAATGAAAAAAAAAGTATTTTATTTTATTATGCTATAATTCTATTTATTGAATAAATATAGAACTTAATATATTATTTGCTTAAATAAATTTATCGATTTAGTAAGTTTTCTTTTGTAAACATACTGCATTTTTTTTTATTCTTAAAGGATTTCATCAATAGTTTCATTGCATTGAATTGAATTAATATGCTACGCACAAATATCCAAAAAAGTTCTTGGATCTCACTCAAAGAATTAATCAGAAATTATTTCTTGGTTGATTATTAATCAATTATAATTGAAAATTGGTCATTTATAATTATTTGAACCAAAAAATTTGCAAGTATAATTCTAACTTATTATCTAAATCCTTCTAACCTCTAGTACAAATGAAAATAAATACATCTTTTTCACCAAAATTTTAGCAATTGCTTTCAAAATGATTATACACAATTAATAATTCAATACCTTTACTTGAGGTTTCTTTTAAAAATCATTACTTTAACTGAATTAACACTATATATGTCTGGCAATTATTATTGATAAAGAAAAATAAAATTCATCAAATAAAAAAAAACAAATGTTATTACTAAAGACGACAATTTGGTTCTTTTAAATCTTTTAGTTGTTGTTGCTGTTATAGTTTTAATCAAAAGTTAAGTAAGGTCAATTGATAGATGGTCATAAATTGAGTCATTGTTTCATAAGAGAGAAAGAAAAGTAGAATATGATTTAGTTATTTCAATGCCGTTTTTATATTGTCACAGGAGTGCAGAGTATTTCGAACAATTTCTCAAATCAGTCTCACAGTTTGCATCACACAAACAAATAATAATATGCTCTATCTGCCAGTAGGTCACAGCTAATACAATCGATTTAACTGGCCTATCTTGAAACAGATAATAAATATAATAAATAATAATAATAATCAAATAATAATCAAATTAATCATGAAGGCACAGTGAGTAAGGTGGAGTAAAAGTAGGAACACAGTATCAAACAATTTTTAATAGTATTTCGCAATATTACGACACAAAATATAAGTTTATTAAAATATAAAATATAAAGTTTTTAAAAGTAAAGTATCATTCAACAACAGAAATATTACAGCGTGATGTATCTTTCCTGTTCCTGAAGGAAGTTTACTTTTCTATTTAATATTTATTAAAGTATTTCAAATTATTCCGAGTTAATTATCGCGGTTTTCAAATTAGTGCGATCATGTGATAAAATGATTTACTAATTAAAAACCGAATATCCCGAATACCTTATAACGTGTCAAATAAAAGTTTTTGTTTTACATATGATTAACAAATCAAATGCATGGATATAATAGATGAATCATTTGGTCAATTATTTGTTGTGTTTTAGATTTTTTTCGAAGACTTTTCAATAGTAACTTTGTGCTGATTACAAAACAAGGTAAAAACGATTACCTTTAGATTACCTCCGATTACCAATAGTTATTTTTAAATTTTATTAGTAAAATAGCTATATATTTATTTTTTTAATTTATTTTTAACATATTATTTGACAAATATATTGTTTTTTATTTATTTTTAACATATTATTTGACTAATACTTTCTTAGAAATAATATGGGACACGCATTAAGCGAAGATTTACGTTGGAGAATAGTTTATTTAAACTCTGATGGATATAATGAACGAGAGATATCTAATCTTTTACACATAAGTCAATCTACTGTTAATAAAATACTTAACATTTATAAGCATTGGGCATGTGTAG
>PQFF01000031.1:441075-466940 GCA_003547095.1 Diversispora epigaea | reverse complement strand
TTTTTCGAAAAACCATGCAGCAATGTGTGGATTATCAATTAGGTTTTGGCGCCTTTGTTTACTTGTTTCTGGTTCTGTTATGGGGTTCTTGCCGTGTTCTCCATGTGGCATGAGCTTGTGAAGTTCCGGCCAATGTAGATCAGCAGCACTGAAAGTAAAAAAGATCATCCCTTGAGATCCCAACTGCTTGATCATGTCTGCAAGCTCAAACCGCCTCTTGTTCCAGAATTGCCGAGTTCCACGTAAGTTTTCACCAAATCGTATAACCTTATCTGCTATATGACTATCACTATTTATCATCTCTTGGACTTCTTCAGCAGTAAGTTGTGCACCATTTAAACTTTGCTTAACGTACATTTTTCCTTCCTGTAATGCTCTCCATCTCATTTGTGAATTTAATGCAAAGTAACGCCACCGAGTATGGCGGGCGAATCTTCCATCTTTATATTTTAGCAGATGAGAGAAATATTCGGCTGGCTTAATTTCTCTGATGTGCTCTGACCGAAGATCAGCATCTCCAGTTGGATATAAAGTTGGAAAAGCACGCGCAATATAACCAGGTGTTTTAAATTCATTGATAGGGTTTCCATCTATATTTGGCCACATTATAGGAGCATTATTAGCTTGCATTCGATTAAGTGTGTCATCAATGGCACATTCTTCATTAGGAGTTGGAAGAGGTGTAGGAACAAAGTTGCTAGATATTGTGTCTTCGGTTTCATCATCATTATCATTAGAATCTTCACCTTCTATATTTTCAAGTTGGGGAAGTTGATTATCAACGGGCCCATTGTCAGGTAAGGATTGTAATATTTCATCATCAATGACAATATTGGTGTAATAACGATTGTCTGTTTTTAACCAATAAAGTGCGCGAAAGACCTTATCACGACGGACGTTGAAATCTTTGAAGGCTAAATTATTTGTAGACTGACGACGCACGACAAGAATGTCCAGTGATGATGGATTTCGAGGGAGTCGAGTAGTGAACTCTGATACATCCTGTGGAAAGTTGATAACATTGCCACGGTATGCATACTGACCTCCACGAAGACAATACACTGAAACAACAGGAAAAATTTGTGCTATCAACATCTCTTCGATCTGAGTAAGCCCTTGCAATTCCTCAGGAACGTCACCAGGATCCATATTGTTTTCTTTTGAGAATTTATTAATAGCATTCTTATCATAACAACAGCGATAACACTCTCCTTTTCTAAGCACAATAGATGGAAAAAACTCTTTGCATGAAGTACAATATTTATTTTTGAGTTTATTGACCTCAATGCGAAAATTCTGCAAAAGATCTCGGTCAGATTGTGGCAACTGCTGTTCGACAGTAATTATGGGAGATGATTCTGTACGATCCTGGCAGTTGATAATGGAAGATGATTCTGTATGATTCTGGCGGTTGATAATGGAAGATGATTCTGTATGATCCTGGCGGTTGAGGTTTTCATCTATGTTCCTCAAGGCATGTGACATTCTTCTTTGACGCTTTAGTTCACGTTCTCTTTTCAAACGTTTATCACGCTCTTCTACACTTTCAGATTTCCTTTTCTTGCGCATGCATTCTCGAATACGAAGTCTTTCTCTTTCATTTTCCTTGTCATTTTGGGGTGTGACGCGACGTAGAAAAGCAGTTTGATTTTTCATTTTTTTTTTTCAAGCGATTTTGATTTTCTAATAATGATGCTCTTAATTTACTAATACAAATAGCATTTATGAAGCAATTACTAAATCAAATTATCAATAAAAAGCGATTGATCAATAGCAACATTTATGTCAGTGTTCAAAAGGTGCCAATAATAATGGTTCTTAGTGGAACATTCTTTATTAAGAAATTAATACTTTTAAAAAAAAATACAGTATACATCGTTTATAAATATATATCTTTGTTATTTAAACACTTCATTTTTTTGAAATTCAAAATTGACCCTCCTAACTTTATCATAAATCAAATGCAATAAAAAAAAAGCAATAATTTTTCATATTACCTTTCAGAGTCTGCAAACTTTTGGTGTTATAAGTACCTAATGTCAAAATTTAATAAAGATGTTATACTGGTGTTGCTTATAATATTAGTATTTATTTAATGATAATATTAGTATTTATTGGGAAGAAGAAGGACGCGAAAATATTATGATACGCGATTTTAAGTCACGCTTAAAAATTTTTGGGAAGAAGAAGGACGTGAAAATATTATGATACGTGATTTTAAGTCACGCTTAAAAATTTTATTTAAATATTTATCACGCATATCATGTGAGATCAGGATTCATTATTCAAGTCACGCGTAATAATAAACAAAATCATGTGAGATCAGGATTTTGGTAAATTTCATTGGATATCCGTAACGGACATTGCAGGTTTGTGTTATAGACATCTAAGCGTCCTCCGCTATGCTTCGGACAATAATCTTAAAAAATAGTCGGAGTAAAATATTGATCGAATTTGTGTACATTTGTCAAAGTAACATTGAGTTCTCAATTTGGAAAATGAAAATTTTTTAATTTGCGAAGGTATGAAAAATTGCAATTGAATTTCTTTAATTATTTCTATTAAAACTCTTTAACGTTTTAAACAAATACAAAGATTATTTTTAATAAGTATTTACCAAAAGAAGGAATGGTTTTGTACGTATTTAAAGAATTCGATTTTTAGATTAATTTTTATTTAAATTAAATATTATAAACGCAAAGCGCCTCTTATTAAATTTACGTAATAAATGAATTTGTGATTTCGATTTCGAATGAATAGAAAACATAAATCTCATTATTACTATATTTTATATATTATCACCACCATTATTATTATTGAAATTGCTACTAAATTCATCAAGTTTTTAAACTTTTATCATCTAACCACTAAAACTTAATATAATTATATAAATAAGAAGAAGTAGATCTTTGTAAAGTATCATTAAATTGGTGTTTTTTCCTTATTTATATCATTAGAATAAAAACATTTACTTATAATTCTCACATTATTATTCCAAATTTAAATACTCTTTTTTTACTTTGCAATATCATTTGAATAGAATCTCTTACTTTTAATATTTTTAAATAAAGCATTAAGCATTGACAATTTAATAATATAATATATCATATACGATTATTATTCTTTCAGACATCAACAAGAGAAGCCTTAGCTAAGAAGATTCGATAATTTGATTTTAACACTATAAATATTTTATATTTATTATTATTATTTTATTAATTAATCAGTTTTTATTTAATTTGGAAGGTAGAAAGAAGTTTCTTTTTTTAAAAAGTTATGTTTGGCGTTGATCATATGATTTTAATTCAGTGCATATTTGCTAAATTAATTTTTTGTCCTACAAATACACCGAATTCAAGTTTTGAAAAAGAATTTTTTTCGGAACTCTTTTTTTTTCGACTCAATAATAATTTTAAAAATGACATTGAAATTTTTTGACAAGTTATCTCGAAATTTTATTGAACTTCTTGATGACAAGGATGATCATAATGTGATTATTGAAGTTGAAAATACAAAAAAATCTTTTACAGCGCATTCTAGCGTATTGAAATATCGATCGCCTTATTTTCGAATGGAATTAGAAAACATTCAGCCAAATGAGAATAATGTTAAAATAATTACCAAGTCAAGCATTTCTACTCAGATTTTTGATGTTATTCTTAAGTAAGTTTATCAAGAAAAAAAATCATTATTAACATTTTATAAATATATTTATTAATTAATTATTTATTTACGTAGATATATTTATGGTGGGATTGTGAATTTGGAGAATGTTGAAACTAAATTTATTTTTGATTTAATGTTGGTTGCTAATGAATTTAAACTTGAGGAATTAACCAACAAATTAGAAACTACTCTCATTGATACTAAATCTTCATGGTTAAAAACACATTTTTCTTTGGTCTATCGTACTATTTTCGATAGACAAAACTTTAAAAAATTAGAAAATTATTGTATTGATATTATCGTAAAGTATTCTAATCTTATTTTTGAAAGTTCGGATTTTACTTCTCTTCAAGAATCTGCTCTGGTACCACTTCTCAAGCGAGATGATTTACAAATGAAAGAAGTCGAAATTTGGGATTATGTCATCAAGTGGGGAATTGCTCAGAACCCTACTCTCCCTATAGACCTTAAAGAATGGACTAAAGAAAATTTTATCACATTGAAAAATACATTACAACAATGCTTACCATATATTCGTTATTTTCAACTTTCAAGTACTGAAATTTTTGATAAAATTAAGCCTTACAAAAAAATTATTGATAAACAACTTTGGGAAGACATTAATCAATATTTTTGGGCTTCTGATCGACCAGTAAAATCAATTATTTTACCAGCGAGATCGATTTTGGTTACCGAATTACCACCTCGTACAAATGAACCAAAAGAACATTTTTCAACTATCATTTCCGAAGATCATGCAGCGGAAATTTCAGCTTGGATTGATCGTAAAACAACTAATTATCTAACAACAAATAATCCATATAAATTTGAATTAATCTTGCGGGGAACTAGAGATTAGGGTTCCGCAAAAAAGATCCGAATCACGGATCGGATCCGGATTGCACTGTACGGATCCGGATAGGATCTTAAGGTTTCGAATCGCGGATCGATTCGAATCCTGAAAAAATGAGATTCGACGGATCCGGATATTGTTTTTTTGGATTCGAATCGATTCGTGATCCGAGGATTCTATAGCCGTGAAAAGGATAAAAGAATTCTAGGGGAAGGAGAGGAAAAAAAAGTGAGATAGAAGAATTCTAGGGGGGGGGGGAGGAGAAAAAATCTTTTATTCATCAAAATTTTTAATGGATTCGAATATTTTTTTAATGGATTCGAATATTTTTTTAACGGATTCGAATATTTTTTAACGGATTCAAATATTTTTTAACAGATTCGAATATTTTTTAATGGATTCGAATATTCGGATTGGATTCGGATCGATCCGAATATAATCAAAATTGGATTCGGATTTTAAAAAGTTGGATCCGTATATGACGAATCCGGATCCGGATTAAGAATTAGAATATCGGATTCGATCCGAATATTGATAAAATCCGATCCGATCCGACTTTGCGGAACCCTACTAGAGATGGATTAAATCCACAAAATTTTTGGGATATTTGCCATGGACACGCTAGTACAGTTGTCGTATTAACAGTTAAAGGAACAGGTGAGATTATTGGAGGGTATAATCCTTTAGCATGGGATAACAGCAATATTGGTTACAATTATCAACATGCAGTAACAAATGACAGTTTTATTTTCTCATTAAAAAATGGAAATATTCAAATTTCAATTCTGAGCAGGGTAAAACATCCCAATTATGCAATCTTAAACATAGGCAAAAGTCAACAAAATTCATATGGTCCATTTTTTGGGGTTAGGGGAGGTAGTGATTTTTATATGTGTAGTAATCAATCTAATTTTACTTTAGATAGTTCATGTTTTTGTCACAATCAGGGCGCAAGTTATGAAAGATCTATATCATCAACAACAAACTTTTCAATTGTTGATTACGAAGTATTTAAAGTTGTTAGAAAATCTTAATCAAGAAGAATATATATATATATCTGTATTTTATAAACTAAACCTTGTATTCATGTTTATATCTATTAAATAAAACTCAAAACTTTTATATTTTCATATTAATAATTTTGAGTTCGTTATTTTAATAATTTTAATAATTTTGAATAAAGCATTAAGCATTAACATTTAAATATAATATATGATCAATCATTGAAATTTACAATTTTCTTGAACATATCAGATATTAATTAGAAAAGTTCTAAAATTTCCAAGTTTGATTTCAACACTAAATATTTTTTTTCATGATTATTTTTATACAACTTTCAATCAATTTTTATTTATTATTATTGCATAAATCAAAAAATATACAAATCATGTGATACAAAAAAATCGATTGATCATTACTTGTGGTATTATCTAAGGGATAGTTAAATAAATGGGGGGGCCAACTAAGGTTACACACACATATATGCAAATGAAATGATTATCGCCTGAACTGAAATTATATATAATTTATTAAGTATTACTATGTAAAAAAATTATTGCACAACTTTTAACAATGTATCTAAAAATAAACTAGTATGAATTTCTCAACTTATATTAATGTGCATGATCATGAAGATCCTGAAGTATCTGTATCTATAATTTTTATTCAGTTTTCGCGTCTCAGTTTTGAATAAAAACGGATCAGGATATTTAAATATCTTTAAACTATACAAAACCACCCGAAATGGTAAAAAAAAAATTAGTTATTTTAAATTTTAATAAAAATATTATTGTTTTTATAAGTTTATTAATAAAATAATATATAGGAGAGTAATAATACTTCACCTCCACACAAACGACAAAAAAAAGAAGAAGCTTTACAAGAACTAATGCGAGTACGACCTGATCTTAAAGGAAAAAAAGTTTATTTTTTTCCAACTTTGGATAAATATTTTGAAGGTATCCTTATGTATGATGCCAAAGAAAAAAGAGCACAAGTATATTGTATGAAAAAGGATCTAAAATTTGAAACCTTTTCACAATGGATAAATTCTTTAAAAAATCGGGGATTTTTTAAAGGGCACAAATCAGCTATTGCAACAATTTTTTTAGAATCAAATCCCTCAAGTTCACCAATTTCATCTATTTTACGTGAATCCAATTATAAATTGTATTGGAAAAATTCTAATTTAGTATATATTTCAGATATTTTACAAATTGTTCAAGAAAAAGTTAAACCTGGAGGGAAGTTTGCAGGTACATCAATAAAAGAAATTAATAATGAACTTGAATTCTATTTTCCAACAACAGAACAACTTTCAACAAAAATATTAAAAATTTTTTGTAAAAGTGGATTCCAAAGTTATGAAATTTATGCATTGAATAAAATAGTGCAAGAAATTTATCTTCCCGTTTCAAATAAATTAATAAAAAGAACTATCAATGACATAATTAAAATTATTGATTATGCTTTTTCTGTTAATATATGTTCTGGACAAAGTACGAAAGGTAATTTTGTTAATTTATTTAATGGTTTATTATTCAAAAATACTATTATTTAAATAAATTTATTTTTAGGATTTGAGGATGTAACAAAAATTCGTGGTAACCAACTTGTCAGTAATGATAAAGACCATATGCCTATTGCATTAATGGAAAATATAGGATTGCCTAATGAATTATATAGAAGAATAGACTGTACATTAGTAGTTAAGGAAAATGTAATATGTGAAAGATGCTCAAAATTAAAGATAATAATGAAACAAATTCAACAAAGAAATTTATTAGGAGTTAATTCTAAAAAAATTATTCATGCTTCAAAAGAAATTTTGGTAGAAAAAATTAATCTACAACAAAAAATAATTAAAAACCAAAATAAATTGATATCTAAATTGAGAGATCGTCTTTATAAAAAAGTTGAAAACGAAGAAAATGAAGTTTCAAATGAAATTTCCAATATTATACATAATGTTTCAGAAAAAGTAGGAAATAAAAGTATAGATATTTCAAATTATCATCCTATTTTTCAAGAACTCATCAGAATACAAACAGAAAAACCCAAAGGAACAAGATATCATCCAATGTAAGTTAATTAATAATAAATTTTTTAATAAAAAATATTATTGATATTAATTTATCAATTTATTCTCTAGGTTTTTAAGGTGGGCTATTTCTGTATACTGTAAATCAGGACATGCAGCTTATGATGCTATGAAATTGATTATGCGTCTACCTTCTATATCTACGCTTAAAAATTATATTAACGAACGTGAACAAAAATCAGGTTGGAATGATAAGATTGCACATCAATTATTAATTAATTTAACAATTAATAATATATGGGGATATGGGCGGGTTGGATTTTTTTCCCATGACTCTTTCAAAATACAAAAAGGTATTTTTTAACTTATATTTTTAAAAATTAAATATATATTTTTTTAATAAAATTTTTAAATATAAAAAATAGGTCTTCTCTGGAGTCAACGTGAAAATTGTTATGTGGGATATTTAGATTTAGATGATGATACTCATGATTATCAAGCATTTGCAATACGATGTCAACAGGAACTTGAGTCAGATTCTTTATTAGATTCTATATCTAATGAATTTAATCTTGCAACACAAGTTCATCAGATTGTTTGGCATTCATTAACATTTAATTTTTCATTTCCTATTTCTTATTATGGAATTAATAATATTACAGCACATAATTTAAATACTATTATTTTTGAGCTTGCAGCAAAGTTAGAATATATAGGTGTCNGCATTCTAGCGTATTGAAATATCGATCGCCTTATTTTCGAATGGAATTAGAAAACATTCAGCCAAATGAGAATAATGTTAAAATAATTACCAAGTCAAGCATTTCTACTCAGATTTTTGATGTTATTCTTAAGTAAGTTTATCAAGAAAAAAAATCATTATTAACATTTTATAAATATATTTATTAATTAATTATTTATTTACGTAGATATATTTATGGTGGGATTGTGAATTTGGAGAATGTTGAAACTAAATTTATTTTTGATTTAATGTTGGTTGCTAATGAATTTAAACTTGAGGAATTAACCAACAAATTAGAAACTACTCTCATTGATACTAAATCTTCATGGTTAAAAACACATTTTTCTTTGGTCTATCGTACTATTTTCGATAGACAAAACTTTAAAAAATTAGAAAATTATTGTATTGATATTATCGTAAAGTATTCTAATCTTATTTTTGAAAGTTCGGATTTTACTTCTCTTCAAGAATCTGCTCTGGTACCACTTCTCAAGCGAGATGATTTACAAATGAAAGAAGTCGAAATTTGGGATTATGTCATCAAGTGGGGAATTGCTCAGAACCCTACTCTCCCTATAGACCTTAAAGAATGGACTAAAGAAAATTTTATCACATTGAAAAATACATTACAACAATGCTTACCATATATTCGTTATTTTCAACTTTCAAGTACTGAAATTTTTGATAAAATTAAGCCTTACAAAAAAATTATTGATAAACAACTTTGGGAAGACATTAATCAATATTTTTGGGCTTCTGATCGACCAGTAAAATCAATTATTTTACCAGCGAGATCGATTTTGGTTACCGAATTACCACCTCGTACAAATGAACCAAAAGAACATTTTTCAACTATCATTTCCGAAGATCATGCAGCGGAAATTTCAGCTTGGATTGATCGTAAAACAACTAATTATCTAACAACAAATAATCCATATAAATTTGAATTAATCTTGCGGGGAACTAGAGATTAGGGTTCCGCAAAAAAGATCCGAATCACGGATCGGATCCGGATTGCACTGTACGGATCCGGATAGGATCTTAAGGTTTCGAATCGCGGATCGATTCGAATCCTGAAAAAATGAGATTCGACGGATCCGGATATTGTTTTTTTGGATTCGAATCGATTCGTGATCCGAGGATTCTATAGCCGTGAAAAGGATAAAAGAATTCTAGGGGAAGGAGAGGAAAAAAAAGTGAGATAGAAGAATTCTAGGGGGGGGGGGAGGAGAAAAAATCTTTTATTCATCAAAATTTTTAATGGATTCGAATATTTTTTTAATGGATTCGAATATTTTTTTAACGGATTCGAATATTTTTTAACGGATTCAAATATTTTTTAACAGATTCGAATATTTTTTAATGGATTCGAATATTCGGATTGGATTCGGATCGATCCGAATATAATCAAAATTGGATTCGGATTTTAAAAAGTTGGATCCGTATATGACGAATCCGGATCCGGATTAAGAATTAGAATATCGGATTCGATCCGAATATTGATAAAATCCGATCCGATCCGATCCGACTTTGCGGAACCCTACTAGAGATGGATTAAATCCACAAAATTTTTGGGATATTTGCCATGGACACGCTAGTACAGTTGTCGTATTAACAGTTAAAGGAACAGGTGAGATTATTGGAGGGTATAATCCTTTAGCATGGGATAACAGCAATATTGGTTACAATTATCAACATGCAGTAACAAATGACAGTTTTATTTTCTCATTAAAAAATGGAAATATTCAAATTTCAATTCTGAGCAGGGTAAAACATCCCAATTATGCAATCTTAAACATAGGCAAAAGTCAACAAAATTCATATGGTCCATTTTTTGGGGTTAGGGGAGGTAGTGATTTTTATATGTGTAGTAATCAATCTAATTTTACTTTAGATAGTTCATGTTTTTGTCACAATCAGGGCGCAAGTTATGAAAGATCTATATCATCAACAACAAACTTTTCAATTGTTGATTACGAAGTATTTAAAGTTGTTAGAAAATCTTAATCAAGAAGAATATATATATATATCTGTATTTTATAAACTAAACCTTGTATTCATGTTTATATCTATTAAATAAAACTCAAAACTTTTATATTTTCATATTAATAATTTTGAGTTCGTTATTTTAATAATTTTAATAATTTTGAATAAAGCATTAAGCATTAACATTTAAATATAATATATGATCAATCATTGAAATTTACAATTTTCTTGAACATATCAGATATTAATTAGAAAAGTTCTAAAATTTCCAAGTTTGATTTCAACACTAAATATTTTTTTTCATGATTATTTTTATACAACTTTCAATCAATTTTTATTTATTATTATTGCATAAATCAAAAAATATACAAATCATGTGATACAAAAAAATCGATTGATCATTACTTGTGGTATTATCTAAGGGATAGTTAAATAAATGGGGGGGCCAACTAAGGTTACACACACATATATGCAAATGAAATGATTATCGCCTGAACTGAAATTATATATAATTTATTAAGTATTACTATGTAAAAAAATTATTGCACAACTTTTAACAATGTATCTAAAAATAAACTAGTATGAATTTCTCAACTTATATTAATGTGCATGATCATGAAGATCCTGAAGTATCTGTATCTATAATTTTTATTCAGTTTTCGCGTCTCAGTTTTGAATAAAAACGGATCAGGATATTTAAATATCTTTAAACTATACAAAACCACCCGAAATGGTAAAAAAAAAATTAGTTATTTTAAATTTTAATAAAAATATTATTGTTTTTATAAGTTTATTAATAAAATAATATATAGGAGAGTAATAATACTTCACCTCCACACAAACGACAAAAAAAAGAAGAAGCTTTACAAGAACTAATGCGAGTACGACCTGATCTTAAAGGAAAAAAAGTTTATTTTTTTCCAACTTTGGATAAATATTTTGAAGGTATCCTTATGTATGATGCCAAAGAAAAAAGAGCACAAGTATATTGTATGAAAAAGGATCTAAAATTTGAAACCTTTTCACAATGGATAAATTCTTTAAAAAATCGGGGATTTTTTAAAGGGCACAAATCAGCTATTGCAACAATTTTTTTAGAATCAAATCCCTCAAGTTCACCAATTTCATCTATTTTACGTGAATCCAATTATAAATTGTATTGGAAAAATTCTAATTTAGTATATATTTCAGATATTTTACAAATTGTTCAAGAAAAAGTTAAACCTGGAGGGAAGTTTGCAGGTACATCAATAAAAGAAATTAATAATGAACTTGAATTCTATTTTCCAACAACAGAACAACTTTCAACAAAAATATTAAAAATTTTTTGTAAAAGTGGATTCCAAAGTTATGAAATTTATGCATTGAATAAAATAGTGCAAGAAATTTATCTTCCCGTTTCAAATAAATTAATAAAAAGAACTATCAATGACATAATTAAAATTATTGATTATGCTTTTTCTGTTAATATATGTTCTGGACAAAGTACGAAAGGTAATTTTGTTAATTTATTTAATGGTTTATTATTCAAAAATACTATTATTTAAATAAATTTATTTTTAGGATTTGAGGATGTAACAAAAATTCGTGGTAACCAACTTGTCAGTAATGATAAAGACCATATGCCTATTGCATTAATGGAAAATATAGGATTGCCTAATGAATTATATAGAAGAATAGACTGTACATTAGTAGTTAAGGAAAATGTAATATGTGAAAGATGCTCAAAATTAAAGATAATAATGAAACAAATTCAACAAAGAAATTTATTAGGAGTTAATTCTAAAAAAATTATTCATGCTTCAAAAGAAATTTTGGTAGAAAAAATTAATCTACAACAAAAAATAATTAAAAACCAAAATAAATTGATATCTAAATTGAGAGATCGTCTTTATAAAAAAGTTGAAAACGAAGAAAATGAAGTTTCAAATGAAATTTCCAATATTATACATAATGTTTCAGAAAAAGTAGGAAATAAAAGTATAGATATTTCAAATTATCATCCTATTTTTCAAGAACTCATCAGAATACAAACAGAAAAACCCAAAGGAACAAGATATCATCCAATGTAAGTTAATTAATAATAAATTTTTTAATAAAAAATATTATTGATATTAATTTATCAATTTATTCTCTAGGTTTTTAAGGTGGGCTATTTCTGTATACTGTAAATCAGGACATGCAGCTTATGATGCTATGAAATTGATTATGCGTCTACCTTCTATATCTACGCTTAAAAATTATATTAACGAACGTGAACAAAAATCAGGTTGGAATGATAAGATTGCACATCAATTATTAATTAATTTAACAATNTGAGCTTGCAGCAAAGTTAGAATATATAGGTGTCAAAACTATTGGATCATTGTGTGATGGTGCAGGCGAAAATAGAGCACATATTAAAAGTTGGGATTGGATTGCATCTAAATTAATGTGTGGTGATATTGTAGAAGTCAATTTAACTAAGGATAAAAAAACATTTCTACCAGCAAAAATTTTAAATAGCAACTTGGAAAAAACACAATTTATAGTTTTATTGGAAAACAAATGTATAACTGTTGAGCGAGCATTTATTCGTGTACCTAAATATTCGGAATCATACATTTATCATAAAACAATCAATCCAATTACAGGTGATGATTGGTTTTTTATATCTGATCCAACACACGTATTTAAAAAATTAAGAAATAATTTGGCAAAAAGTCATACAGGTGAAAGAAATTCACGAGAAATAATGTTTAAAAATAAAGAAATTAGTTGGCAACATATTAAAGGTGTATTTGAACATACAAATAACCATGCTACTGCAAAGACAACAAAACTTACTAAAAGACACGTATATCTTACTTCCTGGAGCAAAATGCGTGTTGATCTTGCGGAACATACATTATCTAAAGAGGTGGAAGATGCATTAACACATATTGAAGAACTTAAGGAAATATCAGAAGAAACTAGAGTAAGTAATTATTAAACAATAAATAATAAATTTATTTAAAAATAAAATTAATACTTTTTTTTTTTATAGAATTTTATTAAATATTCCCGAAAATATAGAGAAATAATGCACAGCAAAATTAATTTTCAGTTTTTAAATGATCCACGTATTAAAACTTTAAAAGAAATTCGTGACTGGTTTATTTGTGGTAATAAACAAAAAAAAGAATCACGAGAATGGGTTTCGGCACAATGTCAACTTGATTTAATTATTTCTATTGATGGATTTATTGAAATACTTGAATTTGTATTAATAAAATATCCTAATTCAATAATTCAACCAAGGCGAATTTCACAAGACATGCTTGAAGGACTTTTTGGTACAATTCGTGAACTAGGTGGAGATTCTTCAACACATACACTTAAATCATATGGACATACATTAAATAAATATCAATTAACTACTATATTTTCATCTGAAGTGAAAAGTAATAATTATGGAAAGGCTGACAATAATGGAACAGGAATTAGTGTTTTGAAAAGAAGGTAATTGAAGTATATAAAGATATATTTTAATTCTTTATATATAAATTATTAATAAAATTAATTATATTTATAGGGATTATAGAAAAGATAAAAAGCTATTGTCAGATAACAATAAAAATAATTATATTCAAAAATATTACGCTAGATTATCACAATTATCACTATTTTCTCGTGAAATATTTGAAAATCTTTTAACAGATAATTTATTTATGGGAAAAATTGAAATTCCATTAGAATCATATAATGAAAATGTAAGTTTAGAAAATGGTCAAGTACAAAATCTTCAAAAGGAACGATGTGAACTTGTAATTAATATTCTTTATAATAATTCTATTGATGAATTATTACAATCCTGGCATACTATTATTAAAAAATTATCATTTGCGGCTATTCCTAAGAGAAAAGGAATCCAATGGCTATCAAGGTGGAGTTCTAATTTTGAAAATTGGCTCAACAACTATAAATGTTCTGGTGTATGGTATGAAGATATCCTTGCAGTAACTAATTTGAGCAAATCTCAGTCATTAAGATTAGTTTCATTTATCATGTTACAAAAAGTCATTAAGATGACATTTAGCGAAACAATAATGGATAATATAGATGATCATTTTTTATCGAATCAAAATTTAGTACCCGAAAAAATTATTATTTTGGAACCAGCCGAAGAATTTAAATTTTCTTATATTATTGGATGGATAATATACAAGTTAATCAAAAGTGATCATATAACCAAATCACATTTAAATTTTAAAAATATCTGTGATCATTTGAATGTTTTAAGTTCAGAGCAAGTGGTTTATGAACAAGATGTTCGGTCAAAAACAACAAATGTAATACCAGGTCAAGATTTTTTAACGTTTATGTATAAAATGGAATCAATTATATTGATACTATTTGAAAAGCATAAAGAATATGGTCCAAATATTTTAAGATATATACACAGTAGCTTGTTATCCAATATATTTTTATTAGAATCTTTTAATATGCTTATTGATATTTCTACAAAAATACTTTCAAGATATGATTCTTTAAATGAAAAAAAACAAGAAATGAAAGAGGAAACCAAAAATTTTCTATATAAGCGAATTATTATAATTTATATGAAGAGTAGACAGAAATCTTGGCGCAAATTCAATGAGCTCATACCTGAAAAAGGTACATCTAGTCTCCGGGAGAATCTTAAAACTATGCGTAAGGATACTAAAAATTCAACACAAATTGAAAATAAGCAACCAATAAAGAAAACCAATATACCTAAAAGTCCATTATTAGGTTTGAATCAACTTAGAATATGGGCACAATTGGATAATATCGAAGAAGAATTTTCAAAAATATTTTTGGTAAATGAATTACAATGGTTACTTTGGGCATTTAATGATAATTCAAAAAATAGGAAAAAAAAAATTCTAATACCTTTAATTTTGGATCATCTAAAAAAAGGTAGTACTTTTTCAAAAGAAGCTTTAGCAAAGGAGCAAATTTTTATGTAAAATTAAATCTGAAATAAAATAAAATCATTAGAAAATTCGTGAAAATGCCGATTTCAATTTAATATTTCATAAAAAATATACTAACGTAACAAATAGTATTTGAATTCACGTAAAAACACTTCTCCAATATGTAATTAGTGTCATTGACCTTAACTTTTGAGATCAGTTGCTTAAAAATACGTGTACGGGTTTCTTTTACAAAAAAAAATCATTTTTATTCAGTGTAGAACGTGTTGTGTAACGGATATGATAATTTCAGTTCTGGCGATGATCAATTTTATATGTGTAACCTTAGTTGGCCCCCCCATTTATTTAACTATCCCCTAGGTATTATCATATCGAAAATATAATTAACTAGATGCTAGATTATTAATCATGATTATAAATAAAATAAATAAAAAAACAGAATGTCATTCATCATTATTAGAAAAAGGAGAAGAAAGTAAATAAAAAAAGCCTTTTATTTGTAATCACAGCATTGCGTTGCATTGAAGTAAAAATTATCAAATGAAAATTTTCATAAAATTATAAATGGGAATATTATTTCCCGAGGAAAATACACGTGACTCTATTATAGAATATGAAAACATTTTATTATTACAGTTTTTTTTCTACTCTCGAAAATTTACAAAAAAAAAAAAATGTCTTTAAAATTTTTTGACAAGTTATCTCAAAACTTTATTGAACTTCTTAACGATAAAGAGGATTACAATGTAATCATTGAAGTTGAAAATAAAGAAAAATCTTTTACGGCACACTCTAACATATTGAAATATAGATCGTCTCATTTCCGTCAGGAATTAGAAAATATTCAGCCAAATGAGAATAATATTAAAATAATTACCAAGCCAAGCATTTATTCTAATATTTTTGATGTTATTCTTAAGTAAGTAATTCTTCAATTATTAATTAANATTAATCATGATTATAAATAAAATAAATAAAAAAACAGAATGTCATTCATCATTATTAGAAAAAGGAGAAGAAAGTAAATAAAAAAAGCCTTTTATTTGTAATCACAGCATTGCGTTGCATTGAAGTAAAAATTATCAAATGAAAATTTTCATAAAATTATAAATGGGAATATTATTTCCCGAGGAAAATACACGTGACTCTATTATAGAATATGAAAACATTTTATTATTACAGTTTTTTTTCTACTCTCGAAAATTTACAAAAAAAAAAAAATGTCTTTAAAATTTTTTGACAAGTTATCTCAAAACTTTATTGAACTTCTTAACGATAAAGAGGATTACAATGTAATCATTGAAGTTGAAAATAAAGAAAAATCTTTTACGGCACACTCTAACATATTGAAATATAGATCGTCTCATTTCCGTCAGGAATTAGAAAATATTCAGCCAAATGAGAATAATATTAAAATAATTACCAAGCCAAGCATTTATTCTAATATTTTTGATGTTATTCTTAAGTAAGTAATTCTTCAATTATTAATTAAATTAAAAATTTTATTTATTTGATAAATTATCATTTTATAAATTTATTTATTTATTTAATTTTATGTAGATATATTTATGGTGGGATTGTTAATTTAGAAAAGGTTGAAACGAAATTTATTTTTGACTTAATGTTAATAGCTAATGAATTCGAACTTATAGAATTATCCAACAAATTACAAATTATTCTTATTGAAGATAAAGCTTCATGGTTGAAAACTCATTTTTCTTTTGTCTACCGTACTATTTTTGTTAAAGAAAACTTTAAAAATTTAGAAAATTTTTGTAATGATATCGTAGTCAAGTATCCTAACCTTATTTTTGATAGTTCAGATTTTACTTCTCTTCCGGAATCTGCACTTGTATCTCTTCTCAAACGAGACGATTTACAAATGAAAGAAGTTGAAATTTGGGACTACGTTATCAAATGGGGAATTGCTCAGAATCCTACTCTCCCTACAAACCTTGGAGATTGGACAGAGGAAAATTTTCTTACGTTAAAAACTACTTTACAACAATGCCTACCACATATTCGTTACTTTCATATTATACATATTGAAATTTATGATAAAATCAGGCCTTATAAAAAAATTCTTGATAAACAACTTTGGGAAGACCTCAATCAACATCTAGCAGCTCCTGACAGACCAATAAAATCAATTATTTTACCAGCACGATCAGTTTTAGTTACAGATTTACCTCCTCGCACAACTGAACTGAAAGAGCCTTTTTCAACTATTATTTCTGAAGATCACGCTGCGGAAATTTCTAGTTGGATAGACCGTAAAACAGAAACTTATTCAACAACAAATATTCCCTATAAATTTGAATTGATTTTGTGTGGAACTAGAGATGGATTCGCTCCACAAACATTTTGGAACATCTGCCATGGTCACGCTCTTACAATTGTTGTAGTGAAAGTTAAAGGAACTGATGAAATTATTGGAGGTTATAATCCTTTAGCATGGGATAATACTCTTGATGGTAATTCTAATATATGGATGGAAACAAAAGATAGTTTCATTTTTGCATTAAAAAATGGGAGTATTCAAAATTCCATTCTTAGTAGAGTAAAAAATACCAAACTTGCAATTCTTAATGTACGCAAAGATAGACAAAAATATCAAGGTCCATATTTTGGATTTGGCTTTAGTTTGCATAGTGATAAATCTAATTTTAATTTAGATAGACTTAGTTACTGTGATAATTTTCTCGATTATTATGAAAAACGTATAAAAACATCATCAGATAAATTTTCTATTGATAATTATGAAGTATTTAAAGTTCTTAGAAAATCTTAAAAAGTGAAAAAATATTTATTTTATTATACTATATTTCTATTTATTTAGCATCTATTGAATAAACATATATTACTGCTTATATTTGCCTATAATACATTTATTAATTTAGTAAGTTTTCTTTTGTAAACTTATTTCAAAACACGGAATTTTATAATTCTTAACATAAAGGATTAAATTATCAATAGTTCATAATCTTGAAAGGATCAGTAATATCCCAAAAAGTTCTTTACCTCACTCGAAGAATTAATTTTAATTGGAATTAACAAGTATAATTCTAGCTTTTATTTTAATTTACTATTTAAATTCTGACAGACAAATTTAATATCTTTACTTGAGGCTTCTTCCAAAAATCATTAACTTATAGAATAAGTATTATATGACTCACAATTATTATTAATAAAGAAAATAAACTTTTCAAAAATTCTTCTGAAAAAATAATTTTTTGCAAAAATTACTTTGTTTAATTACAAATTAAACCAAAATCGGTAAACAAAAGCAACACCAATCGCCCACATCATATAATAGAGTATCTGATATATAAAAGGAGATGCACATAATGATGATGATGATAAATAAAGCTCCGCACTTTCTTAATAATTTATTATTTCCAATTATTCATTCTAATTGTTGTTCGGGATTTGTTAATTCTCAAATGCTCCTAATTAAATCAATCATTATTATTATGAATTATTTAATTATAATTACAAATTATCCCTGCAATTAATCGTTATTAACGGTTAACCCTGAGCAATATAAAAAAGGTTCTCAAAAAAGAAAATCTTTTGCAGGATCATATTCTACGTTCGAAATTGTATTATTTATCCATTCTTAATAATCAAATAAATTTAATTAATTACTTAATGACTGAATTGAATAAATTAAAATAATATCAATACATTATAATATTATATCATTCTTTAAAAGTGTTATTTTCCAAACATTGAGAAATTTCAACATAACATCAATTTCTTTGTAAATGTTATTACTATCACATAAATTCTTTTCACTAATAGTAATTAATGTAATTTTGTTGTAATTAATCAATTGTAGTAATGCAATGATATCATTATATAATTAAATATTAAAATAAATGTAGTCAAATTTTTGGGTTTAGATTTTCCGAGGAAAAAATATCAAGAATCTCTAGAAAAAAAAAAGTTATTTTTGTTCACCTTTGCATAACTACAAAAAAAACCTATTATTATGAAGAAGAAAATATTCTGCCTGCTTCAATATTAACAATTAAATGATTTTTTCTATTCTTTGCAATATATGTATAAGTATATTTAAAATAAAATTACTTGGATATATAGTAAAATTTTTTGTTGTATTTATTAAAAAAATTATATTATTTTTATTTTATTTATTTCACGGGAAATCTAGATTTATTCCACTATAATAAATTCCTTTTATTAACATATCCTTCATAATATCATTTGATATTAAACGTGATATCAAATTTATAAAAAAAATTTACAATTATTCTTTCTGAGATTTAAGACAACGAAAGAAGAAATCAAAGAGAAAGAAAGACAAGTGTACTCCTATATTTTGATCACTTCATTGTTATATTTTATTTTATTATAATTAAAAACTCGTTCCACAAAAATATTGTATGCACGAAGATAATTACTTTCAGAGTTGTTAACCGAATGTTTGTAATTGTTGGTGGCATTATTTTTTTTTTGTCATGAATTTGTTCGATTTTTGACTTCAAAATCTCTATTAACGACGACGAAGCAAGTTACAAAATTACAAAAAAACTATCCCTTTTATACATATATAAGCTAATCATTTTAAAAACATCCCGTATTCTTTCAAACGAGGAAATTGGTTAGAAATTTTGAAACATTTTCTTTTGCAAAATATTGAATGAACACACGTTGAAGCTTTTCAATCTCGACTTGTAAATTTTATTAATAACAACGGTAATAATAATAATAACGATAATAAAATAGAATAAAATATTTGTTTATTTTTATATATATATTTTTTTTTTTTTAGATCTTTAAAAAAAAAAGGAAATGATCGCTCGCAAAAAAAAACAAATGAAATAAAAAATTTTTATTTTTTGTATTTTTCACTTTTGATAAATAAAATAAAACAATTGATTATTTTTTTTCGCGGATTTTTTTGATTCAAGGGGTTCATAACTATAGTGTCAAACCGCCGCATCAAGGCTTTGTGGATAATCAATTTGTTCCTTTGATGATCACCATTTCATTAATTTCCAGATTTTTATTATCTTTGCATTTTTGAGAAATGAATTAATTTTTNGTATGCACGAAGATAATTACTTTCAGAGTTGTTAACCGAATGTTTGTAATTGTTGGTGGCATTATTTTTTTTTTGTCATGAATTTGTTCGATTTTTGACTTCAAAATCTCTATTAACGACGACGAAGCAAGTTACAAAATTACAAAAAAACTATCCCTTTTATACATATATAAGCTAATCATTTTAAAAACATCCCGTATTCTTTCAAACGAGGAAATTGGTTAGAAATTTTGAAACATTTTCTTTTGCAAAATATTGAATGAACACACGTTGAAGCTTTTCAATCTCGACTTGTAAATTTTATTAATAACAACGGTAATAATAATAATAACGATAATAAAATAGAATAAAATATTTGTTTATTTTTATATATATATTTTTTTTTTTTTAGATCTTTAAAAAAAAAAGGAAATGATCGCTCGCAAAAAAAAACAAATGAAATAAAAAATTTTTATTTTTTGTATTTTTCACTTTTGATAAATAAAATAAAACAATTGATTATTTTTTTTCGCGGATTTTTTTGATTCAAGGGGTTCATAACTATAGTGTCAAACCGCCGCATCAAGGCTTTGTGGATAATCAATTTGTTCCTTTGATGATCACCATTTCATTAATTTCCAGATTTTTATTATCTTTGCATTTTTGAGAAATGAATTAATTTTTTTTTTATGAGATGCACTTTGCAGATGATCAATTTATTTCTTTGACAATCACTTTTTTATTTCATTTTGTTTCTTTGATGGAAAATTTTTAATAAAAGCTCATTGTCATAAATGAATTTTTTATTTTTGATATAAAAATGACAAAGTAAATTGCAAAAAAAATATCTCTCAAGAGGTATTTGCTTTTACAAAATAAAAAATGCATATTAATATGAATTTTTTTTTTTATTAAGATAGTGTACATTTTATTGTTGTTCGTAAAAATGTAAATTTTTAATAATTGTTTATATAATAAAGGTAATATTATGTAATCAAGTAAGTGGTGTATTTTTTTTTACGCCAATTGTATTATATAATACTAGTGCGATGGGTGGCACTTCGTGCCACCCTATCTTATTTATGCCGATCCATATTATTGTATTACAAATGGTAATCATTTGTGTAATGGGTTTTGTGATGCAAGATATTGGTGGTTTCGTGGATCAGTCTTTAGACGGATGCTATTTTTTTTAGTTTTTTTTTAGAAGAGCGATGGTTTTCGAGATTTTGTGGGAAGGACAATTTTTTTTGTTAAAAGCAAGCATTGGCATAGGAAAATTTATGTTTATCAATGGATTTACAGAGAGGTTAATTTAACGGAAATTCGTGTAACGAAATAAATAACTTTTAGTTTGACGAAATGAACGGGTTGATGGTATGTTGCAATTTGTGCGAAACTTGTTTTTACGTTTCGTGTGGTGGGGGAGAGTGTTATATCATAGTGATTAGTTTCTTTGAGTTGTTTTGGAAGTGAATATTATGAATCGGGTTAAGTTTTGTTTTATATAATACATATAGATGTTGTGCTAAGGAATTTTTTTTGCGATAAATATTTATTTAGCTAGTAGAAAGATTAGGAGAGTAATTATGTCATTGTGATTAGTTTCTTGAATTAAATTTGTTATACNTGGAGATGTTGTGCTACGGAATTTTTTGTAATAAATATTTAATTTTATTGGGAGTAAAATAAAAAAATTATTTTTACGTTATGCCTTGTTACGCTGATACTATTGTTAAAATTAAGTGTGTTCGTAAGACTGAAAAGAATGAAAGTAACTTAATGACAGTATGGGCTGTCGGTACCTATCCAGTAGAACGTGAAGATAATGAGATCGAAATGATTTTATTTGTTCCAATTAATTTTGATGAAAGAGATTCCGAAACACAGGCTGTTTTTGATAAGGATTGTTTTTATTCCGTTGGTGGTAAGATTGTGCCCTCGTATTACGGTGGTGTCAAGAGACCGAAGGTAATGGTTATTGATTAATTTAGTTTTATAGAGTGTTACTTATCTTTTTTTTACATAGATGACGGTTTCTGTCTCTACTGGTTTGACTATTCTCAACAAAGCTATTAATTCAAACAAATGTCCATTGAAAGTTTCTTTAGTGGGAATTCCCCAGGAATTGCCACAAGTAATTGAGAATGATGAGAATGCTGTTTTGAACGTTCTAGTAACCGATTATGTTGGTCAAGATTATAGTTTCACTGTTAAGATTGTATTCCAGCATCTTAATCCTCGATTTGCACCCTTAAAAAATATAATTCGTCCGCAGGGTTCACTTGTTTTTGTTGTAGGTCAAATGGAAGTTATTGACAACGATTTTTATGTTTATGCGAAAGACATCAATTTTGTCAATACTNAATCTCTATTTAGGCAAAGGAGTCTTGATAATAACTTGCGTAATTCGTCAGAAGGTGTTAATGCAACTCGATCTAAGCTCATCGCTCTTCATCGTAATGTCGTTGAAAATTCTAGGGAGACCGTGGAAGCCGAAACATCTTTAGAAGGTTTCACCAATAATGATAACGCCTTTTCGTCAAAACCTGTAAAGATTGAGCCAATTGATAAATCTGTAAGTGTTTTGAGTGATACCGAAAAAAGTCGCTTGCAGTCTTATGGAGTTGATGTCAGTGGTGATGTTCAACGTAACGAAACTGAAGTGGTGGCAAAAAGGGGGAAGCGTAAGAGGAATGTTCAAAATGATGATAAAGGAAAAAGTCACACCGGTCGATCTTTGCGTAGTACTTCGAAATCTTATAATCCTAGTGTTAGTGGTGAAAAAGAATGAGTTTTCATTGATTTATCTTTGTGCAAATATTTTTTTTATATTTTGCATGTATTAATCATAATGTCTTGAGTCATTTGTTTAATGAGAAGTATGTATTAATTATAATGAAGTATAATTTTAGTTTTTTTTTATTTAATATTTTATTTATTGTAGTCATTATATAATATTTTAAATAAAATGAATGTACTTATTGTATAATTATTGTGTAGTAAAGTTAAAGAATTTTTTTATATTAAATTTATTTAAGTAGTTCTGAATATACAATATTTTTAGTGGTGAAAAGGTCTGATGAGTGGTTTTCTTTAGTCAGTATCAGGATATGGTTTCTTTGACGGACTCTCGTTAGGGCGGTGTAAAGTTGACCATGACCAAATACGGGGGTACGCAAGTCGAGTACAACTCTATCCAATGTTAACCCTTGTGAGGAATTGAATGTTGAGGAGTAAGCTAAACGCAAAGGGAATTGACGGCGTCTAATTTTAAACGGAAAATGGGAAATACGAAATAGGAAAGTAATTCGTGGTAAATACGCAATACAGTTTGTTAAGGGGTTTTTTACTGTGATTAATCGATGCCCAATATTTATGACAATGACTCTACTATTTTTGCACAAGCCTTCGTGTAATGAAAGGTTACGCATTATAGTCGCTATGCATCCGTGTTTTAGCGTGAGACAATGCTTTGGTATTCCGGGCGCGTTGAATGAATTTAATAGCTCTGTAGTAATTGTATTGTTTTCTTGTTGAGTATCGTCCGCTATATCATCTATACTATATAAGTTAGTTGCGTTGCCTTCTAATCGTTCAAGAACGATATTGTTGATTGAGTTCACTTCCGCATTTAATGGACAAAGAATAGCTCGTCGGAAACATGCAATAGGGTTGTTCAACATAGATGTGGGAAAGATAAAATCGATTGCATCGTCTAATTTGTGTGTCGTGGNTCTACTATTTTTGCACAAGCCTTCGTGTAATGAAAGGTTACGCATTATAGTCGCTATGCATCCGTGTTTTAGCGTGAGACAATGCTTTGGTATTCCGGGCGCGTTGAATGAATTTAATAGCTCTGTAGTAATTGTATTGTTTTCTTGTTGAGTATCGTCCGCTATATCATCTATACTATATAAGTTAGTTGCGTTGCCTTCTAATCGTTCAAGAACGATATTGTTGATTGAGTTCACTTCCGCATTTAATGGACAAAGAATAGCTCGTCGGAAACATGCAATAGGGTTGTTCAACATAGATGTGGGAAAGATAAAATCGATTGCATCGTCTAATTTGTGTGTCGTGGTTAGTAAGGATAATGAAATATTTTCTCCATCAATGCCGTCGCCAATATCGTCCATAAGTCGTGAATATTCCATATCAAGAGCATCCCGAACCGGTTTTTGAAGATTATAGATTTTAAATAAATTCCACATCGAAGATGATTTAACTGATTCAAGGACTGTAGCAGCTCGCCCGCCGTGTGGAATTACTGGGGCAACCTGATGAAAATCTCCTATACCAATGAAAATTTTTCCACCAAACGGTAGATCGCGATGACAAAGATCTCGAAGTAACATATCCACTGCTTCGATATTGCCTTTCTGTGCCATTGGTAATTCATCCCAGGCTATAGCCGATGTTTCTCTAATTAGTTCAGCGCGTTCACTATTCAAGTTAACCTGACATTTGCATCCATCATCATTATACTCGACTGGAATGCGGAATAGCGAATGTGCAGTACGTCCTCCATCATAGTTCAGTGCTGCCAAGCCAGTCGTAGCGCATNGGCCATACCTTCTAAGATGAGACGACAAAAGAGTAGACGGAGTTGCGCTGGTGTGCAATTGTAAGATACAGCTTCGGTGAAACATTGTTCGTTTTCAGTTATATCGTCTAATAAACCCAATGCACGTGTTGCATCTTGGAAGGTCGAGTATATCACTCCATTTACTTTTCGTAAATCTTCGAAAGACCTGGTCGCGCGGCAATTTAAAAGCGTACGAAGGTAATACTTTTCACCCACACACGGACGCACTATATTCATTCGCGTTATATGTAGATGACTTTGTTTGTAAAGTTTAACGGTTCGTTGTTGATATCCTTCTCGTTTTTTTTCTAAATAAGTGTCCGGAGGAAGCGAATATGGATCAATTGATTCGTCCGTGTAACTAAAACGATATAGCTCGTTATATTTACAATAAGTAAGGTTATCAAATTCGGGATTCGACGGACGGAGAAAATAACGTTGTAAAGTGGAGAGGTTGTCACTGTTACCGCGTAAAATGGTTCGTTCATTGGGTAAATGAATTGGTAAACATGTTACAGATGGTGATTGCGAAGTTATCTTGTATTTAAAAATACGCCAAACTGCTTCCATCGACGAAAGGTAACGTGCGTTAAGGTAGTCTTTAATTTCATCGATCTTTTCATGTTCTGACTCGTTTTCATCTTCCATCTGAACGGTGACCATCGCCCGATCGGGTCCTTTGTATATGTACTTGTAAAGGTAAGAGATAACATGTGACGTAGAAGCCACTTCGACGTTTATGTGTGAATTTAATTTGAGTAAGAGAAAAGGATTATACGGTACAACACTGCAATCATTCTCAGTGCGGCGTCGATAATGAACATGGCCTTGTTCATCAATTATGGTATTTTCTTGTACTGTTTGAGGATAATTCCAACGGCATCGGTTGTTCTGCCACATGCATCTTCGACTACATTGATGAATCATAAACTTTTTTACTAATTCGTAAAGGAGATTACGTTGAGAGTTGTTTCTTATAGGTAGTTCTGCGCTTATTACTTTATCT
>PQFF01000031.1:373402-439934 GCA_003547095.1 Diversispora epigaea | reverse complement strand
AAAGGTTGCCCGCCATCTGGCCATGTTAAAAAAAGAAGAAATTCCCATATTTTGTTTTATTACACGAATTTCAATTCGATTGACTCCTTCGTAAATCCTTTGATTGGCGTAAATTTTTATACGCCAAGGCTTGTTTTCACTGATTTACTCGTCTAGTAGTTTCTTCGTAAGATTTTGCCTAGATCACTTGTTATCATTCATTTTATTTTTTTACCCGCAAAAAAGAAAAAAGTTAAAAACGATCGCTCACATCAAAATATCCCGTGTTACACGAATTTCAATTCGATTGACTCTTTCGTAAATCCTTTGATTGGCGTAAATCTTCATACACCAAGGCTTGTTTTCATGGATTTACTCGTCTAGTCTAGTAGTTTCTTCGTAAGATTTTGCCTCGATCACTTGTTACCATTCATTTTATTTTTTATCCGCAACAAAAAAGAAAAAAAATAAAAACGATCGCTCACACCAAAATAAGCCGTGTCATACGAATTTCGTCTTACCGCAACAGCATCATGTGCACGGTATATTCACCAATTAAATCACGAATAAAGAACCAATCGGCAACCAGAAAAAAAATCATTTTATTTTATTATATTATTTAATTATTTTATTATATTATTTAATTATTATATTATTTAATTACTACTGAAATAACATTTGTTTAAGTTTATTGTTTTTTAAAAATCAACAAAATTGAAAAATGTTATTTGTAAAAAATTTGTATTTTTTTAATATTGATTTTTTTAAGTTCTTTTTTCATTTTTATAAATATGTTACGAAAATATAAAATAAATATATAAAAAAAACAAGTTTTAAAAATTTTATTTATTATTAACTGAATTAAACAATAATCAATTGTCTTTAAAATTACAAATTATTATAATTAATTTCGCAATAATTAAATAAACAACTTTGGAATGAGATAATAAATAAGAATTTAATTTTACTATTTAATTTTATTTTTTAATAATTAACAAAATTGAAAAATTTTATTTGTAAAAAATTTGTATTTTTTTAATATTGATTTTTTAATATGTTACAAAATATAAAATAAAAATATAAAAAAAAACAAGTTTTAAAAATTTTATTTATTATTAACTGAATTAAACAATAATCAATTGTCTTAAAAATTCCTATTATTATCATTATTAACAAGTTTAAAATTTTATTTATTATTAATTGATAAATTTGAAAATTGAATAAAAAAAATGCTTAATAATAACAAGTATTATATAATCAAGTGTTGATTTATTTTGTATTACGATATTTTCTTGGCGTGGAAAATTTTCTATTTTCTAACAATGATTAGAATATTTGTATTTGGTATGATATATATCTTATTTATTTAAAAAATTTGATTTTGAATTAATCTTTTGAATTTTTTTTTAATCAATAATTTTATTCATCTTACAAAACTATAATATTCAATTAATTAATTTCGTAATTGAAAATGATTTATAATTTATATTAATTGATGAATATGCTTAGTAATATATAAAAAACTAACTGTATTAATTCTATTATTAATATATCAAATCATTTCATTTTAATTAAAGTGCAATATGCAAATTAATAATTAAATAAATTTTTTGATTGATTTTTATTATTGATTTTTTTAATTAATGCTTAATAATAAAAACAGCTATAATTAATACTTCCAGAAAGGATATTACATAAACTTTTTATTAATTAATATAAATATTACAATTTACAAATTTTATTTATTTTTATGTCAATTTTTTAAACAATAATCAGGTTTGAAACAATAGAATTTATCAAAATTTTATTCATTTTACACAATTATTATTAATTAAATTTTGTAATAATTAAATAAATTAAATGAATTTTTTGAAATAAATATATTGATTTATATTTTTATCTTTTTTTGATTAATATATCTATTAAAAAAATTACTTATAAATTGAAACACTAAAATACCTACCTTTCTTCTGTCGACTTGGTATATAAATATTACAATATACAAATTTTATTTATTTTTATGTCAATTTTTTAAACAATAATCAGGTTTGAAACAATAGCATTTATCAAAATTTTATTCATTTTACACAATTATTATTAATTAAATTTTGTAATAATTAAATAAATTAAATGAATTTTTTGAAATAAATATATTGATTTTTATTTTTATCTTTTTTTGATTAATAAATCTATTAAAAAAATTACTTATAAATTGAAACACTAATAATTCAAATTTTTAAAAAATAAATCTTTTATTCAAAAATATGTCAACTACCTTTGAAGTTTTAGCACATATAAGTTCACAAAAGGGAACATTTGTATCTGGCATAGTTAGTGGAATTGCTTTATACAGCAGTAGTATTACGAATTAAATACATCAAACATAAATAAATAAAAAAAATATACAATATTAATTTAAAATTCAAACTTCCCTGACCTTAAACTCTTGTTTTAATTAAAAAAAAACTTTTCCAATGATTTTTTTTATTTAAGAAAAAAAAAGCAAATCAGAAATAGACCCATAATTATTTAATGAGATAAGATAAATAAGATAAGTGATTAATAATGAAGTATTAAAATAAGATCGCCAACATGCATCATTTCAGGAATATTTAATCACAATGAACAAGATTTCTTTTACTTTCTTCTCTTTCTCGTTTCTTTTTTTAATAATAATAAAAATACTGAATGATCTAAATTTTATATTCTATTTTTTGTTTATTTATTTATAATAATAAAATGATCTAAATTTTATACTCTATTTTTTATTTATTTATTTATAATAATAAAATGATCTAAATTTTATATTCTATTTTTTAATTATTTATTTATAATAATAATGAATGAATGAATAAGATCTAATTTATATAAATATTCTATGCAATTTAGGTCGAAATAGAAGATTATCGTAATATATTTGGTTGAAATATCAATACAATAATGCCACAGGTTGCTTTGATGAGTTATGAATTTAAGTTATAATACTCATGAAAAACTTTTTTCAATTCGTAATTCATTAATTCATTACATGAGGTATTTTAATTTTTATTGTAAATATTAATTTATTAAACATTATTATTATTTTGTATTAAAATATCCAACGTGTTGTTCTTTATAAGAAGCTACTATGAAAAATAATGATAAATCATGGGTGAAACATTTATCAGTGTTTGTTAAAGAATTGAGGTAATCTAATTTAATTTATTTTATTTTTTTCACCGATTTATTTATTTTATTTATTTAATTTATTTAATTTATTTGTTTTCATCAATTTATTTATTTAATTTATTATTATTTTATTTAATTTAATTTAATTTACTTTATTTTATTTTATTTTATTCTATTTTATTTTATTTTATTTTATTTTATATTAATTTATTTTAATTTATTTTAATTTAATTTATTTGATTTATAATTTATTTTAATTTATAATTTATTTTATTTTATTTTATTTTATTTATTTAACTAATTTATTTTCTTGTAGCTTTCGATTTTTTGATATAATAATTTTTTATTATTTCTACATATTAATATTATTATTTATGCAATAATTTATTATAATTAATAAATAATTATTATTTTATAAATCACTATCATTTGACTACTCTGAATTGTGGTATGTAATCTTTAATTATTATTATTATCATTATTATTATTATTATAATTATTTAATTAAAATATAATTTACATATATATATCTATATAAAAATAGGCCCACTACGTGAATTACCAGAAGAATGTACAATTCAACTTTATCATTACACCCCACAGGATGAGATAGATAAAGGTTATTCGTCAATAAGAAGAGTAATCCCAAAGGACTTTTTAAAGTATTACAAGAGATCATCAAAAATCGAGAGAATAACTTGAATAATAATAAGAATAATAGTAATGGTAATGATGAGATGATGATGATTTGTTTTATCCCAAACTAATTCGACAAATCCAAGAATTTCAATGGATCTATCCATGGGATAAATGTTTATTTGAAATAGTCATTTGAAAATGATTATAAAGCTCGAAAAGGGAAACTTTCGATGTAAAACATTTATATGAGGAATTGAAAATTCCCGTGGAGGAAAGATTTAACTGTGATGAGAATTTGGATGAAGAGTATTTAATTTATTTATGAATTTATTTATTTATTGAATTTATTTATTTATTGAATTTATTTATTTATTGAATTAATTTATTTTTATTTTTTTTATATTTTTTATAGTTTAAGAGAAATTATGAGAGCTATTATTCAAAAAGCCATAGAAGAGGTATTATGATTATTGATCGTAATTTATTATTTATCGTTATTTATTATTATTTATTTATTATTTATTTATCATATATTTTTAATAGTACAATTGGTTAATCTTTGGGATAAATGTTTGATTCACCAATATGAGCGTGATGAATTCTTTGAGTTTACAAAAAAGTAAGTAAAATAACATCTAATAATAATAATAGAATTTTTTAATTTATTTATAATTAACTTTTTATATTTTATATTTATTATTTATTATTGGTTTATAGTTGAATCTGCTGACGAAGTATATGAATTACTTTCACAAGAAGTATCTCGCCTACAAGAATTATATGTTAAATGGGTGTTGGAAAGACGTGCCTTAATCGAGGTAAAATTATTATTCATATTGATTTATTGATATTGATTTCCACATTACATATATTCTTTATATTAATATCCTATTCACAGAAAATGATCAAATTCGAAAAAAAAAGGAATCCGACCCACGTCCTTCTTTCAAAATCATTCCGACTATTGGAAGAAGAAAATCTTATTAGTCCAATTTAGTTAAGAAAATTTATGTNTGAATTTATTTATTTATTGAATTTATTTATTTATTGAATTAATTTATTTTTATTTTTTTTATATTTTTTATAGTTTAAGAGAAATTATGAGAGCTATTATTCAAAAAGCCATAGAAGAGGTATTATGATTATTGATCGTAATTTATTATTTATCGTTATTTATTATTATTTATTTATTATTTATTTATCATATATTTTTAATAGTACAATTGGTTAATCTTTGGGATAAATGTTTGATTCACCAATATGAGCGTGATGAATTCTTTGAGTTTACAAAAAAGTAAGTAAAATAACATCTAATAATAATAATAGAATTTTTTAATTTATTTATAATTAACTTTTTATATTTTATATTTATTATTTATTATTGGTTTATAGTTGAATCTGCTGACGAAGTATATGAATTACTTTCACAAGAAGTATCTCGCCTACAAGAATTATATGTTAAATGGGTGTTGGAAAGACGTGCCTTAATCGAGGTAAAATTATTATTCATATTGATTTATTGATATTGATTTCCACATTACATATATTCTTTATATTAATATCCTATTCACAGAAAATGATCAAATTCGAAAAAAAAAGGAATCCGACCCACGTCCTTCTTTCAAAATCATTCCGACTATTGGAAGAAGAAAATCTTATTAGTCCAATTTAGTTAAGAAAATTTATGTAGTATTGTGTGAGCTTGTGATATAACAATATGCTCTGAAGCCTGAGGCCTGAGGTTTATTACGATCAAATTTAATTTATCAAATTAATTTTTATATCAATTATTTCTTATTTAATCAATTATCATTCAAAAAAATAGATTAATGAAATTATTAGCAACAGTTATTTATTTATTCATTTTAAAAGTTATTAAAAATAGTTATAGTTATGCGAATAGGTTTACAAACTAACTTAATTGAATTATTACAAAAATATTTATAAACAAAAATAAAAATAAAAATAATAAAATCTTTATTATTTAGAATTCATTGATATCATCATCTAAAAAAAAAATAAATTAATCAGAAAATAGAAAATTAAATAAACAAAAAATAAATTAATATAATTAATCAGAAAATAAAAATTAAAAAAATAAATAAAACGTAATATAATTGATACTTACTAGTATTTATTTGAGAAAAAGATTTAGTTAATTCTTCAAGTTCTCTTTCAAAATTTTCTTCGTTCTTGGGTTTTGGAAGTCTTGAATAATTAAGAAGTCGACTTGTATAAATTGCTTGCGGATGTGTTTGATAATTAAGAGGAGTTGTAGTTATTGTAGTTGTTGCATTGGTTGATTCTTGATTTGCTGAAAATTCTTCAGCTTTTTTAATTTGAATTTGAATTTCTGAATCTTTAATATCACAAACAATACAGTATTTCCTCAACTCATCCTCTAATTCTTCAAAAGTGGGTCTATGTGTAACTCGAGAATCCCAACACCTCATAATCATTCTTGTAATTAATTTGGGAGTATGAAATGGAATTTTTGGTCGTAATCCATTGCATATTTTAATAGCCAAATCTTCATCATGTGGTATATCGGGATAAGGAGGAAAGCCCGTAATTATTTCATAAGCAATAATTCCATACGAATATACATCAGCAGCTTTTGTATATTCTTCATCACCACTTAATACCTCTGGAGCAATATATGGTAATACACCAACAATATTCTTTTTTTCGGGATTATTTGGATTTGCCCCTATTAGTTTACTTAATCCAAAATCTGAAATCCGCATATAATTTTTAAAATCGTATGATAAAATATTTCCGGGATGGAAGTCTTGATGAACTATATCTAATTTATGAATATTTATCAACACTTCAGATAAACTGCATAGATTACTTAATTTTTGTTTCCAATTAATATTATTAAAATTAATTTTTAAATATTCTCGAAGATTTCCATCTTTTGCATAATCTAAAACTATCATATATGAATGTGTTTCTGGATCTTGTGTAATTCCATAAAATCGAATCGAAGTGCTATACATAGAACCAGAGTATGCTTTCAAGTGAATTTCCATCTAATAATATATACATTTTTTAATTTAAAGTTAGAACGTTATATAATAATTTGAAAATTAATTTTTAAATATTAATTAAAATATTTACCTCATTTAAGACATCGTTGTAATTCACAAAATTATCAAACTTTTTTAATGCCACTTCTTCACTATATTCACGATCTCTTTCCCATTGTTGATTTTCAACATCCCAATTTTTAATATATCCATCAATCCACCTAGCATAATGTATTGTTCCAAATCCACCTTTACCTATTTGTTTAACATCTTTAAATCTATCATAAGGTATTCATTCTATTATTTCATAATTATAATTAGCATTTAGTTGAGTATCTTGGATGAATTTATCTATTTTATCATTTTCACTTGTCCAATTATTAAAATCATTTTGAAAATGTTTCGAGTACATGCAATGCACCAGAATAATATGGCACTGGTGTATTCTTGATTGCATTCTGGGCATATATTAGATGACATTTTTTTTTGTTTATAGTATTTAAGGCTGAATTTTATATTTTTTTCAAAAAAAAATCAATCAATGGGTATCAGAATTCATGTTTCGATGTAAGTTTAATTTCCTCGGATTTAATTATCAATCGGAGTTGTTAACGAAATTTAGCTACTTTAGGAATTTTCACATTAGTATCATAAACAAAAAATCATAATATTTTGACCCACATGATTGTACAACAACCCACAAATCATTGTCATTTTACCATTTAAAATTAATAAATAAATAAACAAGGGTTAAGGTTCAGGGGCTTAAATTATCTATTTTTCCTTGTTAACGATATTTTTTTTTTAACGATATAATAAGAATGGATGCAAAGTCTGTGTTCAGTTTTTTAATAAAAAAGTCATGTTTGTGTTAAAAACTCTTGTCAATCTTGACCAAAGAATTACAAATAAGGAAATTGTTTGCATAAAAAACTACGAACCTTTCTTATATATATGTATATTATCATTTTATAAATAAATAAAAAAATCTAAAAAAAAAAATCTAAAAATATATATGTATATTTCTTTTTTTAGTTTTTATAAATATAGATATTTTTAGATTATTATTAGCATATCGATATATATTTTTTAAAATTGAAATATCGCTATTTATGAAGATCTACTAATACTTTTTTTAACACTAAAAATGGATCATTGAAATTGACATTTTTAGAAAAAAAACAAATCATGTGAAATCTTTATTTTATAAAAAAAAATATTCATTTTTTCAAAATTGATATTTTTGCAAAAAAAAACAAAATCAAATGAAATTTTTATTACCTAAAAAACAGAACAGATAAACAAATAAATAAAATTATTTACAAGTTATTATTTTTAAAATAGTAAAACAGATTTTTATTATTCATTTTTTTCTAATTTCGAAATTGATATTTTTAGAAAAAAATAAAATTATTACTAAAAAAACAGTTAAACAAATAAATAAATTATTTTAGACTAAAAAAATAAAAATGGTAAAACAGATTTTCATTTTTCTCTAAATTTCTAAAAAAAATGGATTATCAAAATTGATATTTTTATTTAAACTGTTATTTATTACTAAAAAAAAAATTAAAGTTTTATTATTTTTTCTAAAACAGTAAAATAGATTTTTTTGTTTTGGAAAATCATGTAATAAAGTGCACAAATCATTTTGTAGTCTTCTAGATAAAAGATCAATTATGCATAAAAAAGCAAATAATTATTATATATCTTAAAAAAAGTTTTTTTGTTTCTTTTTTTTGAAAAAAAAAATAAAATTTAAACATTTTAATTTTGAACTGAGGTTTATAGTATACTAAACAAAAAAAATCAATTTATAATATTTGAAAAAAATCATTAATTAAGTCCATTAAAAAAAACTTTACACATTTAAAATATTATTCAAAATAAACTTTTTTTTTAAAAAAAAATGCCATTTAATTAACTACTATTTATTTGATTGATTCAATTGTTAGCACTAAAGAAACAAACAATTTCACAGTTATTGAAGCTAATGCTATTGCAAGAGTGGGAAAGAACAACAATAACATAGATGGTACTTTTAATCTCTATTTAACTGCATTTTATAATAAAAATCCATCAATACCTTCATTTGTTGATAAGATAATAGAAGGTACAATTTATGAAATATCTGGGAAGGTTAATCTAACTGAATTTTGAAAAACAAATGAAAGTAAGTTTTTTACATTTTTGTATTAATTTTTGTATTATAATAATAAATTTATAATAATATAATATAATTAAATTATAGATAATTGTTTTCTCAGCAAAGAAAACCAAAATTTAAATTCAAAATTTACATATAAGTGCATTAAACATCTATCTGACTGGTATAATTTATTTTTTGTATTTGTATATCATGTTTAATGACTTAAGTTTATGACATAACATAATAAAACAAATAAATAAAAATAACTGTTGTTAACTCACCAGAAAAAAAGATAATTTTTTTTTATATTTATTTATCCATTGAAATTCCCTTTTTTAAAATAAAAGAATTGTGTAGTATTGTTGTATTAAAAATGGTGGTGGTTATTGATCTGTTACCTGCCATTCTAGTTAATACTAAAAAAAGAAATCACAAAAATCTGCATAAGCGACATCAAAAAAGTCGAAGACATCCATCCCTCTACATTTCATGTTACACATTCAATGTGATCGTACTGGTATAGACAGAATTAACTAAGTTGTTTGTGTTTGTTTGATTTTCAAAAGATTTTGAATCTGCGTATTATTTATTGAAAATTCGTTCATACATTCTTCTGGTATATTTATCTCAAATATATTGTATAAATGATGACTCATTTTATAGTTAATAAATAATTTTGTTTTATTTATATGTTTAATTGATTTTTTTTAATAAATTTTTTTTCGAATTCAAGAAAAAATGATGGATATTTATATTTGTTTGTTTGTTAAATCAGTTTTATTTATATCAGATTTGATCGAAAAATTTAAAAAAAGAAAAAATTACAGATTTTTTAAATAATTAAAATAAAATATATAATTTTCATGCCGAGTTCATTTTAATCAAAGTTATCACTTCAGGATGATTTATATTTTTTGAGTCCTGTGAATATAGAAATTAATTTTTTTTAACATTTAGAACAATTACAAACAACAACCTTCTTTATTGAGTACATGACTATTAGATATTATTTTTATATTGTAAAATTAATATTGTAAAAAAGAAATGATGAAAATATAATTATGTAATTAATAATAAAGTTATTTCGAAACTTCAAATTTAGATATTATTTTTTTACGCATATTATAAGAAATGGTGGAAATATAATTATGTAATTAATACTAATAAAGTTATTTGAAACAACGAATTAAGATGTCATTTTTTTTAAGAATATTAATTTAATAATAATGAAAATATGATTATGTAATTAACAATAAACTACAAATTTAAATAGTTTATAAAAAGTCTATTCTTTAATAATTAAAAATAAATAAGGGTCGATTTAATCTATTCTAAATAAATAAATAATAATTTTATCTTCCCATTTATTTATTTTATTTATTTTTTATTTACACTCCCTCCTACATTTCTATATTCTTTTATATAAATATAACAAGGTTAAGAGGTAGCGAAAAAGTATTCACATTGTGTTCATTATGTTTATAAAAAAACTAAAGATAAATTTGTGTAATATTTTATTAAATTAATTTAAATTTATAATTTAGGACTCATCATTGAAATTATATTGAAAATATGGAGTATAAGTTCTATCATATCTAACGCTTTTTGGTAATATTCAAACCAAGATATTTTAGATTGGGCAAGTGATGAGCGATATTTTTAATGGCTGTATTGGTTAATAAGCCCCAATACTCCAGCTCAAGATCCTGAATCTTAAGACACATTTTTGCGATTTTAGAACTTGACGAATTAATAAATTCTGATCCAAATATTCTACAGTACGACATGATGGAAAAATCCCAGATCAAAATTACCTGATAAATAGATGGATTATCACAAATCACAGCTGAATTTTATTATGTTGCAATATGCAAAATACTTGCCATAACATTCTAATTGTTTAAGCACGAGGTTTAATTAATAAACTCGTTTATAATAGTCAATATTATATTAATGAATTAAATTAATAAGTTAAATTAATTAAATATGAAATTGTAAATGAATAATATTAAATTTATTCTGCGATAGGGTAAGAAGCAATGGGGTAAGAGGCAATAGGATATGAAGCAATAGGATATGAATCAATAGGGTACGAAGCAATAGGATAAGACTCTTCGGATCCACCACCAACTTGAGTTAACGCACAGCCGTAAATGGTTTCAGTGATCGAATCCTCAAAAACGACAGCAAGAAAATACGGATTAGGCAATCTTCTTTGCACTCGGATTATAAAATCCACTTTAAAAGGTTTGATTGGGCAGGCAGGTAAACCATTACCTCCACAAACATGTTTTGAAAAGACACCTAACGGATCGTCTGTAAGATTTTTGTAAAATCTAACATTAAGTAGATCAGTGTCACCAGATTCGAAATCTCCAGAAACGCTGATGGTACCTTCTTCTCCTTGAACGAGAGGATCGGGTGATATTGTTACACCAAGTAGAGGATATGTTCCGCCGCCTAAATCTGTGCATTGTCCCCACTGAGTTTCTCTTTTACTAAGTTTATGCGGCAAAACATTGACCACCGACAAAGTAGCTAGCAAAATAAATACAAGTATAAGACTTTGATTCATGGTTTATTTTTTTTTAAAATAGAAATGTTTTAAAATTCTTTGAGTGCAATTGATAATTAAGCTTCAAAGTAAATTCATGGTTCTTTTATAAGAAAAAAGTCATTAAAAATTAACGATTATTTATGAAATTTATTCCTCAGTGCAATTTCTTTTTCACATACTGTATTAATGAATACGGTGGGAAACCTTTTTTAGCCTTGCTTAATTTATTCAACCAATGAAACTAGATAATATTTATACGCTAACCACGTACTATTTTTTTTTTTAGGTATTGTTCTACAATTAAATGCACCACATTCGCATGATTTTCAGGATATAACCTGTCTGCTTTGCCCACGCAGATCGACAATTATTATTTTGTTAGCTGTCATTTTTTTCCGTTTCTGCGTGGAATAATAGTGGTTAGGTTATATGCTGTCTGCGTGGTCAAAAGCAGACAGGTTATATCCTGAAAATTTCATACGAATGTGCTGATTAAATATTACGAAAATCCATATATAGTTATTCCAAAGAATCTTCAAGAATTGGATCTTACCAAATGGGGTCCGTTAAAGCGAGTTTATCTTTATATTGATCTACATAATAAATGTGTCAAAAAGGTAACTCCGGTTTAGTCATCCCCCTATTTGATACAAACTAACTTAAACTGTACTATCTGTAAATCTCCTTGCCTATTTGTAAATAATTTACAAATCTCCTTGACTATTTGTATTTATTTGTATTAAAAAGTTTGTTTATTTAACTTATATTTCATTTGACTAATTCTATTTTGATAATAATTATATCTTTACAGCAATTTGGAGCTAACCAATAATTATTGATTTTATCTTTTATTTGGGGACAGGAATCAGTTTATTCTAGTTATATATTAAATTTTTTCACAAATAATTCGCTACCCGAAAAAGTAATATTTCATGTGATATGACATTTTGACCTATCAAATCATTTTTTTTTTTTTTCGAAANGTTTCTGCGTGGAATAATAGTGGTTAGGTTATATGCTGTCTGCGTGGTCAAAAGCAGACAGGTTATATCCTGAAAATTTCATACGAATGTGCTGATTAAATATTACGAAAATCCATATATAGTTATTCCAAAGAATCTTCAAGAATTGGATCTTACCAAATGGGGTCCGTTAAAGCGAGTTTATCTTTATATTGATCTACATAATAAATGTGTCAAAAAGGTAACTCCGGTTTAGTCATCCCCCTATTTGATACAAACTAACTTAAACTGTACTATCTGTAAATCTCCTTGCCTATTTGTAAATAATTTACAAATCTCCTTGACTATTTGTATTTATTTGTATTAAAAAGTTTGTTTATTTAACTTATATTTCATTTGACTAATTCTATTTTGATAATAATTATATCTTTACAGCAATTTGGAGCTAACCAATAATTATTGATTTTATCTTTTATTTGGGGACAGGAATCAGTTTATTCTAGTTATATATTAAATTTTTTCACAAATAATTCGCTACCCGAAAAAGTAATATTTCATGTGATATGACATTTTGACCTATCAAATCAATTTTTTTTTTTTTCGAAACACAAATTCAGCTATAAATTTATTTATTGATTTTTTTTTTTTTAAAAAAAGAAACATCTCTATCTTATACTATAAGTGAAAAACAAATGCATGATATATGCCCAGAATGCTGCAATCAAGATTATTGTTACAACACGTACAACTCAAATGGACAAGTGAAAATGAAACAATAGATAAATTTATTCAAAACAAAAGCAGATTGAAATTTTAAGGCAAAGAAATACTTGAAAATGGATGTCAAGATATTGTAAAAGGCAGTTTTGGTACTATTTATTATGCTAAGTGGATCAATAGATGTTAAATTTGGAATTTTAGTAATAATTATGGGAAAGAGATGGTGTCACTAAAAAGATTGATCATTGGAGATATTAATGAAGATTTCTTAAGTAATAAAATAAATTAGTATGAAAATTCGTATTTTTTTCATTTCTTAAAATGCGTGTACAATCATTTTTCCTTTACAAGTAATTTCTACTCTAACTATGTAAATAATTTTGACGCAAATTCAAATTATATTCTAATTAAGTTTTAATTTATTATTTCATTAGTGGTTATTAGCAAAGTAAGGGATATTATCCTTTTGGAATATAAAGTGATAAATATTAAAACTTATTTATTTCTTCCGATCCTTCATCATCTTTCACTTTCTTTTTTAGACTTATTTAATTAACTCTTTTCTAATTTAATACAGGAAATTAATGAATCTTCTGAGAGGTGCGTCATGATTGGTATAATTTATGATTATCACATTCATCATTTGCCATTTATTGTTGTTGAACATATTGGACATGTGTGGATGCATCACCAAGGTATTCTCACTTTGAAGAAAATTTACATCCACTTAGTCATTATTTTCATCTTCATAATCATTGTTATCATTGTTCATCATCACCACTCTATCATCACCATCAATATCTTCTTCATTATCATTGAAAATAAAATTTAAAAATTCTTCCATATCATCACATCATTATAATTGTTATGCAGTTGTTGTAAATTATAATAGGACTTTTGACATTTGTATAAGAAACAATCCCAAATCTTGTAATTTAGCCCACCACACAATTATTAGAATACAACACAATGTGATAATTTTCGTCTAATTACATTTTTAATAATTAAAACAAAAAGACAACTAATTCTATTTTAATTCTCAAAAAAAGACATAAAATGAAGAACATAATCAAAAATAATAAAAGAATTAAAATAAAATAAAATAAAAAACCTGTAATAATAATAATAAAAAAATTTCACGTGTAAAAGTACTTTAAAATTACTTCAAGCACAAGAAGCCTCATTTACCCAGATGTGAATTGTTTTGAGCTGGAGTTATTACATCCATCTCTTATAACTTCATATAAAGTGTTGGCTGCATTGGAATTAAATAGCTAAAGAAAATACAATAAAATACAATAAAATACAATAAAATACAATAAAATACAATAAAATATATTCAAATTGACTTAATATATAATATAAAAATATAATTATAAAATTACAAATTACTAACCTTAATAGCTAGATTAACTTGAGAATCTCCTTCAAATTCAAATAATCATACAAATTTCTCTTGGGATCTTTCAACATGCATTCCACAAAATAATGCAACATTTAAGATTATTCTTAGCACATTTTTAGTATGCATAACTATAAAATTATTATAATTTTTTTAATCAATATTGATCATTTTAATAATACAAAAGTAAAAGTAATCATAATAATCATAAATTTATATTGAAAGTTTACCTAATCGAGGTGAGGTTTCATAATTTCGTGGTTAATTAATTTCTAGGATCCCAACACCTCTTTCTTTTTACATTTGTTCGTTTAGGAAATATAATTTTGCTCTAAATGAATGTTCAGTAATTTCTTCCCCTGTTAATACAAAATAAATTAATACAAAAAAAAATATTATTGTTATTGTTATAAAAATAATAGTAATTATTATTATAATTATCAATGTTTCTACCTTCTGATTCTTGTAATAAAGTTTGTGTTTCTGTTTTGAAAGGAACTTCTTCTTCCATGTGGCTGTGGTCATAGTTGTGATTGTGTTGTGGTTATGGTTGTGGTTGATTTTTTCATGGCCTCCACGGCCACGTTTTTGTTGTGTTGGTGGTTGTTGTTACTGTTGTTGTTGCTGTTGGTGATGTTGTTGTGGTTGTGGATATTGTTGAAGATTTTGTTGTTGAATATTACAGGCATTTTCAAAAAAATATTTTGTGAATAATTTTGAAGAAAAAAAATGAAAGCTGGTAAAAATCAACTCCTTTTTATACGTTATATCATATATTCCCCTTTTTACTATTTTCATTTCTGTACAATGTTATTTTTTCTGTGATATTATTAATAATTATTGCATAAAAGTGAAAAATTTTAATGTGTACTTTTTATAAGTCAAGTTTTAATTTCATAATAAAAGGTGGTTAATTTACATATACGGCATAACATTGATAATATTTTATTATTTTCAGAATATCGTATTGTGATGCATTTCATTTTTTTTTCAGGTACATATTTTTTTTGTGTTTCAGATTTGATTGAAGATATGATTAATTACATATATAATTTATACATTCAATAACTCTTATTGTTCGAATCAATTACATCAGACATATAATTATCTAAATTGGTTGTATTAATATTATATTTTTTTATTTAAAATTTTTAAATTTATTGTAGATAAATGAAAAATAAAGATCATTTCTATATTTTTTTTTTATCAAAAATGGTCTTGACAAGACGATAAACTGAGAAATTATACAACTACAACCTTAACAACAAGAATTTTTAATATGTAATAATAAATCCTAATGATTATTAACATTTTTGAGTTTCCAAAATTAATTTTAATGATTCATATAATGGCAAATTTCATGATTTCTAATCATTAAAGTAATTTTTCTAATTTCATAAATAGTTTCCGAGCACAAGGTAACTCCGATGAAGTCAAGTAAATTCTAAAAAAAAAAATTTCGGAAGCTCCCGAAAATTCAAAAAAATAATCCAAAAATGTACAATCTCACAAAATAATATTCTGGCTATTTCATTATTTTCTTGATCTAACCAATAATTTGTTGTGAATATTGATACTTAGTATATGGGATAATTTATTTTTACACTTAGAACCTATTTGCATAATAATGTATTGTCTTTATTCTTTAATTAATAAATAAATAAAAAAATAACGGAAATGGAATGCTAGTTAGAAAAAACATTTTTTACCATTAGTAAAACAGAAGCTGGTTTATTATTTTCGGAAAATGTTTTCCCCGATCTGTTACCAAAAAAGTTTTCATTTTTGATTCGAAATGAAAGTTCTGATATTATTTATTGTTTCAATTACTAATTAAATATTTTTATGTTATTTCTTTTAATGCAATCTCTTAGATTAGATGAAATCAAATAAATAAATTTAGGACTTGAGTAACTAGATATTTACTGCAAATTCAAAAATTTTATTGTTGAATGTAGAACAATTTTTACGAAAAGATTTCCAACACGAAAAAATATGCAAAGCGAAAAATACTCAAATAAAATAATAGCTACTAGACAAATATGATATTATATAATGTAATTAATAATTAAGCTTTGTTTATCTACTTAAAATTTTTGTATTAATCTGAAGTGACCAATAGTTTTGGTTATTCCTTAAAAAATTTTTCTTAGCACAACATCATTATTTATGAATAAAGCTTTACTAATAAATCCTTTTTTTTCACTTTTTTTCAGCCCTCCTCATTTTTTCTTTTTCAAAAACTTTTTTTTTTAATAAACTGAATTATGTTGCTGGCTTAAAAACTTATCCTTTTGCAAATATGTATTTATTGTTAGTATATATCTGGTTGTAGATTTGCTTCCTATTTCATTACTTGAGTCTTATTTTGGCGGATATTTTATTTTGCAAGTGCAATACTTATGCTTGTCAGCAAGGTATTTTATTGCATAGGTGAACTACTAGTACTTGTTTCTTTTATTTTGTTTGTCTTCAAGGCTTGTGCACTTACTTTTTTGTATATGTGAACTACTTACAACTTGCTTCTTGGAACAATGTTTATTTGTTGCGCATGTGCAATTATTTTTTTATTTAGATTTTCAGTGAAGCTTGCACAGATATTCCATTTGGTAAACAAGCTACCAACTTCTTGTTACTTTTTTTTTTGTTTTCAGCAAGCATAGTGTAAATATTCTACCACTTCTAGTTTTTTTAATCATTTAATTATTATCATCTCCTTTTGCTTAACGTTGTTTTTATTTTCAAAAAAATAATTTCTCCAGTGTTTATCATATAGGTTTTGTAATATTTTTTATCTGGTAGTTTTGAAAACATTAATAATAATCTGAATTCGTTGCTTTGTTATTGGCATTGAGGGAATTGATTAATTGAAGAAGTTGATGGAATCAATGTACATGTGCATTCGATTGATAAATGAAGGATGCTAATCATATAATTGTATAAAATTTTTATTTTGTAATTAGATTTCTTTAGATAAGAATTTATTAGGATAGTTAGCTTAGATTTTTAGGTGATAAAATATTTATTTTTCCTTTTAATTCTTTGTCTGCTATGCATCAATGAAATATTAACACTCACTAATCATTCTTTCATTTCATAAATAGTTTTCCTTTAGTTTATATTTTTTAAGGTATAAAAATTTTAAAATTTTTTTATTATTTCTATGTTTGCTTGATGCCATCGCAGAAAACTAATTATTATTTTTTTTTATAGATAGTTTTTTAGTAGTTAGTTTTCTTGGATTTGCATTTTTATTTTTAGGTAAGAATTTTATATTTTATTCAATTTGCTTTTTGCACATGTACATTGATTTGATCAATGTAAGAAAAATTGTGCGAAGAAACATTTAGAAAGTCTGGGATAGGTCGTGTATTTCTTGAATGTTTTTAAATTGGAAATTTTTAGAAGCATTGTATTGTATTAATTCACTCATTATAATTTTTCTATGAAAAATTTATTTCACCTGTATAAATAATTAATGGAATTACATTTTCACTTTTTGATATATTTTTTAATTAGTTTACATCTCCCGATTCGAGAAAACAAATTAAAAATAAATAAATAATCTTGATCTTTCAATAAATTTTTTTATTCGCTTCATACCACCGCGAACCATAAAAATAATATAAAAATAAAAAAAATCAAGATTATTTATTTTTTTAATAACTCAACATCTCCCGATTAAACAAAAATAATCATAAAAATAAATAAATAATCTTGATCTTTTCAATAAATAACATTTCCAGATTCGACAAAAATAATCTTGATAATTTTTTATTTGTTTCATGCCACTGCGAGCTATAGAAATAAAAAAAAATTATTGAGAGATCAAGATTATTTATTTATTTTTTAAATTAGTCAACCATAATTCGAAAATAATTAAAAAGATAAATAATAAATTTTTTTTTATTCGTTTAGTATAATTTCATATAGTTTAATTTAAACAAGACTTTAATACATTTATATGTATTTATATCTAATCTAAACATATATATATATATATTATTTTAATTTATCACAGGATACGAAAAAAAAAGAATGGAACAAGTGACATTTCAAATTCTGATTTCTTCAAGCATTTGATAAAATGATTTATCTTGTTGACTATGAGTAGTTAAAAATAATGGAATGGAAAAAATTTGCCCATACGGGGGAATAAAAGATTAAATCACCTTGAACAGGTGGTAATTGAAGAAGATCCCAAGAAGGACAGGAATTCCATGAAGAAATCGACCCAATTCAAAAAGAATACCCTGCGACTAGATATATGTGTAAAATAAATTAATCACATAACAATTTTATACGGACAGAATAAGAATAATATTTGATTAGCCTCTGCGTGAAGAGAATTCACAAAGTAAGACAGAATGATCCAATCTTTATCAGATGTTTAGAAACATATGAATTTAATATATAAATTTCCACAAAGTATGAACCATTCCTGAACATGAATAATTAATAAATAAAATTTTCATTTTTACCAATAGTTATTTACAACTTTATAGGATTTCCATAATCTTAACGAGAGAGTTTGTGCAGTATCGAATTAATGCTTCTGATTTTAATAAACATGAATTCCTTTGTTAAAAATTCCAATAACTTTTTTCCATGTCTTTTCTCGTCTCGCACTGCCAGAATCCTTCACAATCCTTCTAATATTTTTAGTGGAAATGGAGTATGTACTTTGTGTACTAAAGAATTTAGTCTGTTGGGAATGCTAACATCAACCAAGAATCTTAAGAAAATCTGACAGAGTTTAAAGGTTATCTACAGAGGATACCTTAGGATAATATACGTATTATGTATCACAATTCTTTAAGAGGATCTCTAGATTAAAAGATGAAGTGAAATTTTATTGGGATATTTTCAAACATGGTTGGGATCCGGTAAAGCCATAGAACAATAATTGTAATACTATTAGTAGTCAATGGAGACAACAACAACAAAAACAACAAATTGTTATGATCCAAATTCTTACAACAAAGAAATTCATTTGTTTCATTAACACCTCTGTGTCCGAATTTATAAACGTAAACGAATAATTTAAATACAAACACGTTAAATTCGAGAATGCATTAAAATTGCACAATTGGCCTCTACACAAGCTGTAACAGCAACAGCAGCAGAAGTTACATCAAGCAACAACAAATACGACAAATACATTACACCAATTCAATAATACAACAACTATTAATAATAATAAGAATTTACCCATCAACCAGAAAATTTTAACAAAACAACTACAAGTTATCCCAACAACAATAAAATGATTAAATTTATTCTGCGATAGGGTAAGAAGCAATGGGGTAAGAGGCAATAGGATATGAAGCAATAGGGTACGAAGCAATAGGATAAGACTCTTCGGATCCACCACCAACTTGAGTTAACGCGCAGCCGTAAATTTTTCTAGCGATCCGATTCCCAAAAACGACAACAAGAAGATACGGATTAGGTAATCTTTCTGGCACCTGGATTATAAAATCCACTTTAAAAGGTTTAATTGGGCAGGCAGGTAAACCATTACCTCCACAAACATGTTTTGAAAAGATATATAACGGAATGTCTGTAAATTTTTGTAAAATCCAATATCAAGTTGATCAAATTCACCAGATTCGAAATCTCCAGAAACGCTGAAGGTACCGTTTTTACTTTTAACGAGAGGATCGGGTGATATTGTTACACCAAGTAGAGATGTTCTGTTGCCCAAATCTGTGCATTGTTCCCACTGAGTTTCTCTTTTACTAAGTTGATGCGGCAAAGCATTGACCACTGACAAAGTAGCTAGAAACTAAATATTTTTTTTTAGGTCTTGTTCTACAATTAAATATTACGAAAATCCATATATGGTTATTCCAAAGAATCTTCAAGAATTGGATCTTACCAAATGGGGTCCGTTAAAGCGGAGTTAATAAATATGTCAAAAAGGTAACACCGGTTTAGTCATCCCCTATTTAATACAAACTTACTTAAACTGTACTATTTACTTATTTGTAAATAATCAGTAAATCTCCTTGCCTATTTGCAAATAATTTACAAATCTCCTTGACTATTTGCATTTATTTGTATTAAAAAGTTTGCCTACTTTTATTTATTTAACTTATATTTCATTTGACTAATTCTATTTTGATAATAATTATATCTTTACATCAATTTGGAGCTAACCAATAATTATTGATTTTATCTTTTATTTGGGGACAGGAATCAGTTTATTCTAGTTATATATTAAATTTTTTCACAAGTAATTCGCTACCCGAAAAAGTAATATTTCATGTGATATGACATTTTGACCTATCAAATCAATTTTATTTTCGAAACACAAATTCAGCTATAAATTTATTGATTGATTTTTTTTTTTTAAAAAAAAAAGAAACATCTCTATCTTATACTATTAGTGAACAAAAATGCATGAGATATGCTCAGAATGTTGCAATCAAGATTATTGTTACAACACGTACAACTCAAATGGACAAGTGAAAATGAAACAATAGATAAATTTATTCAAAATAAAAGCAGATTGAAATTTTAAGGTAAAGAAATACCTTACAATAGATGTCAAGATATTGTAAAAGGCAGTTTTGGTACTATTTATTATGCTAAATGGATCGATAGATGTTAAATTTAGAATTTTAGTAATCAATTATGGGAAAGAGATGGTGTCACTAAAAATGATTGATCATTGGAGATATTAATGAAGATTTCTTAAGTAATAAAATAAACTAGTATGAAAATTTGTATTTTTTTCACTTCTTAAAATGCGTGTACAATCGTTTTTCCTTTACAAGTAATTTCTACTCTAACTATGTAAGCTGTAACACCAACAGCTACAAATACAAATACTTTACACAATAATGCTGCTGTAAATGTTACTGCCAATGCTGCAACAGCAGCAGAAGTTACAGAAAAATACATTGAGAAACAACAAATCCGGCAAAAGCATTACACCAATTCAATAATAAGAATTTGCCATCTCAAGGTCAATAATTAAATATTAGATGACCATCGACCAGACAATTTTAACAAAACAACTACAACAAGTTATAACAACAACAACAACAATAAAATGTTCATTTACAGCAACAACAATTTGTTTCACATTAAAATAATAGCAAGCTACTCAGCAAGTTGCAGAACTTGATTGTAATTTTGTTTAACTAGAAAATTCCTTCAGTCTCGTAGAACAAAAATCGATGACTAATCCATTCAAATAAGGAATATTATACTAAATCTATCTTCGAGAAAACTACCTTTTACATCCTATAAGCGTGACCAAATTATGCTATCAATAATATAATAATTTTGAGCACTCAGCACAGTTAAACGGAAATGTCACACAAATTATCTCTTAATAAGATATACATGTTTATTTTGGTAGTACCATTTTGAATGATCACTAAAAAAAGAAAAAATATCATTGAAATTTTTTTAGTGTTCATACACGAAAATACACGAAAACACACGTGGCTCTGTGATAGTATAAAAAAAATTCAGTTTTTTTTGACTCGATAATTTACAAAAAAAAATGGCGTTAAAATTTTTTGACAAGCTATCCCAAAACTTTATTGAATTTCTTAACGATAAAGATGATTACAATGTAATCATCGAAGTTGAAAATAGTGAAAAATCTTTTACAGCACACTCTAACGTATTGAAATATAGGTCATCTTATTTCCGTCAGGAATTAGAAAATGTTAAGCCAAATGAGAAAAACATTAAAACTATTATCAAGCCAAGAATTTCTTCTAAAAATTTTGAAATTATTCTCAAGTAAGTTATTTTTCAATAATGAAGTATCATTGCTTATCTGTCATATTGAATTTTTAACTTATTTATATTATTTTATCTAGATATATTTATGGTGGGTTTGTTAATTTAGAAAAGGTTGAAACTAGATTTATTTTTGACTTAATGTTAATAGCTAATGAATTCGAACTTGTGGAATTATCCAGCAAATTAGAAACTATTCTTATTGAAGATAAATCTTCTTGGTTAAAAACTCATTTTTCTTTAATTTACCGTACTATTTTTGTTAAAGAAAACTTTAAAAATTTAGAAGATTTCTGTAATGATATTGTAGTCAAGTATCCTAATCTTATTTTTGATAGTTCTGATTTCGCTTCTTTTCCAGAACCTTCAATTGTATCTCTTCTCAAACGAGACGATTTACAATTGAAAGAAGTTGAAATTTGGGACTATCTCATCAAGTGGGGAATTGCTCAAAATCGTACTCTCCCTATCAACCTTGGAGATTGGACAGAGGAAAATTTTCTTACGTTAAAAACTACTTTACAACAATGCCTACCACATATTCGTTACTTTCAAATTACAAATATTGAAATTTATGATAAAATCAAACCTTATAAAAAAATTCTTGAAAAACAACTTTGGCAAGATATCAAACTACATCTAACAGTTCCCGACCGACCAATAAAATCCGATATTTTACCAGCAAGATCAGTCTTAGTTCCAGAATTACCTTCTCGTGCAAATGAACCTTTTACAATTATTATTTCTGGAGATCGTGCTGCAGAAATTTCTAGTTGGATTGATCGTAAAATAGAAACTTATTCAAAAACAAATATTCCCTATAAATTTGAATTAATTTTGTGTGGAACTAGGGATGGATTTGCTCCACAAACGTTTTGGAATATCTGCCATGGTCATGCTTGTACAATTGTTGTGGCGAAAGTTAAGGGAACTGATGAAATTCTTGGAGGTTATAATCCTTTAGCATGGGATAACAAAAATATTGAAAATAAATGGATGAAAACAAAAGATAGTTTCGTTTTCTCATTAAAAAATGGGAATATTCAAAATTCAATTATTAGTAGAGTAAAAGAAATCGAACGTGCAGTTCTTAATGTAGGCAAAAATAATCAAAAAAATTCTGGTCCATATTTTGGATTTGGTTTTAGTTTACATAGTGATAGATCTGATTTTAATTTAGATTGTTTTTGTAGCGGTGATAATTATCTCAATTTTTATGAAAAACGTATACAAACATCATATAAATTTTCCATTGATAACTATAGAGTATTTAAAGTTATTAGAAAATCTTAAATAATGAAAAAAAAATATTTATTTTATTATTCTATATTTCTATTTATCGAGTATCTATTAAATAAACATAGAACTTTATATATTATTTTTTTTTGAATAAATTTATCAATTTAATAAGTTTTCTTTTGTAAACTTATTTCATTTCATTAACGTAGCATTTTCTAATTCTTAACATTAAAAATTGAAAGTCAATAATTTCATTGGTTCCTTTAACTTTGGTACAATTGGATTAATATGCCCATCGAAAATATTCCAAAAAGTTCTTGGATCTTTACTTTATTGCTCGAAGAATTAATTGTAAATATTTCTTGTTGGTTGATTATTAAATGAAATCTTTGTTAAATGACATGTTCTATGACAATTATAATTGAAATGGTTCGTTTAAAATTATTTAATTTATTTGAAGCAAAAAAATTTACTTGGAATTTATAAGTACAATTTTAGCTTTTATTTTAATTTATTATATAAATCCTTCTGACAAACCTTTACTTGTGGTTTCTTCAAAAATCATTACATTGTCTGAATTAGCATTGTATATCTGACAATTATTATTAATAACAAAAAATAAAATTCATTTATGAAAAAAAACCCAATTGCACATAATTTAATCAGATAACTTTTCACAAAGTCTTCCAAAAAAATAATTTGGAAAATTCCTTTGTTTAATTACAAATTAAACCAAAATCACAAAAGCAAAAGCTTCACTAATCGCCCACACCATATATATATTTGTCATTCCGTTGTGCAACTAAATCATAAAGAAAATATGATTTAGCTGTGAATGAGGTTAATTATTCACTAATACAGGGTTAGAAAAATAGGTTAGTACAACAGTTAGTACAGTTAGTACACTATAATAACAAATATAAAATTTAGTACAAGTACAACATTAATTTCATCTAGTACACGCAAATTTCCCAACCCTGCACTAATAGCAGTGACATGAATAATGATTTAATAATAATGATAATATATAGTAAAAGTAATAAGGCCATCAGGAAAATATTCGCAAATATTATATGCAATACATGCATAATTGTGGTTTACACCACCCTGCATATACACTGCGTATAATATGCATATAATATTCATATATATTCTTACTCTCTATTATGCAGTATAATATACGTATATATGTATACATATATATTGTATAATATAATTTTATGCAGATAAAAAAAACCCTTCAAATATACAGGATATATTACATATATTCATTTTACATGCGAAAATAATTTCCTGATGGCCTAAAACAATTACCAATCCAAGCATTTCTGATGTTATTCTTAAGTAAGTTTCAATAATGAAATCATCGTTTATTGGAAATTTAATTTATTTATATTATCATTTTCATTTAATTAGATATGTTTATGGTGGTGGGATTATTAATTTAGAAAAGGTTGAAACCTGATTAATTTTTGACTTAATGTTAATAGCTAATGAATTCGAATTTGCAGAATTACCCAACCAACAATTTAGAAACTATTCTTATTAAATATAAAGCTTCTTGATTGAAAACTCGTTTTTCTTTTGTCTACCATATTATTTTTTGTCATAGAAAACTTTAAAATTTTAAAAAAGTTTGTAATGATATTGTAGTCAAGTATCCTAATCTTATTTTTGATAGTTCTGATTTCACTTCTCTTCAAGAATCTGCACTTGTATCTCTTCTCAAAAGAGACGATTTACAAATGAAAGAGGTTGAAATTTGGGATTACATTATTAAGTGAGGAATTGCTCAGAATTCTACTCTCCCTATCGACCTTGGAGATTGGACCAAGGAAAATTTTCTCACATTAAAAACTACCTTACAACACTGCCTGCCACATATTCGTTACTTTCATTTTACAAATATTGAAATTTATTATCGAATCAGACCTTATCAGAAAATTCTTGATATACAACTTTGGGAAGATATCAATCAACATATGTAGCCTCCGACTGATCAATAAAAATAATTATTTACCAACAAGATCACTATTGGTTACAGAATTGCCTCCTCACACAAATGATTATTTCTGAAGATCTCACAGCCGAAATTTCTAGTTGGATTGATTGTAAAACGGCTACTTATTCAACAAAAAGTATTACCTGCAAATTTGAATTAATTTTGCATGGAAATAGAGATCTCGCTCCACAAAAATTTTGGAAAATCTGCCATGGTCATGCTTGTACAATTGTTGTGGCAAAAGTTAAAGGAATTGACGAAATTATTGAAGGTTATAATCCATTAACGAGGGATGATAGTAATATTGAATTTTGATGACGACAGTTTTATTTCTCATTAAAAATGGTAATATTCAAAATTCAATTCTTAGCAGAATAAAAAAAAACAGAACATGCAATTCTTAATGTACATACGCAAAAATATTCAAAAAATTCTTGGTCCATATCTTTGATATGGTTTTAGTTTATATAGTGAAGAATCTAATTTTAATTTAGATGGTCTTAGTTTCTATATAATATTCCCCTTTATTTTGAAAACGAATAAAAACATCATCATATAGATTTTCCATTGATAATTATGAAGTAATTAAATTTATTAGAAAATCTTAAAAAATGAAAAAAAAAATATTTATTTTATTATACGTAAACTTTGTATTTTTTGCTTTAATAAATAATTTAGAATTTAGTAAGTTTTCTTTTGTAAGCATACAGCATTTTTAATTCTAACATAAAGGTTTCAGAAAGTTCTTGGATCTTTACTTTCTTGCTCGAATAATTAATTGAAATTATTTCTTGTTAGTAGATTAACAATCAATGTTGCTGAATGACATATTTTACATCAATTATAATTGAAAATGGTTCGTTTTGAAATTAGTAATTCTAAGCAAATTAATTGGTTCAAATAATTTAAAAGTATAATTTTAGCTTTTATTTTAATTTATTTATTATTTAAATCCTTTTGACCTCTGCATAAATTATAACATTAGCACTTCTTTTTCACCTAAAATGTTGCAATTGCTTTCAAAATACAATTATAAACAATTAATAGTTTCAATAATTTCAACAACTTTACTTGCCTTAACTGAATTAGACATTATAAACGACAATTATTATTATAATTAATATAAATAATTAATTAGTTTGAGGAAAATCGCTCCTTTTTGGGAAAAAAGGAAAAAAACAAACGAAATAAAAATTAACTTTGGATGGATAAAATGGATTTTTTTTTTGATTCAAGGGGTTCATACTTACAAAAATTTTCCTTTTTTAAATTTTTTNTTAACAATCAATGTTGCTGAATGACATATTTTACATCAATTATAATTGAAAATGGTTCGTTTTGAAATTAGTAATTCTAAGCAAATTAATTGGTTCAAATAATTTAAAAGTATAATTTTAGCTTTTATTTTAATTTATTTATTATTTAAATCCTTTTGACCTCTGCATAAATTATAACATTAGCACTTCTTTTTCACCTAAAATGTTGCAATTGCTTTCAAAATACAATTATAAACAATTAATAGTTTCAATAATTTCAACAACTTTACTTGCCTTAACTGAATTAGATATTATAAACGACAATTATTATTATAATTAATATAAATAATTAATTAGTTTGAGGAAAATCGCTCCTTTTTGGGAAAAAAGGAAAAAAACAAACGAAATAAAAATTAACTTTGGATGGATAAAATGGATTTTTTTTTTGATTCAAGGGGTTCATACTTACAAAAATTTTCCTTTTTTAAATTTTTTTATTTTTACTTTTTCAATATATTGTACATTTATAATAAATAAAACTAATAAAAAAAATTTTCGAAACTAGTTATATAATTAATATAAATAATAAATTAGTTATTGTATAAATAATTTTTACCTGACATATTAATATCAACTATAATTTATAAAATATTAGTAAAAAGATGTTGCAAAAATAATCTCTAATATTAGTAAATCACCTTTAAAAGGATTTTGATTGGTGGGTTTTAAATTCTGTCAGTTGTGACCTGTTGATCAGATCAAAACGCGATATATTTGGATGATCTGATGGTAAGTGGTGATTACACAGGTTTGCTTTGCGATGATCTGAGCGAAGTCACGAAATAATTCTTGAGGAGATCCCTGAAGAACCTTTGGCAATCTTTGACATAGTAAAATTTTCTTGGATCAAAGGATTTACAAAGAATGGAAATTGATGTAACAAAGTGAAACTTGTAAATCGACTTCCTTTTTCAGCTTAACGGGGAACGGGAAGAATTAGAATTGATATTAAACTTGCTTTCAATTACGTTTGTGAGAAAAATATAAGAGATTTGAATGGATCTATCTGATTTCGATTAGTAGGTTTTGTGCGCTTACACAAAAAGGGTTTAACTGTCATTAAAATTTTTTTAGCTGAGTATTTGAACGATGTTTAAAGAATATTCCCTTACATATTACCATATTTGCATCATATTCAGTTTTTTTTATTAAGAAAATACTCCATTGAACTTTCTATAAAAGAAAAAATTGTTGTAAACGATACTATTAATAAAATTATTATTATGATAAAAAAAAACGTAGCTTTTTTTTTTCTTTTTTGTGAATATACATTCGTGAGAAAAAAAAAGGATAGTATAATTGCGACATGGTATAAATTATTGATTATCGGATGCGGATTTTTGGTTGTCATTGAGTCATGACATGTACAGCATTTTACCTTACAAGAGAAGAACGGAAAAAATTTAAGACCGTTCAAAAACGTTGAGCTGGGATATCAAGGTTAAAAACAATGTGGTATGAATACCCGTTACGTGTGGCATGCAAATTCGAATAAATTGCACAATTTAGTTTTTCAGAAGATACAACTGCTCTCAGTGAACTTTTCCCTCATCAGGTTATTTTTGCTAATTGCATTACATGTAAGTTACTTTGTAATCAAGATTACAAGTCCAAAAATTTTTGAAATAAAATTTGAGTTTATAATTCAACATTTTTCTTTGTATCGGTTGAAGTTAAGTTAGATTGTGAGCTGGCCAATGCAAAGGTTGGGGTATACGCATTTCGTGTCCTTTCTACTATAAAACCGGATTATTGCTACCATTCTGATCCACAATTCTTGCAAATGTATACCTGGGATGTAACAAGATTCCAGTTGCTGGTGTTAACATTGTATCCTTAAAAAATATACTTGATGTGAACAATCTGTATTTTACTTATTTACAACATATTTTGGAAATATCTCATTAACATATTACTGATTTTTCCTTGGTTATCCGTACCGGTATTCATGGATTGAATCAAAGAACCAACAATGCACCAACTGCACCACGGGTAGTTGCAATTTGGATAGACGAGGATGTATCGCCAAATGTAAGGTAAGGCACACGTTTAACTCGAAATCTAAAAATAAAATAAACAAAATAAACTCCCCCTTTATACCAACAAAATTACAAATTTCTCGTGCCTTTGGCACGGGTCTCACGTTAGTAAAATAATAAAATAATATAACATTAGAATATTATATACCATTCAATTCATTGTCCATTTGAAAATGCTTGCGTATGTGTTGATACCATGGGTTGTGGTTGTTAAATTGAATCATTACATAAATTAGAAATTATGGCCGGAGAAAATTGGATCCAAGAACCAATATATGGAAGTGCTTTTGCTTGAATATAACCTGCTAAAGGTGCTTCAATAGGCCATTTCCAATAAAAATATTTTGAAATTCCGGGGATAGTTTTAATTTTAGATTTATTTTCCGTAATCATTGTTTCTTGTTCTATTAGTATTTTATTAGTACACGTTATTACAATAATTATTTTTATATCCAACACTAAAAACGTGCGCATCAGGAAACCGCAATCTGACTAATTTTACGTTCAATAATGTTACATCGTTGGAATATTATATTTTAACACAACCGATTTTGTGATAAATTCATATTTCCTTTATTATTATTTTATTTTTATAAAATCGGAACTACAAAACTAAGCAAATTGAATTTATACTCTACAACTAGTGTTAAGATTTTATAATATCAAAAAAAAACTAATAAATGGTGCTTTATAATTTAATAAATAAAATACAAATAATACAAATAATACAAATAAAAATATATAATACAAAAAAAAAAATATATATAATGTCAAATAAAATTTAAAAATTAGACATAGCCAACTAGTCCAGAATCGCCAAAATAACATAATTAAAACTAAATAACATAGAAATGAATTAATATAATTAATTATAAAAATAATATTTAAAAATATTTAAAAATCGGGTACATATAATTTGGATGCGACTAAATAAAATATAAAAATAAATTAATATTTTTTTTTAATTTTTTTAAAAAACACAAATAATATAATTGACACTTACCAATACTTAANTAGTTTTAATTTTAGATTTATTTTCCGTAATCATTGTTTCTTGTTCTATTAGTATTTTATTAGTACACGTTATTACAATAATTATTTTTATATCCAACACTAAAAACGTGCGCATCAGGAAACCGCAATCTGACTAATTTTACGTTCAATAATGTTACATCGTTGGAATATTATATTTTAACACAACCGATTTTGTGATAAATTCATATTTCCTTTATTATTATTTTATTTTTATAAAATCGGAACTACAAAACTAAGCAAATTGAATTTATACTCTACAACTAGTGTTAAGATTTTATAATATCAAAAAAAAACTAAAAAATGGTGCTTTATAATTTAATAAATAAAATACAAATAATACAAATAATACAAATAAAAATATATAATACAAAAAAAAAAATATATATAATGTCAAATAAAATTTAAAAATTAGACATAGCCAACTAGTCCAGAATCGCCAAAATAACATAATTAAAACTAAATAACATAGAAATGAATTAATATAATTAATTATAAAAATAATATTTAAAAATATTTAAAAATCGGGTACATATAATTTGGATGCGACTAAATAAAATATAAAAATAAATTAATATTTTTTTTTAATTTTTTTAAAAAACACAAATAATATAATTGACACTTACCAATACTTAAAGCAGAAGTAGATTTTGTTAATTCTTCAAGTTCCCTTTCAAAATTTTCTTCGTTCTTAGGTTTTGGAAGTTTTGAAAAATTAAGAAGTCGACTGGTATAAATTGCTTGTGGATGTGTTTGATAATTAAGAGGAGTTGAATTTTTTAATATTAGGTTTTTGGATAATTTTTCAGATTTTTCAATTTGAATTCTAATTTCTGAATCTTTATTTTTCCCTCCGTAGAGATAATGATAATAACCATTCCAGTATTTCCACAACTCATTATTTAATTCTTCAAAAGTGGGTCTATGTGTAACTCGAGCATCCCAACACCTCATAATCATTTTTTTAATTAATTTGGGAGTATGAAATGTCGTAATCCATTGCATATTTTTATAGCTAAATCATTATCATGTGGTATATCGGGATATGGAGGAAAGCCCGTAATCATTTCGTAAGCAATAATTCCAAATGAATATACATCTGCAGCTTTCGTATATTCTTCATCACCACTTAATACCTCTGGAGCAATGTATGGTAATACACCAAATATATTCCTTTTTTCGGAATTATTTGGACTTACCCCTATTAGTTTACTTAATCCAAAATCTGAAATCCTTAAACCAGATTTAAAATTGGATGATAAAATATTTCCAGGATGGAAGTCTTGGTGAACTATATCTAATTCATGAATATTCTTCAACGTTGAAGATAAAAACCATAGATTCCATAATTTTTGTAACCAATTAATATTATTAAAATTAATTTTTAAATATTCTCGAAGATTTCCATCTTCTGCATATTGTAAAACCATCATATATGAGTGTGTTTCTGGATCTTGTGTAATTCCATAAAATTGAATTGAATCACCAGATATAGTTCATGTTTTTAAGTGAATTTCCATCTAGTAATATAAACATTTTCAATTTATAGTTAAAACGTAATATAGTAATTTGAAAATTAAATTTAAATATTAATTAAAATATTTACCTCATTTAAGACATCATTGAAATTCACAAAATTATCAAACTTTTTTAATGCCACATCTTCTTCACCCCATCTTTTCCATTGTCGATTTTTAATATCCCATTTTTCAATAAATCCATCAATCCATCTAGCATAATGTATTGTTCCAAACCCACCTTTACCTATTTGTTTGACATCTTTAAATCTATCATAAGGTATCCATTCTATTGCATTCCAATCACGATTAGCATTTAGTTGAGCATCTTGAATGAATTTATCTATTTTGTCATTTCCACTTGTCCAATTATTAAAATCATTTTGGAAATGTTTCGAATTACATGGTTTGCACCACCATCCACATCCATAAAATACTTGATTGCATTCTGGGCATATTTCATAAAATGACATTTTTTTGTTTATAGTATTTAAGGCAGAATTTTATTTTTTTTAAAAAAAAAAAAATCCATAAATTTGTATCAGAATTTACGTTTCAATATTATAAGTGAATTTAATTTTCAATCGGAATTTTTATACTGCATAACCGAAATTTAGTTACTTTAGGAATTTTCATGAACAAAATCATAATATTTTGACCTACGTATAACAACCCAAATACTTTGTCATTTTACCATTTTCGTAAAAAATAACAAGGGTTCATCAGGGGCTTAAATTTTTCGATAAAAAAATAATTTTCATTTATTTTTTTATTATTATTTTTAACCGATTTTTAAACATATTAGGAAATTATTCACTCATTAAAAAGTTTCTATTAATAATTTTTTGAATTTTATGAATTTTATTATTTATCATTATTTTTATTATTTTTATTATTTTTTTTTATTAGTGTTTTATTTTTTTATTATTTTTTTTTATTTTTTTATTATTTTTATTTTTGTTAATTTTATTTTATTTTATTATTTTTATTAAAACTATTTAATATTAACTTATCAAGCATTTTTTAAATAATAAATTTAATTTTACAGTTCATATATTTTTTATTTAAGAAATTTTTCATTTATTAAATAGTTTCTATTAATTAATTTTATGAATTTTATTATTTTCATTTATCTCATCTTTGATTATAATCTTTACTTTATTTCACATTTACTTCTACTTTTTAAAAAATAAAAATGATTAATTGATATTTTAAATTTGATATTTTTTTAATGTATAAAAAATAAAAATTTCTGTAAAAATAAAGAATAGAATACTAACGATAATATTAGCTATTAATAGTTAGTAGGTATGGATATGATATGATTATGTAATTACTAATCAATTCAATCCTTTGGATACTAGAATATTACTTTTACTAACAAAACCTTACACTCACAAATGTATTTTAGATGGTATCGAGGCTTTTAGATCATTATTATTATTATTATTATCCTTGAATACAATAAATTTGATTCTTTTATAAATGAAAAAAAAAATAAAATAGAAAAATTAAGCACAATAAATCGTCGAGTAAAAAATGAGAATAAAATTATACAACAATAAAAAAAATATCATTGGAATAGTTTTTTTTTTTTTGGTTAAAGAATAAAATTTTCCTGGTTTGGAAGTTTTTATTGCAATAGACTAATACATTAATTAAACTTATCATTTTTTTCCATATATACATATATTGCACATTATTATGATGAATCAAACAAATTTCGGATCATAATATTTAAACTTCATTTTTATACATATAAATATGCGGCAGTCTTTAATATATTCGATATTATTGCGATGGGGGGAGGTAAATAAAATAATTTATAATTTTTACGAACGAATTTTTCATCTCGATATTTTAAAACTAAATTTTATTTATTACAGGTATAAATGATGCCGAAATTATTTTTGTATTTGCTGAAAATATAATTTTAGGCTGCTGTAAATATTTTAGAAGCAATTTCATTATCCCGTGATCCAATTTTTGTGATCTATAGCTCATTAAATTTTCCTCATCGAGACAAACATTTTGTTAACTCGATTTTTAATGAATAAGAATTATGAAGCAGTGTTCACAAACTGTATTTTTGCGTAGATGCACAATGAATTTTGAAATGATAATGAATCCAAAATTTTTAATCATTCTTCTTTTAAGTTTGCTGACATTTACTTTTATTGTTGACTCAGATAAACTTAAAACTTGCACAAAAACTAGAACCTACCCCCAAGACAAAAACTTTAACTGAGTCCCGTAGAACTCTTATACTTGGTCAAACAATCACAGCTGAGGTGCGCCCAGGTGCCAAAGACAATAAAGAACGGAACTGTAAAGGTTTCAAAAAACAACAACTGTCACTTGTACACCTACTACAGAAACTCCCATTGAAGAATGCTGCAAAGAGGGAGGAAAGGGCATAAAAATCTAACCTTAATGTTTAGTGAAAACACTATTAAGCTAATGCTATGGACTGTTGTAAATGTAGTTATGAATATCTCAATTGTAATTTTTGGAAATTTTACGCTCCCAATGTACTTTGTGTTTACTTCGGTCTTGGAAATACAAATTGTTCTGGAGCTTATGTTCTTAACAGTCATTGGTGTGCCATATTTAGTAGAACAATAACGTAAAAAATTTATTTATCATAACTGAACTTATTCTATGTTTAACTATACTTTGAGACCTACATAGTAAACCTTCTTAGTTATAGATTTACCGCCAATAATTGCATTTGAACAAGTTTTTTAGGATATCCTCTTGAGGCGAAGATTAAATAATGTAAATGTATTTCATTTTTTCTTTTTTAAATTACGTTCGTATACAAATTTTATTTTATATGTATGATAAATAAAAATATAAAACATTTGATAAAAATAAAAATTTTAGTAAAAACTATAAATGAATTCACATTACGTGCTATTGAAATTCAAAAAAGAAAGTTAATTGGCATTCGTATTTACATTAATAACTAGATGTTTTTGGATATGGCGACTTCGTCGCTGCCATGTGATTGAGATTTATACATATATTAATTATATAATTTATTCAAATACAATTAAATTAAAATAAAAATTTTAATTGTTAAATATATTTTTTCATTTATTTATTTATTGTAATAATGCTTATTATTTATTTATTATATACTTAATAGTTTCTCACGCTTAGTATTCGAAGCCGAAAGGTCATTAGTCGACTTGGCCGATTTAGCTGGCTTAGTTGGCCGATTTTTTGAAAATCGGCTAAGCCAATATCATATAGGGTAATTTTTTGATTTTTTTAGCCGATTTTTTTTTATAAAAAAACGGCAAAGTAGCATGAGGAATTTTTATTAATTAGCAATGTAGCAGATGTGCGCGAGATATTTTTATTTTTTATTCATTAAATAAAAATAATAATGTGAAAGGTGAAGCATTCAAATATTTTTTTGATCGAATATTTTTTTTCATTGAGTTTATTATTGATGAAATGTAGACAACCCAAGAAAAATCTAGACCAATTTATGTCTTATAATGGTTCTACTGGAACTTTTTTTTCGAAAGGTAAATATATTTAATTATCTTGTTCTTGTAAATAATTAAATAATTAAATAATTAAATAATTAAATATTAAATAATTAAAATAATTAAATAATTAAATATTTAATATAATTAAATATTAAATAATCAAATAATTTTTATTATTAGGACAATAAGAAAAAGAAAAAGACTTAAATCAACGAAATAATTTGTCTTCTGATCTTAATAACTTACATATTGAGAATAATAATAATCTAGAATTAAATAAAAGTAATAATTTTAATGATAAAAATTTAGTATTAGATATAGATAATAATACTTTAGCTGGGAGGAATAATAATAATAATGATAATAATGATAGTGATTTTAATAGTAATAATTTAGCATTAGATATCGAAAAAAAAATAATAATATTGAAAATACTTTAGCGTTAGATAATACTCGGTTTATAAAAAATTTTAATAATAATAAAAGTTCTAATTAAACATATGACTCTCACATGATTTTCACAAGACGTGCTCATTCTATATTAAGAAATTTTCGCTTTAGCTGACTAAGCTGGCTAAGTCGATTTTAAAAATAGACTTAGCCGGGCCGATTTTTCTAGACCGGCTTAGAACTTATTATTTATTTATTATTTATTTATAGTAATAATGATTCTCACGCTCACGCTTATTATTTATAGTTAGAAATAAATAAATAAAGATAATATTTAACACAAAAAACGTATCGTTCCACTTATAAATAAAATAGATACTTGATTATATAATAGTTATCCTGGAGAAATAAGATGAAACTTAAATTTTTTTTTTTTTAATTTTGATAATAACAAAATAAAATCTGTGATTCAAATATTTATTATTTATTATTATTATCCACTTTTGTACGAAATATATATATTTATTTATTTTTTTAATTTTTTTAATAACTAAAAATAAAAAAAAGGAAATAATATAAGCCATTTTTTTAAATTTTTTTTTAAAAAAAATCATAACAATTTTTCTGGAGAAAAAAAAAAATATAAACCTTTTTTTGATTCATTTTCTATTTTAATTTCATTCTTTTTTTTGAATTATCAAATAAAAAGTCATATGAATTAAATAAAATCCTCAGTTTAAATATTTATTATTTATTGTTATTTTTATTTATTTATTATCCACCTTCGCAAAATATACATATATTTATTTTTTTTAATAAACAACATCCCTCACGGGAAAGAGAAAAAAAANCGATTTTTCTAGACCGGCTTAGAACTTATTATTTATTTATTATTTATTTATAGTAATAATGATTCTCACGCTCACGCTTATTATTTATAGTTAGAAATAAATAAATAAAGATAATATTTAACACAAAAAACGTATCGTTCCACTTATAAATAAAATAGATACTTGATTATATAATAGTTATCCTGGAGAAATAAGATGAAACTTAAATTTTTTTTTTTTTAATTTTGATAATAACAAAATAAAATCTGTGATTCAAATATTTATTATTTATTATTATTATCCACTTTTGTACGAAATATATATATTTATTTATTTTTTTAATTTTTTTAATAACTAAAAATAAAAAAAAGGAAATAATATAAGCCATTTTTTTAAATTTTTTTTTAAAAAAAATCATAACAATTTTTCTGGAGAAAAAAAAAAATATAAACCTTTTTTTGATTCATTTTCTATTTTAATTTCATTCTTTTTTTTGAATTATCAAATAAAAAGTCATATGAATTAAATAAAATCCTCAGTTTAAATATTTATTATTTATTGTTATTTTTATTTATTTATTATCCACCTTCGCAAAATATACATATATTTATTTTTTTTAATAAACAACATCCCTCACGGGAAAGAGAAAAAAAAATAATATAAGCCAATTATTTTTATTTGTTTATTATCTACCTTTGCGAGATATACTTATATTTATTTTTTAAAAATTTTTTTAAAAAGGAAATAATTATTTTTATTTATTTATTATCCACCTTTCACAAATGTACATATATATATCTAATTTAAACATAATTTATCACATACGCACGAATAAATATATAAATAAAATTGTTATATCATTATATCGCAACAGTTATCCCGAGGCAATGCAGACAGGTTATATCCTGAAAAATCATGCGAATGTGGTGCATAGCGCCCACTATTTTACTTATTCAAACAAAATTTACCTTTCATTTTTTTATACGCCTCCATATGCGCATGATTTTCATGTCTTTGAATCCCGTGCTGATAAAGAAATTCTGCTATTGGTAAATCTTCTCATGTAGTAATAGTATTGCATCAAGTAGGGATTTCTCTTTTGTAAGCTTTGCGTTTATAATAATATAATTTGTTTTTAAGAGATTCTTCGTATTTCTCGTGGCCAACTTTAGCTTCAAATGGAACATGATAAAAGAAGAAATAAATGCGATTAATATGTGTTATGGCTTTGATATTCGTAATTATTCTTATGTGGCTTGAAAACTTTGGGTATAATAACTATTCTTTTTGCATGTAAGCAAAATATTTTAAATTTTTAAAATTTGGGGCTTATTGGTTTTCCCCAATTTCTTATATGACTAAAATTAATGTCATAAAAGTTTAAAACGATTTGTCATATATTTATATATGTAGGGCATCCTCCTTTTTTGTAAACGAGTTGAATTGGTTTTATTGTTTTCATTGCTTATTATTGAATGTAAAAGTAAATAAATATTTATAGAGAAAATTTATTTTCAAATTAAGAGATTATTCGAACACGTATCTTTATGGTCTTATTGTTTTCATCGCTTATTATTTATTATTGTTTAATTAATTTAAAAGTAAATAAACTATCATAGAGGAACTTGGTTTTCTCGAATACATATCTTGATGAGTAGAATTGGTTTTATTATTTTTATTGCTTAATGTTTAATGAATGTAAAAGTAAATAAATCATAATAGAAACTCGTTTTCTCGAAATTATGAAATTATTCTTATACGTACGTACATACAATATCCCAAATTTAAGCCATGACAAACAAAAAATTAACAAATATTTTTTTGATAATAAGCGAAATGCTATCATTTCTAAACAACATCTTGAAGATTGAATCCTTTACTTATGGCAAAAATTCCATAAAAACCCTTGTTATTGTCCATTCTTGCCATCTTCACTTTTGCTTTCACATCTTTAAAAAATAATAAATTTTTTTTTTCAATATTACAAAATGAAATTCTCAGTAATTGCTGTTGTTCTATCTTTACTTGTAGCAACATCGTTTGCTGGTAATTTTTTATTAAAATTTTTTTCATTCTTGAAAATTTTTTAATTTATAATTTTGACTCTATAGAAGCCAACCAAGAGAAACGTGATGCAGATGCTGAACCTTACTACTACTACTACAAGAGAAACGATATGAAGCGTCAGGACGAGGCCGAATGGAAGCGTGACGCCGAACCACAGGAGCTTAAGCGTGACGCCGAACCACAGGAGTTTAAGCGTGACGCCGAACCATACTATTATTACTACAAACGTCAGGAGTTGAAGCGTGAGGCCGAACCACAGGAGTTTAAGCGTGACGCCGAACCATACTATTATTACTACAAACGTCAGGAGTTTAAGCGTGACGCCGAACCACAGGAGATTAAGCGTGACGCCGAACCATACTATTATTACTACAAACGTCAGGAGTTTAAGCGTGACGCCGAACCATACTATTATTACTACAAACGTCAGGAAGAGTGAGAGCGTCAGGACTGGGAATAAACAAAAATATTTAATAGAATGTGAAACTAAAGAAGTGAGAAAGTATGGCCTCTTCTCTTTATGAAATATTACAATCAAATTATAGCTATAAATAATTTCTAAAAATCTCAAATGTAATCAATATATTCTATTAAGACTTGTAATAGTAATAAAAGAATAAGTTAGTATTGACAATAGTCAATTATAATTATCACGCATTTCTAATGCCTTGGCGAATGTTCCAAAAAAAAATTTCATTACATTAAAACTACATTGTAACAATGTCTACAATGTATTCGGTGCTTCCATCTTTCCGCTGATGAAGTCAGAGATTCAATTAGGCCTTACATAGATATTCTTGATAAACAAGTTAGGAAAGATATCAATGCTATTTTAAATCATTTCTTGGTAAACTTCATGCATTCAACTGAAAATAAAAATTCATGAGAAATTTTTGATGAGCAATCTATTGAACCAATAAATTTACCAGAACGAATTGGTTTCACTATTCACGAAACATTTTTTTTTCAGTTTTCAAATATCCTTTTAACTGGATAATTATAAATGACATAATCAAAATTTCTTACTACACTGATCGAGATAGGATTTTACTATTTGTAGTCATTAATTAAAATACAAAACTATCTCCGTTGATTTTGAATATTATAGGGTTACACATACCCAGAATTTCTCACGTACCTTCTACTTTCAAAATAATAACTGTTTCAGATACTACTCTGTCACAAACATTGTAAATAGTTTTAACATCAAACCTATCTCTAGATTCTCTAACAGTAATTCAAAGCCATATGATAATTTCCAATATAAGCTGATTCTTTTTTATCAATCCGGGATGAAATTTCTAGTGCATTCTCATTGAAGATAATATTGGAAGACAAAGGAATTTCCATTACCCATCAGACAGAACTCAACGCAGGAGAGATATTTCTAATTGGAAGTTTTATATTTAAGATGTGATGCATGCACATGTATAGTCTATTGCCCGTTGTGTAGAATTTTTCAAAATCATTGGAACTTATTATAGATAAAGAATAAGAGAATTAAATCCTGATAAGAGAGCAACTATGATGTCGATGAATAATAAATATATAACTTATATATCATATAAATTTAGTAAAATTACATGTATATATTTTGTGCAGTATATTTTATTGATCATTTTCTTACATTTATCCAAGCAAAAATGTAAATTCTGCTACTAATTAAAAATTTCAATGTACAGTTGTGTTGCGAAGTAACGCCCGAATTTTTATTAAAATAAAAATCCCGATATGTACTTGATTTATTATATTTCCATATCATGTTCATAGAGTTTTTTTTATAATTAATTAATACTTTGTTGGCCCTCCCTTTTCATCTAATACTGTTTCAATTCCTTGTGGCATTGATTTTACAACGTTCCTAAGAATTAATATATTAAATTCCGATCACTCATTCAAAGCTGTTTTGAACTCATCTACGGTTTTGGAGATTTTTTTTTGTTTCCGAATATTTTTCTTTACAATTTCCAGATGTTTTCTATGGTGTTAAGGCCAGGAGGATTTGCTCGCCAGTCTAAAATTTTAATTTTTTTTTGTCTCAACCAATTTTACGGATGTTTTTTTTTTGCAGTATGGATTGGAGAATTATCATATTGAAACACCAGTTTGGATGTCATTTTTAACCAAACAAATCATTATATAGCATTCACACAGTCATAAAAAAATAATTGAATGAGAAAAAAAACAAAAAAAAAAAGGGGGGAATCAGTTGTGAAAATATTACATATTGTTATCACCGGAAAATCGGGAGACGCGACTGTACATTTTATGGATACATTTTGAACGAAGATTTATTTTTATAAACAAATATTGTACATTTTTTTTTGTATATAAAAAAGAATAATAAAAAGGGACATTCATTTTATGTACATATTTTGAACAGTATTTTTTATTGTTAATATAATATAACAGATGATGTATACATTATTAACATGAAGCATTATAATGTACAGAACAGATTATATTCAAATTTTAATTTTAACNTATAATTAATTAATACTTTGTTGGCCCTCCCTTTTCATCTAATACTGTTTCAATTCCTTGTGGCATTGATTTTACAACGTTCCTAAGAATTAATATATTAAATTCCGATCACTCATTCAAAGCTGTTTTGAACTCATCTACGGTTTTGGAGATTTTTTTTTGTTTCCGAATATTTTTCTTTACAATTTCCAGATGTTTTCTATGGTGTTAAGGCCAGGAGGATTTGCTCGCCAGTCTAAAATTTTAATTTTTTTTTGTCTCAACCAATTTTACGGATGTTTTTTTTTTGCAGTATGGATTGGAGAATTATCATATTGAAACACCAGTTTGGATGTCATTTTTAACCAAACAAATCATTATATAGCATTCACACAGTCATAAAAAAATAATTGAATGAGAAAAAAAACAAAAAAAAAAAGGGGGGAATCAGTTGTGAAAATATTACATATTGTTATCACCGGAAAATCGGGAGACGCGACTGTACATTTTATGGATACATTTTGAACGAAGATTTATTTTTATAAACAAATATTGTACATTTTTTTTTGTATATAAAAAAGAATAATAAAAAGGGACATTCATTTTATGTACATATTTTGAACAGTATTTTTTATTGTTAATATAATATAACAGATGATGTATACATTATTAACATGAAGCATTATAATGTACAGAACAGATTATATTCAAATTTTAATTTTAACAAAATGTACATATGATGAATAATGTAAATTAAAATAAAAAAAAATACATTAAATGACTTAACTCGCGATTTGTGTAACAACTGGTCAAATTTATTTTATATAAATCTGCAATCTACATATTAATCGATCTACTTTTTTTACTTTTTAATAATTTTTTAAACTATATTTTTAAAACATGGAGAAATTATAGCAAGTTGGATTCCAATGATTAATCTCGGTATTTATTCGTTTTAAAATTTTAATTTTTTTTTTATAACGGCTATTTATTGTAAATTTAATATTAAAAAAATTATTTTATTAGTAAGATGATTATCCCTGATTAACATATTAAGATTTGTTAAAAAAATTAAAATTTTAAAAAGAATAAATACCGAGATTAGTCATTGGAATCCAACTTGCTATAATTTTCCACGTTTTAAAAATTATAAAAAATATATAAAACACTAGTTTAAAAAATTAAATTATTAAAAAGTAAAAAAAAAAAAAGTAGATCGATTAATAGGTAGATTCGAAAATCAATGAATTTCACTTTTATTATGTAAATCGGAAATATCGCCCTTTTTCCTAAAATAAATTTGACCGGTTGTTACACAAACCGCGAATTAATGTTACGGTAATAATAAATATTCTCATCGTCATTTCAATTTATTAGACATTACTTAACAGAAACAATCACAACTAAAGTTCCCATGAACGTGACATGTCAATAAATTGTAAAAAATATTTTGGATATCCTGTTATTAAATATTATTATATTTATTTTATTATAACATGTTCTTTATAGGAAACTACTATGATACAAAATAATGGGTGAAAAATTTATTAGTGTTCGTTAAAGAATTGAATAGAGGTATTTTATTTTAATTTAATTAATTTAATTTAATTCAATTTAATTTAATTTATTTCAATTTAATTTGTTTGTTTAAATTATTTATTTTCACCGATTTATTATTTTATTTATTTATTTAATTTATTTAATTTATTTGATTTATTTAATTTATTTAATTTATTTAATTTATTTTTATTATTTATTTATTTTATTTCATTTTATTTTCCTGTAGCTTTTCGATTCTGACCTGATTTCTTCAGTTTACGGTTTGGATATAATATATTTTAATTATTTTAATTATTTTAATTATTTTAATTATTATTATTATTTTAATTATTTTGATTATTTTTATTTTTATTATTTAATTTTTATTATTTTAATTATTTTAATTACTTTAATTATTATTATTATTTTAATTATTTTAATTATTTTAATTATTTTAATTATTATTATTATTTTAATTATTTTAATTATTATTATTATTTTAATTATTATTATTATTTTAATTATTTTAATTATTATTATTATTTTAATTATTATTATTATTTTAATTATTTTAATTATTTTAATAATTATAATTCCATCCTATTTACATTTATTTACATTTGTTAATCTACACATTCAATATTCATTTACACCTGCATTCCCATGTGAATTAAATATAATATACGTATATATATATATATACATAGGCCTCACTACGTCAATCATTTGAAGAGTGCGCAATTCAACTTTATCTATCTCATCTTGCGAAGTGTAATGAAGGAACGTTTTGTTTATTCGCTAATAAGAGATGAATCAGATGATTTGACAAATTCAAGAATTTCAATATTATCAAATGGATCTATCCGATAGATTAAGTCTAAGTTTCGATCAATTGAAATCATTTGAAAATGATTATCAAGTTTGAAAAGGGAAGCTTGAGATGTAAAACATTTATAGTGTAAAATAAAACTCTTGCGGAAGAAAGGATTCAACTTTGTGAGCTATTTATTGTTATTTATTATTATTTATTATTTATTTTATTTTTTATAGTACAATTGGTTGATCTTTGGGATAAAAGTTTGGTTCCTTAGTATGATTTTTTGAGAGATTACAAAAAGTAAGTAAACTAAGATAACACCTAATAACATTTAATCTTAACTTTTATCACTATTATTATAATATTACATTTTAATATTAACTTTTTTATACTTTTATTTATTATTGGAATCTGAAGTATATTGAATTACTTTCACAAGAAGTATCTCGTCTACAAGAATTATATGCGTGCCTTAATTGAGGTAAAATTATTTTTTTATTGATTTGATTTTCATTATTTGTCACATTTTATTCTTTATATTAACATCCATCGTTTGCAGAAAAGTGATTAAATTCGAATCCACGTCGCCACTTTCAGAATAGAGAAAATCTTGGCCGAATTTAGTTAAGAAAATTTATGTGAGCTTGTGATATAACAATATAGGTTTATTATGGTTACTAAATTTAATTTATCAAATTAATTTTTATATCAATTATTTCTCATTCAAAAAAATAATTAATGAAATTATTAACAACAGTTATTTATTTATTTATTTTAAAAGTTATTAGAAATATTTAAAGTTACGAACTAATTTAGTTGAATTTCTACATAAATATTTATATATAAAATAAAAAATAAAAATAATAAATGAAAAATATTTATAATGTTTAGAATTCATTGATATCATCATTTAAAGAAAAAATAATTAATCAGAAAATAAAAATAGAAAATTAAATAAACAAAAAATAAATTAATTTAATTAATCAGAAAATAAAATAGAAAATTAAATAAATAGAAAATAAATTAATTTAATTAACAAGAGTTCTTAGTCAGATTCGTTTTATTAGCTTGAATTTTTGGTTTATATTTGCAATTTACAAATAAACAATTAATCACGGATTTAAATTATTTTGGAATTGATCTAAAATTTTTACATAGAAATATCAAAAATAATAAATCACGTGCTATTAGGAGACAGAATTTTTAAAATTCCATCCATTAAGTACAAAGTTTAGGATATGGATTAGGAATTTAGGATTTCGAATTGTGGATAGGTTCAAGAATTGGTGTTGGTTATGTTAGAATTGCCTATATTAGGTTATACTTTAAGTTTTTTTGATCCGAGAAATTCTAATTTTTAAATATTCAATGATACTTTTGCTTTTATGATGCAACATGAGATCGGGTAACATGTGCACCTTTATTAATTGGGTCGGAGTTAATCTATATATTAATTTACATAATGCATAAATTATTATATTGATAATTTATATCAAAAAGGTAACTCCTTTGTTAACTCCGCTTGGTCGATCCCCAATTTTAGAAATGATTATGATAGCTGAGCTGCATCAAATTTTTTTTTTAATTCAACGCCGTATAAACTTTATTGATAATTGTTGTAATAAATTACATAAATATCATATATTTATAAGAACTGGCTATACACTAACTAACTATAAGTTGATAATTTAACCGCCTGACCCATCGTTGCCCCAGTGTTACCTAAGCAACTGAATTAATATTTTTAAATATATGAACTGTTGACTTCAAAATTTCATATTCTTACATGCATTTATTGCAAATAAGAAAACATATAAAATTATTAATTTAGCCCTTTAGTTTTCTCTTATGACCTTTTTATATAATTAATTCTTCACTTTTAAAATATACATTCCACTTTAAACTTTTACAAAAAATAAAACTTTTAAATTCAATAAGTTTTATTGTAACTTTAATCACTGAACAAATCATTACACAAATGGAAAATAAAGATTCTAATGAAAATGAAACTAGAAATAGTGAGGGGGAAGAATTCCGACAACTCTTGAAATCAGCTGAAAGGGGAGACAGTGATACACAATTCAATCTTGGATATTGCTATGAAAAAGGAATTGGAACCATAAAAGATGAAGAGAAAGCATTCCAGTGGTACCTGAAATCAGCTGAAGGGGGAAATAATCTAGGACAATACAATCTTGCCTTCTGTTATGATAATGGGATTGGAACCATGAAAGACAAAGGGAAAGCATTTCAGTGGTACCTGAAATCAGCTGAATGCGGAAATATTGAAGGACAATACAATCTTGCCATTTGTTATCACAATGGGATTGAAACCATAAAAGATGAAGGGAAAGCATTCCTGTGGTACCTGAAATCAGCTGAAGGGGGAAATCATTTCGGACAAAATAATCTTGGAACTTGTTATAGAGATGAGATTGGAACCATAAAAGATGAAGAGAAAGCATTCCAGTGGTACCTGAAATCAGCTGAAGGCGGAAGCAGTGAAGGACAACTAAATCTTGCATATTGCTACAAAAAAGGTATTGGAACCATAAAAGATGAAGAGAAAGCATTCCAGTGGTACCTGAAATCAGCTGAAGGCGGAAGCAGTGAAGGACAACTAAATCTTGCATATTGCTACAAAAAAGGTATTGGAACCATAATAGATGAAGGGAAAGCATTCCAGTGGTACCTGAAATCAGCAGAAGGGGGAAATCATATAGGACAAAATAATCTTGGAACTTGTTATAGAGATGAGATTGGAATCATAAAAGATGAAGAGAAAGCATTCCAGTGGTACCTGAAATCAGCTGAAGGCGGAAGCAGTGAAGGACAACTAAATCTTGCATATTGCTACAAAAAAGGTATTGGAACCATAAAAGATGAAGGGAAAGCATTCCAGTGGTACCTGAAATCAGCAGAAGGGGGAAATCATATGGGACAAAATAATATTGGTTATTGTTATGAAAAAGGAATTGGAATAACAAAAGATGAAGGGAAAGCATTCCAGTGGTGCCCAAAATTAGCTGAAGGTGGAAAAAAATTTGGACAAAGTGCAATTGAATATTTCCATCGAAATGAGCTTTCATATATTGAAAAAAATCAGAATAAATTGAAACATCGATGCATTAATTGCAAAAATTTAACTCAACTAAATAATACATGTTTAGAATGTAAACTTATAGAAATGTCAAAATGGACTAGTGGAAATTATGATATTGACAATATCATCCAAATGACTCAATTAGATGAAAATGCAAATGTATGGGAAATTTGGAGATGGATAGATTATAATAAATTGAAAAACATAGAATATTTAGCTAAAGGAGGGTTTGGCAGTATCTGGAAAGCAGAATGGATAGATATGCCTGAAGAGGTATTTGAATTCTATAAATCAAATCAAGTTGCCTTGAAGAAACTTAAAAATTCACAAGAAATTAGTTCAGAATTTTTAAAAGAGGTAAATATTGGATACATCAATTTATCGATATGTTTTCATATAATATATAATATTATTTATGTTGATTTTTTGTAATTATAGTTGTCTGCAAATTTCCAATGTCGTAATAGATATGTTTTACCAATTTTGGGTATAACCCAAGATTCAATAACAAAAGAATATGCAATAGTTTTACGACTTATGAAAAATGGAAATTTAAGAGATTTTCTTGATCAAAATAAATCATTACCTTGGATTGAACGATTATGGTTATTGAATTCTTTTATTAGGGGATTAAAAGTCATTCATAGTAAAGGATTTATCCATCGTGATATTCATCCTGGAAATCTTATGATAACTGAAACACATAATAATTCAAAATATAAATTCATAAGATTAGGAGATTTAGGACTATGTAAATTAGCAAATGAAACCTCATCATCTGGAGCATATGGTGTATTGCCATATATTGCACCTGAGGTATTGAATAAATATCAATATTCACAAGCTTCAGATATTTATAGTGTTGGAATTATTATGTGGGTCATTTTGACAGGAAAAAGACCATTTGCTAATAGGGCATATAATAAGGAATTAGCTGCTGATATTTTCAATGGACTTCGACTAAAAATTAACAAAGAAACACCTCAATGTTATATAAAATTAATGGAATTGTGTTGGCACAAAGATCCATCCAAACGTCCAAGTGCCAAAACAATTTTTGATACATCAGAAGACTGGATTTTTGATTTGCAATATGATGTGAAATCAGCAGAATCATTTATGTTTTTAAATGCAGAACAAAAAATGCATCATTTAAGTGAATATGAAGATTCATCTTCAGCCAAAACTGCCCATTCCGAAGCATACATTACAAGTAAACTTTTGCCTTCTGATTTTAATAAGCTTCATATAAAGAATATCAATTTTGATGGTTGTCAAATTTAATTTGTTTAATTACAATATATCAAGAAGTTTGTCAATTAATAAATTTTGTCTAGTTTATATTATTTTTGAGAATTCTAGTTATAAATATTTCTCATGATTGTATTTTTTATGAAAATAAATAAATATATTGTATTGGTATGTTTTTATTTCTTTACTTCAACATAAATATTAATATATTGTACACAATGCATTTAAAAATTTCAAGATAATTTTCATGTGTTTATAAACAATACAATATAATTTTACAACTAATTTTATAAATTAATCTTTAAAAGAAATTTTGTATAAAATAAAAATTAATTTTCAAGTATAGTATAATAGTCTTTCCTTCTTCCGAATAATTTTTTTTAAAAAAATGAGAACTTAAATTTATTGGTATTATAATATTTACATCATTTATCAAAACAGGCAATAATTTTTTATGTTATATTTTCAAAAAGAACAAAAAATAAGGAACAATTATTTTTATTGGGTTAAGAAAGAATTATTCAAAGAGAATTATAATAAAAGAGGTTTACTAATACTCAAATCATATATATTCCAGGGCATCTTCGAGAATTGGGATTGCATTTATTTAATTTTTCAAAGAACTGAACACAATATAAATAAAAGTTCATATAGGAAAAATAAATATATATTTCAACAAAATAATTATCACCATAAATTTTAATTGATTCTGTAATTATTTATTTCATTGTGTGGTATAATATAATGTATATTGCCCAAAATAAAAATTGTCTTATTAATTATTAATATATGTATATATAATATAAATGATGGAATATAGATGATCAAGATCAAAGAATATTTCATCATGTGAACTTATATGATCACATTCATTAATTAATAAGGTAGCTAAGACACTTAAAAGCAAAATAAAAGCCAGGGAAGCAGTATTTGAATGAATTTGTAAATTTAAAGAATATTTACATGAATATTGGAAGGAAAGATATGAAAGAGTAATTGAATGGAATGGGAACTTCAAAACAATATTACAAATAAAGTTAAAAAGAGAAAAGATAAAAACAATAATAATAATAATAACAATAATATAAATAGGGAAGAAGATAATATAGATACAGAATTAACTAAAGAAATAAATAGAAACAGAGATAGTCAAATAATAGCTAGAGAAGAAAAGAAGGAGATAGAAAGAGAAACAAAAAAAATAATTGAAAGATATATGGTGCATAATTTAGAAACATGGATCGAATATGGAAGTTATTATAATACTAACTATTGTTATAGATACCACGATTTTATTTGATGGAGTTTTGACCATCAGTTCTCAGGCTTAGCCTGGGCAACGATAGGTCAGATGGTAAATAGAAATATTTTAGTCAGTTTCAATAAATGTATAATATTTAAAATGTAAAGTTTACAGATTTTATATTAATAAATTTTATTGGAGCAAGACTCTGTTGGTTAAAAAAAATATATATATTGAGGGTGCACGAAATCCACATGGGATGTGCATGGGATTTCAAAATGTTGTGAGTGTCACAGGAGATGACAGTGAGATGACAGTGTAACCAAGATGAGTGTGTTACCATTTAGATGACAGATTCCTCATCCTTATACGTTATCCTTCATCCTTGTGTGTCATCTTTAAAAATAGAAAAGGATGTGTTTAAATGCGACAACAAAGGATGAAGGAAAACAAGTTCGAAAGTGTATAAAATAACTGGTAATTTAGGATGTGAAGAGGATCGGCTCATTTTTCTGAAATTTTTATAATTTTTAATTTTCTTTTGCATCAGGAAATTTTGTATATCGGAGGTTATTGTAATAATTTCATTTTCAAGGTTATTGAAGGTTATCAATATCAATAACCTTCGCAGTATTACATTTTATTAATAAAAATGAAGGTTTTCAGTACCAATAACCTTCGTAAATATTACGTTTATGTTGGAGGTATTCGAAGGTTATCAGAGTGAAGGACTTCGAAGGTTTACGTTTAAAAAAATTTACTGATGTTCTTCAAATGATACCTATTTATATATATATATTATATTTTAATTCACATGGAAATGCAGGTGTGAATAAATATGTGAATGTGTAAATTAATAAATGTAAATAAATGGAATTTAGGATTTAAATGAATGGAATATAATAATTAAAATAATTAAATAATAATAATTAAAGATTACATACCACAGTTTGGACTATTTCATCATATTTATATCACGTCTATCCATAGTTAAATAAAAATGATTTATAAATAATAATTTATTAATTATAATAATGATAAATAATTGTATAAATAATAATATATAGAAATTATTATATCCAAATTAGTAAAACTTCTGAAGAACTTAGGTCAGAATCAAAATTCTACAAGAAAATAAAATAAATCAAATTAAATTAATAAATTAAATAAATAAATAAATAAAAATAAATAAATTAAATAAATCAAATTAAAAACATCTGGTACGATGAATCCCAAAAGAAAAAAAATTTTTTAATCAAAAGACAGAACAAGTCTTTTTTGATTATATATGGTTTATTTATGTGAAGATCTTAGAAAAACACTTTCCTGAAATTCAAAAAATGCTTGGACATCGCTGGCAGTTTCAAATAGATAATGGAACTCAAGTATACAAGCTGAGTTGCAAAAGTTGTATCTATTAATTAACTCATTAATTATATAATTAAAATGTTACCTATAAAACAAATCCTAAAAGGAAGAAGGTAAGTATTAAAAAAATTCATAAAAAATATTTGAAAATTTTGAAAAATCTTATCTTATCAACTCTCAAAGAAGAATTTTTTTTTTAATTCAGATCCAAATCCGATCCCAAGAAGATAAGTAATTTTTTTGGATTTATCCATTATGGATCTAATGCCATTATATAAGTAATATTTATCCACAGCAATACCAAGATATAATATCTAGATCAATCTGCGAATCTACAACAATCCAAGAAAGAAACAGGTCCAAGAAGATAAGATTAAGAATAGGAAAAAAAAAACTTGTTAAAAATAAATAAAAATGAAATGTACTTTAACAAAACAAATAAAAAATAAAAAATTTAGAATCGACATTTTAGCTTAGATATAATTATTAATCAAGAATTACCTTCCTCATTCTCACAACTCTTGAAAGTTTATAATAAATTGTCCAAATGAGCTTTTTAATAAATAATTTTCACCTAAAAAAATATAAATGATTTATTATATTTACAGATATCTGGTTTTTCATTTAAGTTTTTTTTCCATTTTTTTTAAGACTTGAACATTTAATGATGAGTAAAATTTAACATCTAGATGACAATTAATATTTATTGTTTGATCAAACCTCATATTCTCGATCATATTCTTCTCTAAACAATTTAGCTTAACTGTTAAAATAAATTAATTGACAATATATATTTGTTATTATACGAAATGATTCAATATTTATTAGATTGTGTTTGGAATTTGATAATTTAATATGGCTAATTCAATGTGACCGTATTATGATTTTGAAATTAGAAATTTTTTTTTTGAAATTGACAAGAGCTGAGTTGACTATACTTATATTGTCACAGAAGTGCAGAGTATTTTGAACAATTTCTCAAATCAGTCTCACAGTTTGTATTATACAAACAAATAATAATATGTTCTATCTGCCAGTAGGTCAAGTAATCAATTGATCTAAACTTGCCTATCTCAAAACAGATAATAAATATATAATAAATAATAATAATAATCAAATAATAATCAAATTAATCATGAAGGTACAGTGAGTAAGGTGGAGTAAAAGTAGTAACGCAGTATCAAACAATATTTAATAATATTTCACAATATCACGACACAAAGTATAAGTTTATTAAAATATAAAATATAAAGTTTTTAAAAGCAAAATATCATTTAACAACAGAAATATTACAGTGTGACGTATCCTGAATGAAGTTTACTTTTCTATTTAATATTTATTAAAGTATTTCGAATTATTCTGAATTATTTCTAATTATTAATTAATTAATGACTAACTGTGTTGTTAAAATATAACTGCTTGAAACTTACTCCTGACAACNAATTTAATATGGCTAATTCAATGTGACCGTATTATGATTTTGAAATTAGAAATTTTTTTTTTGAAATTGACAAGAGCTGAGTTGACTATACTTATATTGTCACAGAAGTGCAGAGTATTTTGAACAATTTCTCAAATCAGTCTCACAGTTTGTATTATACAAACAAATAATAATATGTTCTATCTGCCAGTAGGTCAAGTAATCAATTGATCTAAACTTGCCTATCTCAAAACAGATAATAAATATATAATAAATAATAATAATAATCAAATAATAATCAAATTAATCATGAAGGTACAGTGAGTAAGGTGGAGTAAAAGTAGTAACGCAGTATCAAACAATATTTAATAATATTTCACAATATCACGACACAAAGTATAAGTTTATTAAAATATAAAATATAAAGTTTTTAAAAGCAAAATATCATTTAACAACAGAAATATTACAGTGTGACGTATCCTGAATGAAGTTTACTTTTCTATTTAATATTTATTAAAGTATTTCGAATTATTCTGAATTATTTCTAATTATTAATTAATTAATGACTAACTGTGTTGTTAAAATATAACTGCTTGAAACTTACTCCTGACAACAGTTGCATTTATATTTTCTCTTTTGTTTACACTTCATCTTTGTACTTCATACTTCATCCTTTATACTTCATCATTCATCCTTGTACGATATCCTTCATCCTCGTATGGTATTCTTCATCCTTGTACAGCATTCTTCATCCTTCATCCTTGTACAAAGATGAATTAATTTTAATAATTTTAATTGGTTACAAAAATTATATAATCTATATCGTTTATCTTCAAATAAAAAGAATATTCATGAATTAGATATAGTTCACCAGGACTTCCATCCTGGAAATATTTTATCATCCGATTTTAAAAGTGATTTAGCAATTTCAGATTTTGGGTTAAGTAAACTAATAGTGGCAGATCCAAATGGTCCCGAAAAAAAGAATATAGTTGGTGTATTACCATATATTGCTCCAGAGGTATTAAGCGGTGATGAAGAATATACAAAAGCTGCTGATCATTTGGAATTATTGTTTACGAAATAATTACAGGCTTTCCTCCATATCCAGACATACCACATTATGAAGATTTAGCTATTAAAATATGCAATGGATTACGACCAAAAATTCCATTTCATACTCCCAAATTAATTACAAGAATGGTTATGAGGTGTTGGGATGCTCGAGTTACACATCAACCCACTTTTAAAGAATTACGTAAAGAGTTGTAAGCAATAATTCCATATGAATATACATCAGCTGCTTTTGTATATTCTTCATTGCCACTTAATACCTCTGGAGCAATATATGGTAATACACCAAATATATTCTATTTTTCGGGATTATTTGGATTCACCCCTATTAGTTTACTTAATCCAAAATCTGAAATCTTTATAGCATAATCTTTAAAATTGTATGATAAAATATTTCCGGGATGGAAGTCTTGGTGAACAATATCTAATTCGTGAATATTCCTCAAATTTAAAGATAATATATATAGATTATTTAATTTTTGTAACCAATTAATATTATTAAAATTAATTTTTAAATATTCTCGAAGATCTCCACCTGCTGCATATTCTAAAACCATCATATATGAGTGTGTTTCTGGATCTTGTGTAATTCCATAAAATTGAATTGAAGCATCATATTTAGTGTTGGTTTTTAAGTGAATTGTTATCTAATAATATAAACATTTTTAATTTATAGTTAAAACGTTATATAATAATTTGAAAATTAAATTTAAATATTAATTAAAATATTTACCTCATTTAAGACATCATTGAAATTCACAAAATTATCAAACTTTTTTAATACCACTTCATATTTACCATATCTTTTCCATTGTTGATTTTCAATATCCCATTCTTTAATTCGTCCATCAATCCACCAAGCATAATGTATTGTTCCAAATTCACCTTTACCTATTAGCTTAACATCTTTAAATCTATCATAAGATNAAATATTTCCGGGATGGAAGTCTTGGTGAACAATATCTAATTCGTGAATATTCCTCAAATTTAAAGATAATATATATAGATTATTTAATTTTTGTAACCAATTAATATTATTAAAATTAATTTTTAAATATTCTCGAAGATCTCCACCTGCTGCATATTCTAAAACCATCATATATGAGTGTGTTTCTGGATCTTGTGTAATTCCATAAAATTGAATTGAAGCATCATATTTAGTGTTGGTTTTTAAGTGAATTGTTATCTAATAATATAAACATTTTTAATTTATAGTTAAAACGTTATATAATAATTTGAAAATTAAATTTAAATATTAATTAAAATATTTACCTCATTTAAGACATCATTGAAATTCACAAAATTATCAAACTTTTTTAATACCACTTCATATTTACCATATCTTTTCCATTGTTGATTTTCAATATCCCATTCTTTAATTCGTCCATCAATCCACCAAGCATAATGTATTGTTCCAAATTCACCTTTACCTATTAGCTTAACATCTTTAAATCTATCATAAGATACCCATTCTAATACTTTCCAATATCTATCAGAATTTAGTTGAGCATCTTGAATGAATTTATCTATTTTGTCATTTTCACTTGTCCAATTATTAAAATCATTTTGGAAATGTTTCGAATTACATGGTTTGCACCATCCATATTCATAATCTTGATTGCATTCTGGGCATATTTTACGAGACGACATTTTTGTTTATAGTATTTAAGGCAGAATTTTATTTTTTTTTTAAAAAAAATAATAAATTTATATTAGAATTTGCGTTTCAATATAAGATATTTAATTATCAATTGGAATTTTTATACTGCACTGCATGACCGAAAATTAACTACTACTTTAGGAATTTTCATGTTAACAAAAGATCCACATGATTGTGTAACTCCCAAAAATACGATTTTCGTAGAAAAAAAACTTAATACATATTTACGAAAATTTTAAATAAAAACAAGAAAAAAAGTTATCATATTTATTTATTCTAATAATCATATAAATCATATCAATCAATAATCCTTCAATTTATTTCTTTGAAAATCAAAAAAAAAAGTCGATATTATATTTTGAAAATAAACCTGGAAATTGATTTGGATATGGATATTATTCGTATTCAAGTTCTAAATTCTTAAATTTCTTGCGTGGAAATAATTAAATACACTTATTTTCTCTCTCCTAAGTGTAGCAATGTAATTTTTATATGAGTTTAATATGCCCAATGTTGAGATGATACGCATATTCCTTCGTTTAAAATAAAAATTTGGCTTAGCAAAGTAGATTCTAAATTGGCAGGTTTTAAAGGACGGACATTTTCTTTTTTTACAAGGATAAATATAGTAAGATTATTATTAAAAAAAATTATCCGTTGTCAACAGAGACCAACTATATTTATTTTGAGGCAATATTCTCTTAGGTTGTCCAAGATTTCCACACTATAAAATTTGGTATTATTTTACATGAGGGATAGAACAGATCCCAAGGAAGACAAGGAAAGTATTGAAAATTTTAAATAAAAAAATAAATTATAAAAAATCTTACGCGACGTGAATCCAGGACCACGAATCTATAATTAGGAAGGTAAATATAAAAAATTACTCAAATATAGAAGATCACAAAGAAGGTAAGTAATTTTAAAAGAATGATTTAGATCGATGCAAGTAAAATTTAATGAACCTAAAATTACAGAATCAGTACCAAGAAGGTAAGATTTAAAATGAATAATAAAAAAATAAATAATATAAATAAATAATAAAAAAATAATTCTATTTAAGAACAAGTAATTTAGAATCGACATTTTAGCTTATCAATGCGACCAACTTTAAGAATAAAGAATTTGTAAAGGACAAAATCAAGTATATCTATTCTAGCTTCTAAACTATCTAAACTAACTAAACTTTAAATACTGACAAATATCTAAATTATGAATACAAAAAAATAAGAATAAAAAGTATATTTTTTATTGTCCATTTCTTGTCGTTCATTTTTTTTTCATATTTTATGAATATCATAAATTAAGAAATGACCCTTATGTAAGTTTTTTTATTTATTTTTTATTTATTTTTATTTATTTTTATTATGCTTTTCACTTTTGTTATTAGTTTGTTAAATATTATTCTTATTTTTTTTCTGTTCAATTTAATTCAATTCACTTCTTAAACTGTGGTGATGCAGAACTGCTTTCCTTAGGTAAAATCATTATAATTCATGTTATTGTAAAATTAGATTTAATGTTATGATTGTGGAAAACAAACATTAGTGGATTTAATAGGAAAAGTACAATTATCTAAATACGATTTTGTAAAAATGCAGTCATAAATACTATTCTCGCAGTTCAAATTCAATGAACATAACATATTAATCTTAACCTTAGTTAAATAAATAAACAATGATAAACAACTCACTTAACTTCCAAAAAAATACAGTCATATATATATATAAATAGTCTTGACTAAAATATGGTTTTTTCAAATATATTTTAAATTTAATTAATTAATCATCTATATTGATCTTATCTATATATTTATTTATATCATATTTTGAAATCGATTCATGTATTGCTAAACTATGTTGAATTAAAGATTGGCTTATAAGATGTGTTTCAGAATAAGCAGTTTCATTATTATGTAATGATTCAGAATCCATATTTTGCATTTCTTGATCTGCCTTTAAAAATGAAAGTGCATTTTCTGTTGTGAAATTATAAATAATATCTCCAACCCATTTCTCTAATGTCCTATAAATAGTTTCAGCATTAGGACGTTCAGATGGATTATTGTGCCAACATTTTTTCATCAATTCAACATAACATTGGGGTGTTCCTTTATGAATTTTTGGACGATATCCATTGAAAATAGCTATTGCTAGTTCTGGATCATATAATTCTCCTTCAAATGGTATTTTTCCTGTTGATATTACCCACATAATAATTCCAACACTATAAATATCTGAAGCTTGTGTGTATTGATTTTTATTCATGACCTCTGGTGCAATATATGGTAATACACCATATGTTCCAGATGATAAGATTTCATTTACCGGTCTACATAATCCTAAATCTCCTAATCTTATAAATTTTAAACCATTATGTGTTTCAGTTATCATAAGATTACCAGGATGAAGATCTCGATGAATAAATCCTTTACTATGAATGATNCATCTATATTGATCTTATCTATATATTTATTTATATCATATTTTGAAATCGATTCATGTATTGCTAAACTATGTTGAATTAAAGATTGGCTTATAAGATGTGTTTCAGAATAAGCAGTTTCATTATTATGTAATGATTCAGAATCCATATTTTGCATTTCTTGATCTGCCTTTAAAAATGAAAGTGCATTTTCTGTTGTGAAATTATAAATAATATCTCCAACCCATTTCTCTAATGTCCTATAAATAGTTTCAGCATTAGGACGTTCAGATGGATTATTGTGCCAACATTTTTTCATCAATTCAACATAACATTGGGGTGTTCCTTTATGAATTTTTGGACGATATCCATTGAAAATAGCTATTGCTAGTTCTGGATCATATAATTCTCCTTCAAATGGTATTTTTCCTGTTGATATTACCCACATAATAATTCCAACACTATAAATATCTGAAGCTTGTGTGTATTGATTTTTATTCATGACCTCTGGTGCAATATATGGTAATACACCATATGTTCCAGATGATAAGATTTCATTTACCGGTCTACATAATCCTAAATCTCCTAATCTTATAAATTTTAAACCATTATGTGTTTCAGTTATCATAAGATTACCAGGATGAAGATCTCGATGAATAAATCCTTTACTATGAATGATTATTAATCCTCTAAGAAAAGAATTCAATAGCCATAACCGTTCTTTCCAAGGCAATATCTTATTTTGTTGAAGAAAGGTTTTTAAATTTCCATCTTTCATATATCGTAAAACTAATGCATACTCATTTGTCTTTGGATCTTGTGTTATGCCCAAAATTGGTAAAACGTACCTATCACGACAATGATAATTTACTATTAACTATATATTATAAAATTATAAAGTTAAATTACATATTTCACATGTCAAAAAATAAATTGGTATATATATATACAAATATTTACCTCTTTTAAAAATTCAGAACTGATTTGTTGTGAATTCTTAAGTTTCTTCAAAGCAACTTGTTTTGAATTATAGAATCCAAATAAATCTTCAGGCATATTTGTCCATTCTGTTTTCCAAACACTACCAAATCCCCCTTCAGCTAAGTATTCTATATTTTTGAATTCACTATAATCTATCCATCTCCAAATTTCCCATTCTTTTGCATTTTCATCTAATTGAGACATGCAAATTATCTTTTCAACTTCATAATTACCACTGGTCCATTTTGAGAAATAGCTTACTTCAATAAGTTTACAGCTGGAACAGACATTTTCTTGAATATTTAAATTTCCGCAATCATGACATCTACTGAAATTTTGATAATACTTAATACAGATTTCACTGCATACATTTTCTTTCCAACAGATGCAACAGATGTTATTATTTTTTTTAGTATCTTGATTAAGTTTGTTTTCATTTTTCTTAATTTTTGAGATTCCAATTTCATTTCGATAAAGATATTCAACTGAACCTTGATTAAATTTATCACCCCCTTCAGCTGATTTCAAGCACCACTGAAATGCCTTTTCTTCATTCTCAGTGGTTCCAATCCCATTTTTATAACAATATCCAAGATTATTCTGTCCTCTAATATTTCCACCTTCAGCTGATTTCAAGTACCACTGAAATGCTTTCTCTTCATCTTTTATTGTTCCAATCCCATTTTGATAACAATGACCAAGATTATTCTGTGCGGTACTTTCTCCTCCTTCAGCTGATTTCAAGTACCACTGAAATGCTTTCTCTTGATCTTTTGTTGTTCCAATTCCATGTTTATAAAAATATCCAAGATTATTTTGTGCAGGACTTTCTCCTCCTTCAGCTGATTTCAGGTACCACTGAAATAATTGTTCTTGCTCTATATCTTTAGAGGTTTTGTTTCCATTGGATTGTTTATTTTCCATTTCTGTGAGATTACGTTTTGCGGAAACTTATTAAATTATTAATGTATAAATTCAAATAAGATTTATAATTTATAAACCTAAACGATAAATGGATAATATTATAAATGGACAGATAAATATTTGATTAAATTAATTTTTTCCATTGTACGAGGTGTAACATTTGCGTTGTCAGACATTAAGAAATCCATAATAGTGATGAAACACTTGCATTGTCAAACATCAAGAAATTCATAATAAATTCTTTTTAAGGGATCAATTTGATCACCATTTCAAAAACAAGGAAATGATCTTCACATTTTTTTTAAAAAAGGAATTCAATTATTTTTGTACCCTTATACAAAAGAAAATTCTAAAACGAAAATTATATTTCAAAAATTCACTAAATAATTATCCAAGTTAAAAAAAAAAACATAGCTATAGTGCCAAGTTACCGCATCAAGCCTAAAGTTATGAGTTGCACTTTGCGGTCTAATCAATTTGTTTCTTCAACGATCACCATTTTGTTTTTTTTATAAAAGCCCTTTTATATTATAAATGTGATTTTCGTGTTTTTGGATTTTAAAATAAATAGCTTATCAGCATAAATAAAAATGATTAACTTGTAAATTTGTTTGTAATTATTGGGGTACATATTCAAAGTGAATTACGAACAGAATGTATAAACATAAAAAATTTATTTTTTGTGCACATTGTTTTGAAGAATAATAAATTTATAACACAAAGTGATTTGCAAAAAATAATTAAATACAAATCATGTAGCTCGAAACATTTCCAAAATGATTTTAATAAATGGACAAGTGGAAATAACAAAATAGATAAATTCATTCAAGTTACTCAACTAAATGCTGATTGATATTGGGAAATATTAGAATGAATATCTTATGATAGATTTAAAGATGTTCAAATAGGTGAAAGCAGATTTGGAACAATACATTATGCTAGGTGGATTGATGGGTTTATTTTTGAACGAGATATCAAAGATCAGCAATGGAAACGAAGGGTTGAAAATGAAGTGGCATTAAAAAAGTTTGATAATTTTGTGGGTTTCAACGATGTCTTAAATGAGGTAAATATTTTAATTAATATTTAAATTTCATTTTCAAACTATTATTTTACCATACAAAAAATAATGAATTGAATTAAAAAAAAAATATAAAAATAAAACTAATTGACAAATTGGGTTGAGAATTTATTACATTTGTTAAAAACAATATATAATTATAAATACTGTGTAAGATAAATAATTATTAATTTTCACTTTTCGATGATTCATATTAATAAACATAAGCATAGTCATAGGTAAAATCCTATGATGGCATAAAGTGATGTGTAAATCACACGAATAATGATTAGTAATACATGGACGAGGTGATTGGCTAGATAAGCAATCCCATAATGATTTCAAATTTTCTATAACCTATCATATATAAGGAATACTCTTACATATACTGTTGGAGCATCTCCCTCCATTATTAGAGAGAATCAGTGTTATCTCACTCTGCCCAAATAATAGAGAATCAGAGTTATACTACTCTGCCCAAAATAAAGTATCTGAGGTGCCTCTCTCAGTAAAAAATGCAGTACCCTGCTAGCAGGATTTCTTTTATATATTTTATAAAATTGTAATTATTGTAGTAAATAGCAAAAAAAAAGAGAAAAAGNAATATAAAAATAAAACTAATTGACAAATTGGGTTGAGAATTTATTACATTTGTTAAAAACAATATATAATTATAAATACTGTGTAAGATAAATAATTATTAATTTTCACTTTTCGATGATTCATATTAATAAACATAAGCATAGTCATAGGTAAAATCCTATGATGGCATAAAGTGATGTGTAAATCACACGAATAATGATTAGTAATACATGGACGAGGTGATTGGCTAGATAAGCAATCCCATAATGATTTCAAATTTTCTATAACCTATCATATATAAGGAATACTCTTACATATACTGTTGGAGCATCTCCCTCCATTATTAGAGAGAATCAGTGTTATCTCACTCTGCCCAAATAATAGAGAATCAGAGTTATACTACTCTGCCCAAAATAAAGTATCTGAGGTGCCTCTCTCAGTAAAAAATGCAGTACCCTGCTAGCAGGATTTCTTTTATATATTTTATAAAATTGTAATTATTGTAGTAAATAGCAAAAAAAAAGAGAAAAGAAAATTAATTCTAAGGCAAGTACAAGATAATTTATAATGATTCGGAACTAACAATAGATGAGTATCATCCAAAAATTCATAAAGACTATTGAACTTATTGAAAATATTATCCCCTAACAATAGAAATTAATTATGATTCGAATTATAATGAAAATAACTTGCATTTTTAAATGCAGATCAAAAAATTCAAAATATAAATGTATTTTAAATTTGGTATTTAAGTGTCAATTCAAATATTCAACAAATTAAATTATATTATCTATTTTATTTACATTATTATTAATAACTTCATTTTTACAATACCAAATAAATACGTTGTATCAGTATTAACCTTTTTTGAGTAATATAGTTAAGATCCAATAAATAAAAGAATCAATATCAACAAAAATTCTTGGAATTATTTTCAATGAAAAAATATTTAAAAAAAATACCCCATTTATGATATTTATTATTTATCAAAATAAAATTTTAAAAAATATTTTAAATCAGAAGCATCAAAATAAATAATTATTAATATATGTATTTTTTTTAACTTTTAATAGATCTATACCATGGTTACATATGGAATTTTTACGAAAGTAAAAGCAAAAAAAATAATTATAGACGCTATGGAAGAATTTCAACAAATACTCAAACAAATATGGAAAGAAAGATGTGACAAGGTTATTGAATGGGAGGTTAATAATGGCATAACAAATAAAGATAAAAGAATAAAACAAACCAAAGAAAAACTAAATACAAACAATCAAGTTGTAAAGACATCAAATATACAAAAAAGGAACAACTATAACATCAATAACCTAAAGATAATAGAAGAAAAAGAATATATCCAAAATAAACAAAAACAAAAAAAGACTAATTTAGAATTTTTTGTAAATGAAAGTTTTCTTAACACTAATACATTAAAGGAAACAATTTATATAAAATAAAAATTTTTTCTGATGGGGACATGGCCATCAGTTCCTAGGCTTACTAACCTAGGCAACGATGGGCTGGACGGTAAATTTAGCATAACATATTTTAGTCAGTTTCAATAGATGTATTATAAATTTATGTACAATTCGTATTATAATTTATTAATAAAGGATTATTGGAGCATGGCTCCGTTGGGAAAAAAAAAAACATATGGAGTTTTTACGATTAATGAGAGAATTTAGTTAAAATATTAAAATTATAAGAAAATATTTTCATTCATTTTTTTACTAATGTACTCATAAATAAAAAAAAAGCCATACTCAAATTGGCAGAGATTAAAAAATAAAAAGTTAATAAAATGTTTTCGTAACTCTTAATTAGCTTATTTATCATAAAAAAAATTATTATACATTAATATAAAAGATATGATAATCTAGTAATTGTTTATCAAAAGAGTCAAACGAATAACCAGAATTAGTTTATATAACATCAATACTACGGTTTCAGAAGTAGTTTCCGAATTTCGAACCGATGATACTTTACCTTTTGCCATTGATAATTGATTTGTCAAAAGTTTTTATTAATTCATATTAAATAGCTGAGTCTTGTAATTGTCATAATGTAATTTGATAAGTTTTTCTTAATTGAATTTTACTATTATTGCCAAGGTCCCTTTGATGCATTAGAAGAATAAGCGTTTAAAACAATAAAAGAACTCCTACCAATAATGAGAGTATTAAAAGTAGCAATAATATATAATTATTAAAAAGAATAATCATTTTAATAACACTATCATCATCACCAATATATTACTCACATAATAATTTACTTAGAAAACATTAACACAAATGTCCGTAGATGTGATATCATTATTAGAAGTTTTAAAATGATTATTGATAATTATGAAAGCGAAAGTGATTTTAAGTTATTACCTGATATGAAATATTGATCAAAATATTAAATAAATAATGAAAAATTATCAGAACAAGTATATATTGGGAATTTCGAAATGTCTATTTGGAATCCTTTTTAAAATCAATTAGCAATTTATTTAATGTAGATTTCAATTTTAACCTTTAAATATTTAAATCTTCTTAGTAACTTTAAAGTTTTTATTAATTTTATAAATATAGTTCAATGAATAATTAAATAAATATAAATAAAATAACTTGTGACTAACAATATGTACATACATGAAACAATATTTGTGCATGTGACTGATAGATATATTGTGGCGGTCTGCCCAGAACAAAGAGTAAAGTTACGTCAATCAGTCCCACTAAATCAAACTCTCGTCACACCCCTTTTCGTACTAACTCAACGTACTCTTGTACGCAATATTTCGTAACACCCACTATCCGCCAGTAGGATCAAGCAGTCACTTGCCTACTCGCAACGAATAGATATATAAAATAAACTCTTAACACAGTACACACAGGTGCGATCTGAAGGTACGTGAGTAAGTGGAGTAAAAGTATCTTTTTACAGCTCACTACGCAAACTTCCAAATCTTAGCTTCAGACTTTATTCAGTAACTTTATTCAAGAAATTACAAAATTAGTAATAGAGGTATTACGGGCTGTTAACCGTTTCTCACCAATATTACCGTTATCACGAAATGAAAATATTAAAACGTATCAAATTATTACGGTGTATATCGAAACTTTTAAACTTATTGCAAAGATGTAACAACAAAAATATATCACTGCTTTGGCGTGTCTTATCTCTGCTGCTAAATCAAAACAATATGTTTCTATCTTTATTATTTATTTTTATTATAAAATGCGTACCAAAAGATTATTAATTTTATTATTACAAATTAAGTGAAAGATTTTCGTAATTATTCGAAATGTACCAAAAGAAAATTAAAAATTATAAAAATTTCAGAAAAATGAGCCGATCCTCTTCACATCCTAAATTACCAGTCTATTTTATACACTTTCGAACTTATTTTCCTTCATCCTGTGTTGTCGCGTCTAAACACGTTCTTTTCTATTTTTAAAGATGACACACAAGGATGAAATACTTCGTACAAAGATGAATAATCTGTCATCTAGATGGTAACACACTCATCTGGTTACACTGTCATCTTAATGTCATCTCCCGTGACCTTCGCAACATTTCGAAATCTTGTGCATATCTCATGTGGAATTCGTGCACCCTCAAACATTTCCTCCTTCAAGGGGGAGCTCCTGCGACCCCACACTCATACCCCATAAATCGCTCATTAACTGCAGATGCATTTCGCCGCACATTTTCAGTAATCTTTCGTACTCCTGTTTCAGAAGCTTGTAGATCCAGTCAGGTGTGACCAGTTGGAGATTCTTNCCCACTATCCGCCAGTAGGATCAAGCAGTCACTTGCCTACTCGCAACGAATAGATATATAAAATAAACTCTTAACACAGTACACACAGGTGCGATCTGAAGGTACGTGAGTAAGTGGAGTAAAAGTATCTTTTTACAGCTCACTACGCAAACTTCCAAATCTTAGCTTCAGACTTTATTCAGTAACTTTATTCAAGAAATTACAAAATTAGTAATAGAGGTATTACGGGCTGTTAACCGTTTCTCACCAATATTACCGTTATCACGAAATGAAAATATTAAAACGTATCAAATTATTACGGTGTATATCGAAACTTTTAAACTTATTGCAAAGATGTAACAACAAAAATATATCACTGCTTTGGCGTGTCTTATCTCTGCTGCTAAATCAAAACAATATGTTTCTATCTTTATTATTTATTTTTATTATAAAATGCGTACCAAAAGATTATTAATTTTATTATTACAAATTAAGTGAAAGATTTTCGTAATTATTCGAAATGTACCAAAAGAAAATTAAAAATTATAAAAATTTCAGAAAAATGAGCCGATCCTCTTCACATCCTAAATTACCAGTCTATTTTATACACTTTCGAACTTATTTTCCTTCATCCTGTGTTGTCGCGTCTAAACACGTTCTTTTCTATTTTTAAAGATGACACACAAGGATGAAATACTTCGTACAAAGATGAATAATCTGTCATCTAGATGGTAACACACTCATCTGGTTACACTGTCATCTTAATGTCATCTCCCGTGACCTTCGCAACATTTCGAAATCTTGTGCATATCTCATGTGGAATTCGTGCACCCTCAAACATTTCCTCCTTCAAGGGGGAGCTCCTGCGACCCCACACTCATACCCCATAAATCGCTCATTAACTGCAGATGCATTTCGCCGCACATTTTCAGTAATCTTTCGTACTCCTGTTTCAGAAGCTTGTAGATCCAGTCAGGTGTGACCAGTTGGAGATTCTTGGGTCGCAGCATTCCGACTGCTTGTGCGAGAGATCTTAACCTTTGCGCTATCTGGTATGTCCGTAATCCATTCTGATGGGAATACCCTTGCAACTCGTGTTTTATCGTCGTAGCCATATGGATTTCTTGAAAAGTAGAAATATACTCTCCGAGCCTTCTATAAGCGTTTACCCGTTGTCCGTTAGGATTATCTGGATCTGTGGCCACAGAGAGCAGCCCGGCTATGTCGTGATCAAACACTGCTTCCGTAAGGTCGTGTACTTCTTCGGGTGCGGTTATTGTGTCCAAGACATATGGGAGTAACATGTCGTTCTCTCGCTGCACCACTTCATCACTCGTGTGTCCTCCCAGGTTTATTGCGTAACCTTCCGTTACCAGATATGCCCCTGTATCATCTAGTATAAGCTGTGCGCCTCTCGATAGTTCTAATAACTCTTCATGTAATCTGTTGACTCGTTCACAAAAGCTTTCGGAGATTTGTAGGTGGGTCATGTTAAATGTTCTTAGTCGTGTTTCGGGAAATGTCGTATTTTATCCTTGTCTTTCATGCACGGCTATTGTTCTCTGTTATCTCACGTGAGATAAAACCCCTTTGTTTGTAAGACCTTAGGCGATTTCCGTGTACAGGTCGGTGGTTCAATACTTCTCCGTTGCTAGTCCTCAATATGTATGACCCATTTCCCAAAACTTGATGAATGAAATAGGGTCCCGTCCACTTGTTCCGAAACTTGTCGCCATGAACATTTTGTAAATCTGATCGATATTCTAGTACCATATCGTTGTTTCTGTACGTCATAATGCGGGTTCTTTTATCGTAAGCCCTCTTTTGTCGTGCTTGGGCATCTTTTATGTTCTTGGACGCTTTGATCTTGTTGTCTGCAAATACTCCTACCATTTCACTGATTCTTCTATTGATTAGGTCCTCATACTGTCTTTCGTTAATTTCTGTGGCTGGCCACGTTACTATGTCGAGTTCTATGGGCAGTGTAGGCGCGCAACCATAGAGTAGGTAAAAGGGTTCGTACTTTGTCGTCCTATTCCTAATGGTCCGATATGCGAAAAGTGCCGGAGGTATTAACACATCCCAATCGTATGCTGTTTCTTGTACGCACTTTTCCAGGGCCCTACATAAGGTCTGATTGTACCGCTCTGTCAGGCCATTGCTCTGAGGGTGGTAGGCAGACATAAGTCTATGATGGGATCCCATTATCTCTACTAGGTTCGCTACTACCTGGCTGACGAATACTGCTCTTCTATCTGACAGTATCTCTCGCGGACATCCGTGACGGCATATTATCTCGTCGTATAGGAACCATGCGACGGTCATCGCATCTGCCTTTTCTATTGCTCTGGCTTCCGGCCATTTTGTGAAATAGTCCGTAGCTACTATAATGTATCTTTTCTTTGTGGACGTCAGTTTCAAGGGTCCCACGATGTCTATTCCTAGTCGGTCGAACGCTTGCCCTACTTTAATGGGTCGCATTTCTTCGGTTCTCGTAGGTTTACCCTGTCGTTGGCACGCGTCACAGGATTCTATATAGTTCTTTACGTCTATGCCCATGGTG